>QXTE01000312.1:912116-924142 GCA_003942145.1 Platysternon megacephalum
ATAGAATCATAGAATCTCAGGGTTGGAAGGGACCTCAGGAGGTCATCTAGTCCAACCCCCTGCTCAAAGCAGGACCAAACCCAACTAAATCAGCCCAGCCAGGGCTTTGTCAAGCCTGACCTTAAAAACCTCTAAGGAAGGAGATTCCACTACCTCCCTAGGTAACCCATTCCAGTTCTTCACCACCCTACTAGTGAAAAAGTTTTTCCTAATGTCCAACCTAAACCTCCCCCTCTGCAACTTGAGACCATTACTCCTTGTTCTGTCATCTTCTATCACTGAGAACAGTCTAGATCCATCCTCTTTGGAACCCCCTTTCAGGTAGTTGAAAGCAGCTATCAAATCGCCCCTCATTCTTCTCTTCTGCAGACTAAACAATCCCAGTTCCCTCAGCCTCTCCTCGTAAGTCATGTGCTCCAGCCCCCTAATCATTTTTGTTGCCCTCCGCTGGACTCTCTCCAATTTATCCACATCCTTCTTGTAGTGTGGGGCCCAAAACTGGACACAGTACTCCAAATGAGGCCTCACCAGTGCTGAGTAGAGGGGAATGATCACATCCCTCGATCTGCTGGAAATGCCCCTACTTATACAACCCAAAATGCCATTAGCCTTCTTGGCAACAAGGGCACACTGTTGACTCATATTCAGCTTTTCGTCCACCGTAACCCCTAGGTCCTTTTCTGCAGAACTGCTGCCCAGCCATTCGGTCCCTAGTCTATAGCAGTGCATGGGATTCTTTCGTCCTAAATGCAGGACTCTGCACTTGTCCTTGTTGAACCTCATCATATTTCTTTTGGCCCAATCCTCTAATTTGTCTAGGTCCCTCTGTATCCTATCCCTACCCTCCAGCGTATCAACCACTCCTCCCAGTTTAGTGTCATCTGCAAACTTGCTAAGGGTGCAGTCCACACCATCTTCCAGATCGTTAATGAAGATGCTCAGTAAACCCTCCTGTTTTACGCTGGCTGAGAGTCACTCCAGTCTAGAGAACAGGGTTGCATTATTCCCTCTGGATGTGGAGGCCCCGGGGGTCCAGAGCAAGTGGACTCCCTGAGGGGGCCACGGCGAAAGACAGATGGGCTAAGGCTCAGAGAGGTGCGGCTCCAGGAGGCGGAGGGGCTTAACCCCCAAGAGAGAGTGGACCCCTGAGAAGGGCTGTCACACTTAGGGGGTTCCCCCCAGTGACCGTACAGGGCCAAGAGTGGGCACGACCTGTGAGTCCGTGACAACGTGGTAGCAGAGGATGGTTTGTGGATGTACCCTGTAGACCAGGCCTGCATAACTCGTAAAGCGGTGAGGGCCATATTACTCCAAAGAAAACAGCTGAGGGCCGAAACCCCCCCGCCCCCCGGAAACACCCCCCCCCCCCCCCCCCCCCCAGTGCCGCCCGGCCCCGTGGAAACAACCCTTCCTTCCCCAGCGCCGCCCCGCCGAAACAACCCCACTCCCAGCACCGCCCGGCCCCGCGGAAACAAACCCTCCTTCCCCAGCGCCACCCTGCCGAAACAGCTGTGGGCCAAAAAGGAAGGTTGGGGGGTGGGGTGATACTTTATTAAGAATTTTTCAATTAAATCAAACAATTTTTTTAATTATTTTAATATTTTTATGAATCATGGAAAAATGAAAAACATCTGTTCCGTTGAAAGAAAACATTTGTACTTTTCATAATTACCTTGCAAATTTAATGAGAGATATTACATCTCTTTTCGGCAACAAGCTTGTCGTATTCGGGAGTCATATTTGAAGTGGATATTTTCATAATATCTTCCAAATGGTCGTCAGTCAGAGAAGAACGTTGCTTGTTTTTATTCATGTTCATGATGGAAAATGTTTGTTCACATATGTAAGTGCTTCCAAAAATGCTGAACGTTTTCAATGCAACTTCGATAAGATTTTTGTATTTTTCATTGTCCAGACTTTTGTAGAAGTCCCGCAGGCTGCTTTCTCTGTGCTTATTTCGGTAAACTGCCGAACACTGAAGTTCAATAACCTCCAACTGCAAATCTAGTGGCACTTCCTCTGGATCCACAGAAAAGGGATCTTCAATCAGCTTCAACTGGACATCTTCTTCTTTAGACAAAGTAAGTCTTCTTTCAAATTCTTCAATCAAAAGATTAATGTGCTTTGCGTATTTTTCTCCTAACTCAGCGTGTTTGTGCACAAGTGGGAAAGTGACACATTTCACCTTTTGACAGCTGACTACTGAAAAGTTTCAATTTCATTTTGAAAGCTTTCACTGCTGCACACATTTGAAATATAAGTTGATTTTTCCCCTGAAGTTGAATGTTGAGATCATTCAGGTGTGCTGTAATATCACAAAAGAAAAATAGATCTTGATTCCAGGACTCATTTTCAAGCTCTGGGAATTTTATTGGCCCATTTTCTAGGAACTTTGCTACCTCCTCTTTCAAAGCAATGAAACGCTGGAGCACTCTTCCTCGACTCAACCACCTCACTTCCATATGGTAGATTAAGTCGCTGCACTCGGCGTCTACCCCTTCAAGAAAGGCTTGAAATGTCCTATGTTTTAGTCCTCTAGAACGGATGTAGTTTACAATGGAAACTACCACTGACATTACATGCTCAGATTTTAAGACTTTGCTACACAAAACCTGCTGATGTATAATGCACTGATGTTTGGTTATTTGTCTCCCGATAAATTCTTCAAGAAGAGTAACTGCTCCAACATTTTTTCCGCAAGTAGCTGGAGCACCATCAGTACAAATGGCCACCAAGTTTGTGAAATCTAATCCCGACTTATCATTCATGCACTTTATCACTTCACTGGAGATTTCTTTTCTGGTTGTGCGACCTGTCATGGAGCACATGCCAGCAAGTTCTTCAGTCATTTCAAAGTTTTTATCAATACCTCTAATTAAAATAAAAAGTTGGGTGGTGTCTTTTAAATCAGTGCTTTCATCCATAGCTAGGGAGTAAAAGCAGAATTCACTGACTCTCTGCTTTAACTGATCACTTATATTGGTAGAAATGTCAGCTATTCTTCTCTGTAAAGTCATGCATGATAGACTGACATTCTCAAATATTCCCCTCTTTTCTGGACATAACTCAGATACAGCAATCAACATACACTTTTTTTAAAACTTGCCTTCTGTGAAGCATTTCCCAGCAGCAGCAATTTCCTTAGAAATTTGAAAGCTTACTTTAGTAACCGTATCGTTCTCAGTGCTCACTTTCTTGAAAATTTGCTTTTCTCCACTAAGGTTTTTCGCTAAACTGGCTGCTTTAAATATTTTTTCATTTGGGTTCAATTTGGCGAGATTGGGATGTTTAGTTTCAAAGTGCCGCCGAAGGTTGTATTCTTTTGGAACGGCTAACATTTCGCGACACACGAGGCACAGTATTTTGTCTTTGGAAACAGTACATAAGTATTTATTCGTCCATTCAGTGTTGAAAACTCTGTGCTCTGATTCTATTTTTCTCTTTTTCTTTTCACTCATGGTATCCATTATGAAGCTCAAGATTTTGTTGAATAAATTCACACACAAGGGAAACACTCACAGTCACACACAAAGAGAAGAGATATCTCACGGCGCATGGCACACTAGCAAGGCACTGACGGTGTGTGGAAGCCTGTAGGTCCAGGGGTCATTATATTACTGCACACAGCAGTCAATCAATGCAGTTGTAGATAAATCTCTGCATTATGCATTTTTGTATAACTTTTATATGACTTTGTATTGAACCTTGGTAATATGTTATAGCGGGCCCCTAAGATAGTATAATTAAGGTAAAATAAAAATGTCTTCTGTGCACATTTTTGAAGCAGAGTTCAAATTTGTCTGCCATGAGGCAAATGCGCCCAAGCGAGTAAAATGCTTATACATTTAAAAAGTTTTAATTTGCAATTTGTGTCAATTTATATGGGTTTTCAGATAGAGACATCATAAGTAAAAAAAGAAAAACAAAAGTTTGTGTTTTAAATTGAAAATTTTCCTAAAAAATATCAATAAATGATTATCAGTCAAGAATAAGATATGTAATTACAAATGCATTTTAATTTCCTTATTGGTCGAAATGTCAAAGACTGCTAAACTAACCTTACTGTTTTTCCCTGCAATCTTTTTCATTTGCCCATTCAATATAAACTCTGTCCAGATCTATCAGTCCTCAATCCAGCTGGTAACTCTTAATACACATCAGCACCCCACACAGAACCCCCCACTCGCTAGTTTCCCAATACACACAGATTTCTCCTCCCTCCCTCCCAGTGCCCTTCCCCACAGCCCCACCACCACAACTAACAATGCCCCACACAGATCCCCACTGCCCAGTGCCCTGACACACACAAACCTCCCCCACTGCCCAGCACCCTCACAGCCCAGCACCCCCCGCACACCTCCCAGACACTCACTCCACCACACCCTGCCCCCTTCCCTGGCTGCACTCACCAGCCCTGCTGGGAGGTCTCTGGCTCCTAGGGTGAGAGCGGCAAGGGGAGTCTCCAGTGGTGAGCTGGAGCCGGTTCGCACCGGTTCGCGCGAACCGGTTGTTAAATTTAGAAGCCCTTTTAGAACCAGTTGTCCTGCACGGGATTTAACAACCTAAAAGGTTCTAAAACGGCTTCTAAATGTAACAACCGGTAAGTTGAAGTGACCAGGAGCATAGCTAGGGGGGGAGCAGGGGGAACGGCCGCTCCCCCTGAGTACATTATCCAAAAGGGGCGCCTTAGGCGCCGACCTCGTGGGTGCTCCAGCTCCCCGCCCCACTCCCCAGCCCCAGCTCACCTCCGCTCCGCCTCCTCCCCTGAATGCTCCGCCCCGCTTCCCATGAATCAGCTGTTCGCGCGGGAAGCCTGGGAGGGCGGAGAAGCGGTGCGGTGGCTTCGCGCTCAGGCCCAGGGAGGCGGAGACGGAGCAGAGGTGAGCTGGGGTGGGGGGCCGCCCGCGCCGCAGCAGGTAACCCGGGGAGAGGGGCGCACAGGGGAACCGCTCCCCGCCCTAGCTCACCTCCGCCTCCGCCTCCACCTGGGTCTGAGCGCGAAGCCACCGCTTGCTTCTCAGCCCTCCCAGGCTTCCCGCACAAACAGCTGATTCGCGGGAAGCGGGGGGGCTGCGAGCTCAGCCTGACCCGATGCTCCAGGCACTGCGCGGCGGCGGCGTGGCCCGGCTCCAGCCGAGCAGCGCAGCTGTAGTGCCACCAGCCACTTCCAGGCAGCGCGGTAAGGGAGCGGGGAGGGGGTGTTGGACAGAGGGCAGGGGAGTTCGGGGTGGTGTGGGGGGGTGGATAGGGGTCGGGGCGGTCAGAGGGCAGGGAACAGGGGGATTGAATGGGGGCAAGGGTCCCGGGGGGCAGTCAGGAAGGAGCAGGGGTTGGATGGGGCGGTGGGAGGCAGTCAGGGGCAGGGGTAGTGGGAGCAGTCAGGGGACAGGGAGAAGGGGTGGTTGGATGGGGCAGGGGTGCCAGGGGGGGCGTCAAGGAACGCGGGGGGTTGGATGGGGCAGGAGTCCCGGGGGGCGGGCCATGACCCCCTTGTGGGGTGAGGAGGGAACCAGTTATTAAGATTTTGGCAGCTCATCACTGGGAGTCTCCAGACTCTCCATGTGCTGTGCCGGCCACAAGCGCAAGCTCCATGACTCCCATTGGCCGGGAAAAGCGCCGGCGGCATGCGAGGGCGCAAAAATATCCTTGCGCCGGTGTCGGGTCGGCTGGGGGGGGGGGCACCACTCGGAGCAGTGAAACCATGAGCTGGAGTTGGAGGAGAGACAGACCAAGAGGCCCTGCCGGGGGGTAAGTGGGGAAGGGCCCCAAGACGCCAGTTCTGCAAGGAATCTAGACACCAAACTGCTGCCCCAGTTAAAAGGGGGGGGAGGATATTGATTCCTACCTCGCAGCCTTTGAGAAGGCCTGTGATCTGAACTAGATTGACGCCACAAACAGGCTCCGCTGTCTAACCCCCCTGCTGGGTCCCAAGGCCATAGAGGCGTTCAGCCAAATGGATGGCATTGAGACAGGGGACTATGACCTGTTCAAACAGGCTTTGCCACTGAAGTTTGAACTGACTCCTGAGGCGTACAGGAAATGATTCCGGGGTGTACGCAAGACCTCAGGTGTCACTTACAAGGAGGTCGCCAACCTGCTGGGGGAATATCTCAGTAAGTGGTGGAAAAGCACAGGGGCCACTACCGCAGAGGACGTGTATAACCTGGTGGGGTTGGAGCAGCTGTCTGACATCTGCCCTCCAGACCTTAAGATGTGGTTAGTGGACCGGAAGCCTAAAGATTTGCGCACAGTGGATGAGTTTGTGGACAGCAGATCGGGGGGGAGGGGGGCGGGGAGGAGGGAGACCCACATCGGGAACTCGGAAGGGGTGTCACCCAGAGACCTCTCAAAGGTGGG
Organism: Platysternon megacephalum; assembly: GCA_003942145.1. Lineage (NCBI taxonomy): Eukaryota > Metazoa > Chordata > Testudines > Platysternidae > Platysternon > Platysternon megacephalum. The sequence continues at coordinate 918,474 of QXTE01000312.1, forward strand.
ACTCCAGGAAGCCCAACTCAGGGGTGCCCATGAAGGCTGGGGTGGGCCAACCCCCCTCGTGGGACTTGTGGTACCTGAAATGTAATTACTGTGTCTAAAAAGGACCGAAGGTGGTGTCATGCCCAAAGACAGGAAATTTTCGTCTAAGAGAACCCTCCAAGGGTTAACAGGCGAAGGGGAAACAGCCTGTGACACAAGCTGACAGAGTGAGCTGGGAACCCGTCACCCAGCCAGTGCCTGGGGCAGAGCTGGACAGAGGAGGAGGGAAGACAGACGGGCTTCCCCTCCAAGCCCAGCAGATATGTCTGCTTGTGACTCCTGGCCTCAGGCCCCACTGATCCCCAGTGGGAGTGGCAGGTGGGGGTCAGTGGGGAGACATTCATGGAGTGAAGTGATTCTGGGACCCAGACTCTTGTGGGTGTGATGCAACCTCACCAGCTGTGGAGGGGCCGTGTAACTTGGGGGAAGGCTCCCAGACGGCAGCCATGCACCTGGGGTTCCTTTACAGACACAGGAAGGATCGGGGTGCAGGGCTGTTAGCTGGGGTCCTTCAGCACATGAGCTTTGATGTACTCTTGGGAAGTGACTGTGTCTCTTTAAGACAGGATCCGGACCCGGTGCCAGTAACGGCCAAAGAGCTGAACCCAGAGATCAGAAGGCGGCGAGGGCAGGAGCCAGTGAGCATGTGAATGGCCCATAAAAGGCCCGGCCGCAGGGAGCGGGGTACTTTCCCCCCTGGCTAGTAGCACAAGGGAAGAACTGCGAAGCTCCAGTTACCTGCCTGTCTGTAGCCAGCCCCTGGAGCTGAGTGGGACAACAGCCCTGCACAGGGGAGAGGTGACTCACACTGGCTCTGATGCGGCAACCAAAGCAGTGGGCTCGCTCCCTACCCTCACTGGGACACGGGTGCTGGGGGTGGTCAGATCCCCAGTTAAGATCCTGTAGCGAGAACACATCTGAATGGGGGCCCCAAAGAGTTTGGGGTGCATGATCAGCTACCTGCAGAGGTGCTGATGGGGGATGGACTGAAGAACTGGCCAGACAGTGCCCTGGTCCTTGCCTGTGGCTGAGGTCAGGGAGGGCCACTTGGCCTGGCACCGGCAATCCACTCATCATGGGGGCATGGAGCCTCTAATGGGGGGAAGTGAGTTGCCAGGGTGTAACGATGCAGCCTCTGGCAGGACACAACTGAGAGTATCAATTCAGGACAAATTGCTTAGAGCAGGGCAGTCACAGCCCAAGGCTGGGTGTCCTTTATTATTAAGGCAAACCAAACCAGCCAAACAGAGACGACTTCGGTTTTACCCCACTGGCTAACCAGAAGTCATATAAACAATTTCCTCAGATACTCCAGTTCCCTTGTATCACCACCAGCACCACGCCTCATGGGGATGAATGGTTATGAAAACCAATACCCCAGTAAAAGAAAAAAGGTTCTCCTGACCTCCAGACCCAGGTCAATATACAAGTCAGATCTTACCCACAAATCACGCTGTTGCCAATCCTTTAGAATCTAAAATGTAAAGGTTTATTCATAAAAAGAAAGAAATATAGATGAGAGCTAGAATTGGTTAAATGGAATCAATTACATACAGCAATGGCAACGTTCTTGGTTCAGGCTTGTAGCAGAGATGGAATAAACTGCAGGCTCAAATCAAGTCTCTGGAACATCCACAGCTGGGATGGGTTCCTTTGTTCAGAACTTCAGTGTAGCAAAATTCCTCCAGAGATAAGAAGCAGGACTGAAGACAAAATGGAGATGATGCAGCAGCCTTTTATAGTCCTTTTGACATGTGGCTTGTGCTTCCTTTGTTCCAAAGGCAAGCTGCCCAGCACATGGCATGGAAAAACCTTAGAGTTCTGTCCATAGGCATGTCCCTGCCTGCCTTGCTGAGTCACAAGGTGTATCTGCCTTCTCTCAATGGGTCAGTTGTATAGCTGATGGTCCTTAATGGGCCATCAAGCAGGCTAGGCAGTGCTGATGCCAAATTGTCTGGGGTGTCACCCAGAAGCATAGCACAAGTTTGAAATACAGACAGTATAGAGCCAATACTTATAACTTTAAATACAAAAATGATGCATGCATACAGATAGCATAACCATAACCAGCAAATCATAATATTTTCATAGACACCTTACTTGACCTCCTTTCTACAAGATTTGGTGCCACTATAGGACCTTGGTTACAACAATGGTCTATACGGTCACAGTTCGTGTCAATAACGTCACACAGGGACGCGGCTTAACAGGGCTGAGACCAAGGCCTTGTCCCGAGGTGGGAAAACTAATGCACAGAAATGAGGGCTGGGCCCCGAACCCAGCAGCTCAATTCTAGACCTAGCCGCAGAAGGATCCCTCCTGGAAGAAGTGGTGGGCCCCGGTGTTGCAAGATCCTGGGAAAGGATCCAGGTGAGAGAAGGGACCCGGTACCAGGAAAAGGCTCCCTAAGGGAAAACTGAACTTGGGGGATCAGAGGGTGTCTGGTGGTCCCCCAGAAGTACCACCGGGGGATGTCCCTTCTTCTAAACATCAGGGGGTTCAGCACACCTGGCGAGAGCTGCTGCAGAATGTTTACTGCCCTGGAAATTCACAGGGGTCCACCCTTTTGAGTTGGTGTATGTATAAGGGGACTGTTGTCCCCTTACTAAAACTCAGTGGGGGTTCCTGCGCTGGGAGCAGAGCTGTAGCAACCAGAGCCAGAGGGGCCAGAGGAGCAGTCCAGCGAGCTGGAGGCAGAGCAGCAGCAGCCGTGCTGAGGCAGGGTGGAGCTGGGGCTGGGGCTGGAGCAGTCTGGAGCCGGGTGCGGTGAGCAGCTGGGGAGAGCGAGGGGGACCCTGGGCAGTGGGCCCAGCGCAGGGAGACGCCCCCAGCCAAGAGGCCTTGCAGGCCAGACTTGGAGGGGGATCGTAACCCCGACGGGGCGGGACGATGCTGGGAAGAAGGGTCCTGTCATCTAGAGCGTGGGGCCACCGCCAGAGCAAGTGTCCGACCCGCAGCATCCCTGCAGCACAGCCAGGGTCTGAGAAGGGGCCTGGGACTTGTGAGGGACAGACAGTGAACTGCCCTGACATCCCAGAGATGCTGGTTGTGATGTCCCCGTGCCACAGAGCGGGGTGACGGGTTTTCCTTTAACCTTTCTCATTTTTTCCTTATTTTTTTTAATGGGTTGTTGTTTAATAAACTGTATTTGCTTTGAACTGTATGTAATGATCAGTGGGGCAGGGAAGCATCCAGTGCAGAGAGAGCCCCCCGGAGTGGGGACATCCTAGCCCCTGCCCTAAGTGACCACGACAAGGTTGGGGGTCGAGCCCCCCATGAATCCTGGGCTGAGCCTTGTTGGGGTTACGAGGACTTTGCCACATAGGGGAGTGGAAGAGGAGCCCTCGAGGGCAGGGAGGCCTCTGGGTAAAGGAAGTGGGAGCGAGGACTCAGATCCTTTTGCTTGCCCATTTCACCAGGGTAGTGTATAAGCCAGGAAAGTTCCCGACAGGAGCGGGACCATTCCCCTGCTTACATATGGAAGGAGAAGGAGGGAACCCCTGGACTTGATGAGAAACAAATGGGGAATCGGTGGTGGATTCTGAACTATCGTTCTGGGGAAAGCTCACTGAGCTCATGGATTTGGCCAGGAAGAACCTAGCCGGGGCCCAGGAACTGCAAACGGGCTGGTACAACAATGTGCCTGATCGGAGACCAAAAGAGGGGTCTCAGCTCAGTGTGAAGAGCACCTGGGGAGAGCCCTGTGAAATCAGCAACCAGCTGAAGGAGGTGAGTCAGGTCCTGGAGATGCCCAATTGGGCAATTGTACCATGTCAACATAATGAAGCTGTACTTTGACAGGGAGACTGTTGGTGCGGCCGTGTGTGTGGGCAGGGGAAGGAGAAGGGGAAAGGGAATCTCTCTCCTAAGCCAGGAGCCGACCTCCTGCTGAAATAACGTCCCCTCTCTGACCAGTAACCCCTGCCTGCCGGCTGAGAACAGAGGGGCTGCGTTGGTACCCGCAGCCGGGCACCAACTGGCCTGGGCTCACTAATCGAGCTGCCCCTGGGGGGAGGGGAGGTGTTCCCCGTTCACAGTCATTGGGGAAACAGCCCGGGATCCGGAAAGAGAGGGCAGTGACATGCTGGCATTAGGGGTGATCCAGCCCCTGGGACTCACCCGTGGGGCTGGTCCCCAAGTAAGACGAGTCGATCAGACCCGGTGTGCACTATTGGAAGCTCAATGCTGTCACCGTGTTTGATGCCTGCCCCATGCCCAGGACTAACAAAATCCTAGACAAGGGGGCGGGTGTTACCTCACTACTGTCAATCTCACCAGGGCCTACTGGCAGGTGCCTTTGGACCCAGTTGCCAGGTTGAAATCTGCTCCTATCGCCCCATAGGGCTCTGAGTTCCTGGTCCTACCTTTCGGCCTCAAGGGAGTGCCTGCCACCTCCCAGTGCCTGGGGGATCGGTTACTGAGGGGGGTGGAGGACTGTGCCTGGCTACATTCATGATATCTGTGTCTTCAGCCAGACCTGGGAGAACCGTGTGTCCCAGTGAAGAGGGGGCTGGGACGCCTCCAGGATGCAGGACAGATGATAGAGGCCGGAAAGGGTAAAATGAGGATGGCAGAGGTGTCGTACCTGGGCCACAAGGTGGGAAGCAGCTGCCTAAAGCCAGAGCCAGCCAAAGTGAAGGTAACCAGAGATTGGCCCATTCCTCAATCCAAGACACAGGCTGGCAGGGTTTGTACCCCACTTTAGCTCCCATTACGAAGATTGGTAAATTGGACAAGCCAGACAAGGTGGTCTGGACCGAGCAGTGCCAGGAGGGTGCTCTGTGCACTGAAGGAGGCTCTAACCCAGGGGCTGGTGCTGGTAAACCCCGACTTGACAAACCCTTTATGGTGTTCACTGACACACCCTCAGACGCAGGGCTGGGCGCAGTGTTGATGCAGGCCAATCCGAAGGCCAATCCGTTGTGTACCTGAGCAAGAAGCTGCTCCTCCAGGAGCAGAACTACGCGGCCATAGAGAAGGAATGCCTGGCCCTGGGATGGGATCTTAAAAAGCTGCAGCCGTATCTATTTGGGCGACGCTTTATGGTGTACACTGACCACTCGCCCCGACCACTCGCCCTTCTGTGGCTGCACTGGATGAAAGGGGCTAATGCCAAACTCCAGGGACAGGGCTGGCTTTAGGCGGATTTAACCAATTCCCCTGAATGGGGCCCTGCGCCCAAGCCCTGGTACGGTGTACCGGCAAGAGCCGGTGCGCCGTACCGGGGTGGCCCGGCTTCCCCAGGGGGCAATTTAAAGTGCCTGGGGCTCCCAGCAGGGGCTGGAGCCCCAGGCCCTTTAACTTGCCACCAGAGCCCCACTGCTGGAGCCCTGGGGTAGGGCTGCAGGGCTATGGGGGCTATTTAAAAAGTCCGGGGCTCCCGTTGCTTCTACCGCCCCGGCCCTTTAAATAGCCGCTGGAGCCCCGCCGCTTCCCCAGGGCTCCCTCGGCTATTTAAAGGGCCGGGGCAGTAGAAGCAGGGGAGCCCCGGGCCCTTTAAATAGCCCCCAGAGCCCTGGTGTAGCGGGGGGCTCCGAGGGCTATTTAAAAGGCCGGGGCTCCAGCTGCCTCTGCCGCACCCCCTGCCCGCACCAGCCCCGCACCCCCTGCCTGCCCGCAGCCAGCCCCTG
>QXTE01000312.1:924397-940039 GCA_003942145.1 Platysternon megacephalum
GCACCCCTTGCCCTGCCTGCAGCCAGACCCTACCTCCAGTCAGCCCCTGCCCTGCCTCCAGCCAGCCCCATGTCCACTGGTGCCCTGCAGTTCCCAGGGCAGTAACCCTGCACACCTGCTTCAATGAGGGGGGCAGGGAGCAGCTGGGACCCACACATGTGCACACCAGCTAGGGTGACCAGACAGCAAGTGTGAAAAATCGGGACAGGGGGTGGGGGGTAATAGGATCCTATATAAGAAAAAGACCCAAAAATCGGGACTGTCCCTATAAAATCGGGACCACCCTAGCACACCCCCAGGGAGTGGCGGGAACCCACACATGTGAAACGGAGCTCATTAATAATCAATCAACAGCATATATGATGCAATGTACATAATTTATTATTTATATAGTTATGGAAAGTAAATAATACATGGAAGAAATGAAAGGCTTTTTTTTACATGGTTTTTTTTTTAAGTCATCCCTGCCGGGGCCCCGCCAAAAATGTTCGAATTGGGCCCCGCACTTCCTAAAGCCGGCCCTGTCCAGGGGTGGAGTCTGATCTGCCAGGATGATCAGATGGGGGTGTCCCTGTTAAGAGGAGCGCGACTGTTATAGCTGATGCTGTGTCCCGGAGAGGGGGGCCTGAATTTCCCCAGGTCACCGGCTGGAGTGACCCCGCTCAGTTCAGACTTGAACTGAGGAGAGGTGTGACGAAGTTGGGGATTTTTGTAGTGTTTTACATGAATAGTGTGTGCGCTCCTCAGTTTCCCTGTGTGCTGCATATTTAACAAGGTGGTGGGAGAGAGTTTGTTCTTGCAGAGGACCAGGTGCGACCTCGCTTAGCAGCCGGGACCAGGGCCGTCCTGCAGCATACGCAGCTGCATAGGGCACCATGAAATCTGGGGCAATTTGGTGCCCCAAATTTCATGGTGCCCCAGGCAGCTGTGTGCTGCATATGCAGCAGCACCAGCCCCGGCGACCAGCCCTATCCCTCGGCCGGCCCCCCCTGCAAGGGGCAGGGCCGTCCCTAGGGGGTGTGCGGGGCCCCGGACAACTCCCTCTGCCCTGCCTCTTACCCTTCCCCCCTGCTCCGCCCCCAGCCCACCCCCATTCCACCTCTTCCCCCAGCAACCCCCCACTCACCAGCAGCGGTGGGAAGCGGAGCAACCCGGCCCCAGCCCGCTCTACTCCTCCAGCTCCCAGCCACGGCGCTCTGCTTCCCACTGCCGGTGCGTGCAGGGAAAGGATCGCCCCCCACACTCACCGGCAGCGGGAAGCAGAGCGCCGTGGCTGGGAGCTGGAGGAGTAGAGCGGGCTGGGGCCGGGCTACTCCACTTCCCACCACTGCCGGTGAGTGTGGGGGGATCCCTTCTCCCAAGCCCCCTCCCCCGAGCAACACGGCTGGGGCCGGGGCAAGGGAAGCAGAGCAGGCTGCTCCCGGCCCCCTGCTAATCCCCCAGGCCACTCTGGGCCTGTGGGGCCCCCAAAAGTGGCCCCCACAGTCCTGCCTCCCAGACCCGGGGAGGGAAGCCTGGGGCCCCACATAGCCCCCCCAAATGGCTAGGGACGGCCCTGGCCGGGACCCCCGGACAATGGCCTGGAGATGCAGAACCCTAACAACTGGTGACCTGGAGACTAAGAGGCGCACCCCAGCTTGGCAGTCAGCCGGTTCTGGCCAGTGGGAGGATAATGGGCTGAGGAGAGAGGACCCCAGTGACCTAATCAACCAGTTCTAGCCAGAGGGGAACAAAGGACTGAAGAGAGAAGGCTCCAGTGACCTGTTTACCTGGGACGGAAGACAAAGGACGAGCTGTTGAGGCCCGTGATATCCGATGCCCAGCTGTGACAGGGGAAATGTCTTAATTCACACGTGAAACAGCTGAGCCAAGCTGGCGTGAAAACCTGAACTCAGAGCTAAGCCCTGGTGTGTCGAATTTCAGCCCCCAGGGATACAGCTTGATGTGCAGGCTTTCAGCTGGCGGGAGGGCAGGGACATACCCTGCACAATGAGGCCTGCAGCCTTCGGAGGCTGTCCTGAGTCAGATGAGGGCAGCCCCAATGCCAGTGATAACTGTGATCCGGCGTCGGGAAGGAGCTGTCCTGGGGAGAGCCGTTTGGTTAAACCTCCTTTAAGCTTTGGGTTTCGGGGCACAGACGCCTCGGCAATAAGCCCAAGAGGAAATGGTACAGCAGTGGTATGACCCATGTGCTGGCATGGGATAAAAACGAGCACGACTAAGACTGAAGTCGTGTGGGCCAGTCCTGGGTTCCCAGGGAAACCGGACCCAGAGATTAACAAGTGGAGTTAAACCAGACTGACCGGCTGGGCCATGGAAGCCAGCGAGCTGGAGGGTGAGCTCAGTCCAGTGTGGGGGCGCTGGGAGAGGGGAGGCTGACATCTCAGGTGCTGTGTACGACAACCGGATGCTCCTGAGACTGACAGCCCAGGGGACAGCGGCATGGGTGGTACCAAGACGGCAGGTTCGGCGCCGACAGGGTTTGAGCAGAGTCATCTTCGCGCCAGAAGAGGAGCTCCATGAAGAGACAGATTGTGAAACGAAAGGAGTAGGATGGCTGACCAACTCCAGGCAGCGCGACGTCGCTGGGCCGCACACGCATGCAGGTGGGGGAAAGGGAGCTGGTGATGATAGCCTGGCTGGAGAGGCTGGCAGGATGGAGACCCAAGGAAAGCTGAGGAAGCGACGGCAGGATTGCATCGAAGAAGACGGGAGGCAGGTAGACCTCAGTGCCGCCTCGGACAGATGAAGCTGACCTGACCCCAGGGAAGAAGAAGGAGAAGGAGAGTGTCGGGGCAGTGAAATGTCGTGATCCTTGGTGGGGGCTAAAGGCCAACAGGACTGGACTTGACACACCCCGAATGAAGAGTCCCCCACAAACTCTATCTGACTAATGGACTTTGGCCAGAGGAGGACAGGGTGACTTCCTGTGGGGAGGAGCGAGGGCTTGGAGGCAAAGACGCTGCCCAGGGGCCCTGCATGCTGTTAAACCTCCCTGCAGTGCTGCACAGGGCTCAGTGAGCTCTGGCAGGGACGGGGTCTGGCAGCTGCCCAGCACCCCAGAGCTGTCATTGCTGTAGCTGCGTTAATAGGCGAGAGCCCAGACCAGTGCCGGGGCGAGAGGTGACAGAGCAGCCAGAGAAGGTGCAGAGCCAGCAGTGGGTGAGACTGGCACGTGGGTGGATGGAGGTGATGGTGCAGAGATGGCACTGTGGCTATGGGTAGTGGTGCAGTGAGAAGAGATGATGCATTCTCTGCCTCCTCTGCCCCTCTCCCTGCCTACCCACGTTCTGCCTCCCCCTCCCCCACCTGCCTCCCTCACCCCACGGCTGGAGATGGACCTAACCGAGTGCATTCCTGGACTTTGGGACTTCACCAGCTGCAGACAGTGAATACAGGGGCACCAGAGGGGAAAGGAGGAGAGTGAGGGGTAATAAGAGCGGCCACACTGGGTCCGACCAAAGGTCCATCTAGCCGGGTATCCTGTCTTCCGACAGTGGCCAATGCCAGGTGCCCCAGAGGGAATGAACAGAAGAGGTCATCATCAAGTGATCCATGCCCTGTCACCCATTCCCAGAGACACCATCCTTGCCCATCCTGGCTAATAACCATTGATGGAGCTATCCTCCATGAATTTATCTAGTTCTTTGTTGAATCCTGTTATAGTCTTGGCCTTCACAACATCCTCTGGCAAAGAGTTCCACAGGTTGACTGTGCGTTGTGTGAAAAAATACTTCCTTTTGTTTGTTTTAAACCTGCTGTCTATTAATTTCATTGGGTGACCCCTAGTTCTTGTGTTATGAGAAAGAGTAAATAACACTTCCTTATTTACTTTCTCCACACCCATCATGATTTTATAGACCTCTAGCATATCCCCCCCTTAGTCATCTCTTTTCCAAGATGAAAAGTCCCAGTCTTATTAATCTCTACTCAGACGGCAGCCATTACATACCCCTAATCATTTTTGTTGCCCTTTTCTGAACCTTTTCCAATTCCAATATATCTTTCTTGAGATCTGCACGCAGTATTCAAGATGTGGGCGTACCATGGATTCATATAGAGGTAATATGATATTTCCTGTCTTATTATCTATCCCTTTCTTAATGATTCCCAACATTCTGTTCGCTTTTTTGACTGCCGCTGCACATTGAGTGGATGTTTTCAGAGAACTATCCACAATGAGTCCAAGATCTCTTTCTTGAGTGATAACAGCTAATTTAGACCCCATCATTTTATATGTATAGTTGGGATTATGTTTTCCAATGTGCATTACTTCGCATTTGTCAACATTGAATTTCATCTGCCATTTTGTTGCCCAGTCACCCAGTTTTGAGAGATCCTTTTGTAGCTCTTCGCAGTCTGCCTGGGACTTAACTATCTGGAGTAGTTTTGTATCATGTGCAAATTTTGCCACCTCACTGTTTACCCCTTTTTCCAGAACATTTATGAATATGTTGAATAGGACTGGTCCCAGTACAGACCCCTGGGGGACTACACAATTTACCTCTCTCCATGAAAACTGACCGTTTATTCTTATGCTTTGTTTCCTATCTTTTAACCCATTACCAATCCATGAGAGCACCTTCCCTCTTATCCCATGACAGCTTACTTTGCGTAAGAGCCTTTGTTGAGGGACCTTGTCAAAGGCTTTCTGAAAATCTAAGTATACTATATCTACTGGATCCCTCTTGTCCACATGCTTGTTGACCCCCTCAAAGAATTCTAGTAGATTGGTGAGGCATGATTTCCCGTTACAAAAACCATGTTGACTCTTCCCCAACAAATTATGTTCACCTATGTGTCTGACAATTCTATTCTTTACTATAGTTTCAACCAGTTTGCCCAGTATTGAAGTCAGGCTTACTGGCCTGCAATTGCCGGGATCACCTCTGGAGACCTTTTTAAAAATTGGCATCACATTAGCTATCCTCCAGTCATCTGGTGCAGAAGCTGATTTAAATGATAGGTTACGGACTACAGTTAGTAATCCTGCAATTTCACATTTGAGTTCCATCTGGTCCTGGTGACTTAGTTTATCAATTTGTTCCAAAACCTCCTCTAATGACACCTCAATCTGGGACAGTTCCTCAGATTTGTCACCTAAAAAGAATGGCTCAGGTTTGGGAATCTCCCTCACATCCTCCACCATGAAGACCGATACAAAGAATTCATTTAGTTTCTCCACAATGGCCTTATCGTCCTTGAGTGCCCCCTTAGCATCTCGATCGTCCAGTGGCCCCACTGGTTGTTTAGCAGGCTTCCTGCTTCTGATGTACTTTTAAAAAAATTGCTATTACTTTTTGAGTCTTTGGCTAACTGTTCTTCAAATTCTTTTTTGGTCTTCCAAAATATTTTTACACTTCATTTGCCAGAGTTTATGCTCCTTTCTATTTTCCTCACTAGGATTTAACTTCCACTTTTTAAAGGATGCCTTTTTGCCTCTCACTGCTTCTTTTACTTTGTTGGTTAGCCATGGTGGCACTTTTTTGGTTCTCTTACTATGTTTTTTAATTTGGGGTATACATTTAAGTTGAGCCTCTATTATGGTGTCTTTAACAAGTTTCCACGCAGCTTGCAGAGATTTCACTTTTGACACTGAACCTTTTAATTTTTGTTTAACTAACCTCCTCATTTTTGTGTAGTTCCCCTTTCTGAAATTAAATGCTGCAGTGTTGGGTCGCTGGGGTGTTTTCCCTGCCACAGGGATATTAAATTTAATTATATTATGGTCACTATTACCAAGCGGTCCAGCTATATTCAGCTCTTGGACCAGATCCTGTGCTCCACTTAGGACTAAATCAAGAATTGCCTCTCCTCTGGTGGGTTCCAGGACCAGCTGCTCCAAGAAGCAGTCATTTAAGGTGTCAAGAAACTTTATCTCCACATCCCGTCCTGAGGTGACATGTACCCAGTCACTATGGGGATAGTTGAAATCCTCCATTATTATTGATTTTTTTATTTTAATCTCTAATCTCCCGGCGCATTTCACAGTCCCTATCACCATCCTGGTCAGGTGGGCAGTAATATATCCCTACTGCTATATTCTTATTATTAGAGCATGGAATTACTATCCATAGAGATTCTATGGTACAGTTTGGTTCATTTAAGATTTTTACTTCATTTGATTCTATGCTTTCTTTCACATACAATGCCACTCCCCCACCCAGCATGACCTGTTCTGTCCTTCCGATATAGTTTGTACCCTGGTATTACTGTGTCCCATTGATTATCCTCATTCCACCAAGTTTCTGTGATGCCTATTATATCAATATCCTCATTTAATACGAGGCACTCTAGTTCACCCATCTTATTATTTAGACTTCTAGCATTGGTATATAAGCACTTTAAAAACTTGTCACTTTTTAGCTTTTACAGTACAGGGTGTAATTGAATGGGACTTTTTTCATTTGACTGTTTCTCATCAGATCCTACCTGTATTTCATCATCTTCCCTCCTCTCCTCCTTACGAGGACATAGAGAATCTCCATTAATAAATCCTCCCCTAAGGGATGTCTCTGTCCGAACCACGTGCTCCTCCACACCTGTTGGCTTTCGCCCAGCCCTTAGTTTAAAAACTGCTCTATGACCTTTTTAATTTTAAGTGCCAGCAATCTGGTTCCATTTTGGTTTAGGTGGAGCCCATCCTTCCTGTATAGGCTCCCCCTTTCCCAAAAGTTTCCCCAGTTCCTAAAAAATCTAAACTCCTCCTCCCTACACCATTGTCTCATCCACACATTGAGACCCTGCAGTTCTGCCTGTCTAACTGGCCCTGCGTGTGGAACTGGAAGCATTTCAGAGAATGCTACCATGGAGGTCCTGGACTTCAATCTCTTACCTAGCAGCCTAAATTTGGCCTCCAGGACCTCTCTCCTATCCTTCCCTAGGTGACTGGTACCTACATGTACCATGACCACCTGCTCCTCCCCAGCACTACACATAAGTCTATCTAGATGTCTTGAGAGATCTGCAACCTTCGCACCAGACCGCCAAGTCACCATGCGGTTCTCCTGGTCATCACAAACCCAGCTATCTATGTTTGTAATGATTGAATCACCCATTACTAATACCTGTCTCTTCCTAATGACTGGAGTTCCCTCCCCCAGAGAGGTATCCTCAGTGCGAGAGGATACCACAACATCATCTGGAAGGAGGGTTCCAACTATGGGATCGTTTCCCTCTGCTCCAGTTGGATGTTCTTCTTCCCTGAGACTTTCCTCCTCCTCAACAGCAGAGAGGCTGTCAGACCAGGGGTGGGACCGTTCTACTGTGTCCCAGAAAGTCTCATCTATGTACCTCTCTGTCTCCCTTAGCTCTGCCAGTTCAGTCACTCTTGTCTCCAAAGCCCATACATGGTCTCTGAGGGCCAGGAGCTCCTTGCACCGAATGCACACATACGCCACCTGCCTATAGAGAAGGTAATCATACATGCTGCATTGGGTGCAATAAACTGGGTAGCCGCCACTCTGCTGCTGGACTTCTGCCTGCGTTATCTTTATTCTCCTGAAGCTTGTTCTTTTGTTGTTGTTTTGTTTTTATCAGGGGGTGTTTTTGGCTTTACATTTACAGAATGTTACGTGTATCTAGCCCTCCCGCCCCACACACACACACACTCTGAACTCTAAACTCCCTTTCAAAACTTCACACTCCCCCTCTAAACTCCCTCGCAAATGTCACAGGGACATTGGATGCTTATAATGGCAAGTGGGGAAACAGAGGCAAAGGACACTGCCCAAGACACTATGGGGTGGGTACTTTACTCACGGTTTGTATGACAATGTGGTTGATTTATTGTTGCTTTCCCAGATTAATGTTGCCTTGCCTTCCCTTCCCCCTCCATGCAGTTCTGTATGTCTCGGCGCTGGAGAGAGGGAATTTTGCCTGTTAAGGGCACCCACGAGTATTTATTTTTCCCCAGGTGTCTAGGGTAGACAGAGCTGGCCTGAGACCAAATGATGCCCCAGGCAAGCAGCATCTTCGGCTCCGCCCCCCTCCATTTGTTAAACTTTTGAATACCTTATTTTTTATGGCATTTGTAGCCCGTTTCATGACTTCGATGCACGATTTCCATGCATGATTTATCCCTGTGATATAAAATGATAAATTTCCATGCTAGGCTCTCTAAATCTGTATTGATTCATGTCATGTATAAGCAAATAAAAATAAATTGTTTCCTCTAAGCTTATAGAAACTTTTTAATTTTAAGAATAACTGAAGTGTACTAACACTATGAATTGAACTGTGCACCAACACTGGGTGGACCCGTATTACACAGTGTTACAGTTGGTGACGGTGTTAGAATGTTAACCCTAATCCTTCAGTTCACAAGGTCTCTTCTCGCCTTTGCCCTTGTGAACTGAATCACAGCATCAGAGAGAGCCAAAGACTGGCCAAAGGCACGTTCAAGCAATAAATTAGCAAGCAATGTCAGTCTCTCATTGGCCATCGTCGATCAAAGATCTGTTTTAATGAGCCTGAGCCACCTGCGTTGGTTTGCGCGTGTCACGGAGTGTGGGGGAGACAAGGCCCTGCACCCCCGGCTTCCTGCGATTCACCATGACTCTCAGCCAGCCAGTAAAACAGAAGGTTTATTTAGACGACAGGAACACAGTCCAAGACAGGTCTTGCAGGTACAGACAACAGGGCCCCCTGTTAGGTCCATCTTGGGGGGCCCCAGGGAGGCCAGAGCCCCATTGGGAGGCCCGAGCCCCATTTGGGCTCCCTTCCATTTTCCCAGCCAGCTCCAAACTGAAACTCCCTCCAGCCATCTCCCTCAGCCCCCCTCTCCCCCCGCTCCTCTCCCCAGCCTTTGTCCAGTTTCCCCGGGGCAGAGGTGTCACCTGGCCTCCAACCCCCCTCCTGGGTTCTCATGTTACGTGCTCAGGTATCCTCCCTCAAGAAAAGTCTCCCATCCCCAATGCAGACAGTCCCAGCAAAACTCCCCTGCAACCTTCCCAGGTCAATACTCCCCACTCAGTATTCAAAGAACACATTAAGAACAGTCCCACTCTGTAAGTTGGGTCTGACCCGTGGAAGTGCTCTGAGCTGTATGTACAGGCGCCTTCCCCATGACAGTGGGATGGAATGTAGGAACGGGCTGGTACGGCCCACAGACTCATTCCTTCGTTATCCACAATGGAGCAGCTTCAACGGGCAGAAGTGAAGGAGGCCCCTGAATATGCCCTTGCCCAGCAGGCAGGGCTTTGTCTTGAGGCGTGGGAGACCTCTGCTCGGATACGGGCTGGCCTGCAGGTGGGGGAAAGGGGGAGTTGAACTGGAGCTCCCACTGCCCAGCTGAGTGCTCTGGGGCAGAGGTCCCCAACACGGTGCCCGCGGGCGCCATTGCGCCCGCTGGGGGGTCTAAGTGCGGCCGCGTAGCAGTTGTCTTTGTTTTGTTTTTTGCTCCGCCGGCAGCGCTCGGGTTTTTTTGTTTTTTTTTGGCGCCCGCCAGACGAAAAAGGTTGGGGACCACTGCTCTGGGGTAAAGAAGGGGAGCCTCCGTCTCAGCCCCTTTTGTGTGGAACGAGACAGGTGCCCCACTCATTCACACAAGACACCCTCATCTCAGGTGCCTGGCTCCAGAGAGGGGTTCCCGCTCATGGGCCACAAGCAGAGCTGGGTGCCTTCTTAGGTGTCTAACTCCGTGCGCGGGGCAGGGCTTCGCACACATCCCCTTGGCTCAGCATTGTCCATTGGCTGGCGTAAGTGGCTCCCTGCTTGGTGTGCTGGCTTTCGGGGTCCCATCCGCAAGTGTCTGTCTCACCCCATCCGTTGTGCCGGGAGCTGGGCCCCAATGCAGGCTGCCTGGATCCCATCGTTGGTCTGCTGACGTTCTTGGTGCCCAAAAGTTGGGGGGATACAGAGCATCACAGCCCCTAAGTCCCTTTGTGGATCGAAAGAAACCAACCAACCCGCTCCCTGGAGAAGCAGCTGTAGGCAGGGGGCTGCCCGGCAGGCGAGAACTGACGCTGGTGCTAATTAACCCACTAATTGTTGGGTTATAGCTGAGGACGACAGCAGGTGAGGGCAGCGGCTTCAGCAGACGTTCCTGAGCCCCTCGGCCTGCGCTGGTTGGACGAGTGAAGAATAACGAAGGGTTAAATCTGGTTTCAGGATGAGAACTGGATGCTGGTTTTTGAAATGTGCCCAGAATGTTGCTCTAATTACCCATGAGGGAAGCGGGAATCCGCTGTGACATTGGTGACCAACAGGCCAGGTTGGGGATTGTGCAGAAGGATTCCAGTGCTTCTCCTGGGGCAGGGGGCTGGTGTGACGGGGTGGGGGCATGACTGGCCACAGCGGCAGCAATGAGCCAGCAGGAGCTGGCTGGGATCAGCACATACCAAGGGAGGATCCAGAGAGGCAGCGGAAGCCCCGCTGAGCCAAGGACTGGCTCTGACCATGTGAACGCTGCGTGGCTGGCAGCAGAGGCCGTGGCCTGGAGGGGACAGGAGCCCGTGATAAGAGCAGGAGTCACAGAGGCACATGCAGCGGCTCTGTTGGGACGGAGGGGATGGGGGGGTAGAGCTCAGGGAGCAGAACATGGCAACGCCCTGGCTTCCATCACCAGGAACCCTCACCTCAGCTAACCCAAGGACAGTCAGATTCCAGGCTGCGGGCACTGATCAGTGGCTACGTCACGGAGGGGCTCAGGACCAGCCTCCTGCAGATATCTGGCTGGGCTGCACACAGTGGGAGAACACCCGAAGGCCCAGTCTGGGAGTCCTGGAGGCCGCAGGCCTGCCGCATGGCGTGATGACTCCAGGGGTCATCCCCAAGGGGCTGGTTGGTTACAGGCCGGCCATAGCCCAGCCCCGGTGGATCCCGGACAGCATCACCTTGTTACAGTAATAAATGTTCTAAGTGGGAGAAATCTGCTTGTATTTGTGTCCAGAATTAAAAGAGATTTCACAGGGGTAGCAGATGGTGACAGGGCCCCTAACCATCACAAATGGCTACCCCGGGCCCAGACCGTGACACTGCAGAGGTGGCATGCATCACCCAACGCCACTCTTGCCCGGCAGATGAGGGGGCGATAGCTGTGGAGCCAGGCAGTGGTCTGGTGTCTCTGCAGGGGCGATCTCATTTGTAGGGTGACCAGACAGCAAGTGTGAAAAATCGGGACGGGGGGGGGGGGGTAATAGGAGCCTATATAAGAAAAAAACCCAAAAATCGGGACATCTGGTCACCCTACTCATTTGGCGGGCTGGGTTGTTGGGGGTGCAGAGCTGGGCTCTGCCGCTCGCTCCCCAGGCTCCGCTGCCAACTCCTCTTTTGTCCCTAAACCCTCCCAGGCGATGCTGCCTCCATGGAAACCAGGTGGGGGCTGCTGTGGAGATTGTGGCAGTTGCTACGGCTACAGTACCAATGGGACATGGCACAGCTCAGCAGAGGGGTGGGCATCGGTGGGGGCAGGGCAGCTCCATTGCTGCTGGCCCCAGTTCAACCCAGGGGGACTGTGATGCAACGTGGCCGGAGTCCCAGGAGCAATGGGAATGGCTGGCCAGCACGTAACCCCCCGCCCCACGGGCACGGCCTGCAGTGAGCCCCACCTGATGTAACGAGTGAGACGGGCCTCTGGGGGAGGGGCCATAAATACCCCCCCACATCCATCGCCTGTGCTTGCATGTGACCAGCACCCCTCACTCACCTGGTGCCTGGCAGGAGGGAGGGAAGGGGGATGGGGAGTGTGCATCTGCCCCCCAGCACCATCACCCGCCCCAAATGCTCAGCCAGCAGGAATCTGTGGGGCTGTCTCGGCGTCATGGGGCCACAGTACCCAGCTCCATCCTGAGCCAGCGTGACGCCAGCCAGCATCTTCAGGCCATTGCAGGGCTCCAGGAGCGGGTGCTTCGAGCCACTCCCAGATACCGCCCTGCAGTGGGCACTGTTACTGCCAGCTGGGATCGAGCCATCACTTGATTTATCCCTCCACGGGGCCCATATTGGGGGGGTGGGGATGGCCCCCCATTGAAGGGGGTGGGGGAGAGGTGCCCCCCTAGATCTGAGGAGGGAGGGGGCAAGACAGGGGGCTTCATTCCCATGAGGAAGGTCTCCTCTGTGCTGCTATTGGGACAGGCAGAACGGACACACAAGAGACGGCCCCTGCCCACCAGAGCTCACAGTCTAACTGGACAGCAGCTCAACTAGAGTGACCCAGTCAGGGAGAGAACCCAGGTATCCGGGCTCTCAGCCCCTCTAACTACTAGACCCCACTCCGTCCCAGGGCTGGGAACAGACCCCAGGCATCCTGGCTCCCAGGCCCCCTGCTCTAACCCACTAGCCCCCAAGGGGGGGGCGGGGAGATGCTGTGAGCCTGGTGCATGCTGGAGCAGTCACTGGGGCTCTCTTTGTGATGTCTCCAGGCCTCTGATGTGCTGGCCCTATGGCACCTGGGAGGGAAGGGTGGGGAGCAGGCTCCTGTTAGGGAGGTCTCCATGGCAACCTGCCCCACCCAGAGCTCACACTTGGATACCAGCAGGTTGCTGTGGATACGGTGCTGTTATTTGGCAACACAATACACCCTAGGGACAGGTGTCCTGCTCAGCAGGGACCAGAGTATGTATGGGGGCGGCGGGGAGGGGGCTAGAGCCAGGGCCATATCCTCCCCTGGGGCCTGGTTGAACCATTAGTCCCTACTGCCAGCCAGGCCGGCGCTGCCTTGCGGGCGGGTTTACCCCGGCTCGGCTGGGCTTGGGGCTGACCAGAATGGGCTCAGCGTGACTCTTCCTTTCTCTGCGCTGCCCCAAGGACTCCCTGTGCTGCGTGCCACGGGCTAACAAACCCGATTGCTTTGAAAAGGCCACTGGGTGTCATTGTCAATCCTGGCTGAGGTGCAGGAATCCCTGCAGGGTGGTGAAGGCTCTCGCCATGGGACGCGCTGGGCAGAGCTTGTGGGGTAGAGCAGGAGGCTGGAACCCAGAGGTTCAGTCTAGGAGATGGAGAGGACCCGTGGCCTGCCCTGGAGAAGAGCGAGACCCCTCGGGGGTCTGGCACACTAAAAGGTTCCTCCAAGAGACTGTTCCAAAGTCGGGGGTGTTGCACCGATCCTGCGGATCCGTGACCCCAGCCCTGCCCCGGCCCCCAGCAGTGACCTGGCCCTGTCCCGGCTCCACCCTGGCTCTGCCCCAGCCCTAAGCAGGCCTTAGCCAGGCAGGGGCATCTCTCCCGGTGCCCAGACCCCAGCCATGTCAGCAGATGCTCCCCCCCTCCTGGATGTTCCCCAGGACAGTGGCGTGGGTTTGGCAGGGCTCCCCAAGATCCATGCCCCCCACTTCCCACCCCAGGGGACACACCACTGGCTCCTCCTGCCATGGCTGCAGTGTGGTGCCGGGCGGCTCCGGGGCAGGGGCCATGTCAAGTCTGGCTGGGCTCCACGCCAGGGCCAGTGAGCATCCACCTGTCTCCCGTGTCCTGGTGTGAGGGGAGCAGGGCTGGCTGTGGGGTGGGGCTGGCCCTGCAGCTCTAGTTCAGCCCTGCATCCCATCCCTAAGGGATACCAGCCTGTCTCCTCCCACAGGGACCAGGCCAGACCCGGCAAGGGAAGAGGGGGGCACCAAACCCAGAGGTGGCCCTGGATACAGAGCCAAAGAGACCTCCCCATACCTGCTCCACTGCTTAGGAGGCACAGCCTGACCCTGCTGCTCATGGGGGGGCAGTGTCAACCCCCCTAGCCCAACCCCGCACTGCCTAACTTCCCCAACACCTGCAGTAACAGCTGCCCCCCGCCCTCATCACTGGCAGGGCTGCCCCCCACTCCAGCGGACACCTCGCTCTGGGCTGGGCACCACCAGGCTTAGTCAGGCGGGGGCAGAATGCAGGCAGGAGGTAAGGTAGGAGCTGGGGGGAAGAGTCAGGGGAGGGATGGATGTCTCTGCTCCCTCCTGTGCTGGCGCCACACAGCGACCTCTGGGCTATTGATCCATGGTAGAAAGAGCCAGGGGACAAGGGCCGCGGCGCCAGCTTGGGGCCAGGGGAGCCGGTCTGAGCCAGAGTGGGCAGGTGGCAGCATGGCCAGGGCTGCTCTGCTCCCCCGATTCCCCACCCTGCATGGGGGGGGGGGAGGGGGCATGAGGTGGAGGTGGGTTAGTTTCACAAGAATAAATGGGGTGAGAGCAGAGAGACCTTGGCCTGCCTGGTCCTCCGGCAAAAACGGACACTGACAACCTGCTTAACCTGTTCCTGAGGATACAGCGCAGAAGGGAAGGGAAGCACCAGTCGGGCTGTCAGGGTGCCCACAGCCCCTGTTCTCCTTCCCGTTAGCAGGAGAGAGTTTTCATAGGGACCCCCTCCCTACGGGTTGTACCAAAGATGGCACTAACGGCCCTTTCGGGGAGAAGAGATGCAGTGAGCTGGGCTGGGCTGGGGGCGTCGCTGCTGTGAAAGTCCGATCCCGTTTCCTAGAAGATAAAACAAGACAAATGGGGACAAAAGCCGGAAGGGAGCGGGGAAGAAAAGTGACACAGGATGGGCGGAGGGTGTCAGCAGGCACCCAACTCTCACATCCCAAGGTGGGGGGGTCAGGATTTTGCTGGCGGCATGCCAGCGGTGATGTTAGTGGGGGCACAGTCAGGACGTGTCTCTTGGGATCAGGATGATGAAGATGCAATGGTACCATGGTGGATCCTGGGGTCCCAGGAGATGGGTGGGTGGCAGCTAGGATAGGGAAACTCCCTCCTTGCAGACCACACTTCACCATTTTGATCCCCCCAAAGTCTTTTCCTGCAGACCCCCAAGGCGGGGCAGGTGGAACTCGGTATTTTGCCCACCAATTAGGTCTAGTTTCCGACACACCCATTGATGCCCTGATCCCATGCCTCATTGCTCACCCATTGCGCTCTCCCCACGCTGCTGGGGTGTGCTGAGGAGAATGGTTTGCACTAATCCATGCCCCCGTCTCCTGGCACTAATCAGTGTTATCACACAGCAGGCTCAGCTGGACTTTTGTTCCCCTGGACACATGAGAGTCCACAGACCAGAATCAGCCCGGGGTGGGGTGGGACATGCAGGCAAGCCCCAGCCCTATCCTTGGTGGGGGCCTGAGCCTGGTATTTGCCTAGAGACACGATGCCCTGGATCAGGTCACAGGCTGCTCAGTGCCGTGTGCCCAGCTCAGCAGCCCAGGACCTGAGGGAGGCCCCCAGCCACTCACCCAGCCTATGCCCCGTATGGGGGCTCCAGTGCTGGATGCTCCTCGTCGTGTCCCCCCCAGCCCCGCACCTGACTGTCCAGGAGCACAGAGCAGGGTAGCTTCTGGCAGTGCTGCAGGGCAGGGTTGCCCAAGGCTGGCTGGCAGGCCCTGCTGCCCACTGGGATGGGGGCCATGGCAGCACAGAGCTGATGCTGGCCTCAGCTCAGAACCCTCCTGAGCCAGAGAGGGCAGACCGTGGGTGCTGGAGTTTGGGGGGTACATTGTGCTCATCATGGGGGTTGGAGGACCCTGGCTTCCTACTGGGAGCTTGGGGAGTGGTGCTGGTGGAGCTGGATGGGGAGCACAGGGTGCCCCAAAGAGGTGCTGAGGGGAACTGGGTGCTCAGGGGCTGGGCGGGGGGAGAGGGGGTACTGGGGCAAACTGGATGCTCAGGGAGATGAGGTTTGAGGGGCTGCTCGGGGGAGCTGCGGATAGTAAGAGCTGGTCACTGTGGG
>QXTE01000312.1:940062-1030889 GCA_003942145.1 Platysternon megacephalum
GGGGGGGGGGGGGGGGGGGGGGGGGGGGGGGAGGTCCGTCCAGCTTTCCTTGCAGCCAATCGCTACCTCGCTCCCGGCGCACTGCAGCCAATCAGCGGCGAGCCCTGTCCCCCCTTCTCCCCACAGCTGATGCAACCCTGCTGCAATCGGGGCAGTCACCGCCCGCTGGGTCCTGCCCCCCTCCCTCAAAATAGGCCCCTCGCTCCCGCCCCGGGGGCGCTGCAGGGGGTGACGGGGAGCGGGAGCCGCGCAGCCCTGAGGCGCAGCGCGGGGGCGGGCCGGGTTTGGGGGAGGGGGCTGGTGGATGCACGGCCCCGCTGGCGGGGCGGAGGGACACAGGCTGTAATGCGACAGAGGGGGGGTAGGCGGTATAGATAGCGGCCCCTCCTCGCCGCCCCTTCACTCCGTCTCTCTCCGCACACACAGACACAGGACCCACCGCCGCGCGCCATGGCTCTCTAGCCCTGCCCGACCCCGGACCAGCGTGCGCAGCGCCGCGCCGCCGCCCCCCGCCGCCACCATGGAGTGAGTGCTGCGCCCGGGGTCCGCTCGCTGGCCCCAGCGGGGGGATGGGCGGCCTGTGCGGAGACAGCAGGGCCGGGGCCGGGTGCGCGTGCCCGCGTACAGACCCGGGGGGGGCGGGGCGCGTGCCCGCGTACAGACCCGCTGTGGGCACGGGGACCCGGGGGGGCGGGGGCGCGTGCCCGCGTCGAGCCCCGCGGTGGGCACGGGGACCCGGGGGTCGAGGCGCGTGCCCGCGTACAGCCCCGCGGTGGGCACGGGGACCCCGGGGGGGGCGCGCGTGCCCGCGTACAGCCCCGCGGTGGGCACGGGGACCCCGGGGGCGCGCGTGCCCGCGTACAGCCCCGCGGTGGGCACGAGGACCCCGCGGCGCATGCCCGCGTACAGCCCCGCGGTGGGCACGGGGACCCCGGGGGGGGCGCGTGCCCGCGTACAGCCCCGTGGTGGGCACGGGGACCCCGGGGCGCGTGCCCACGTACAGCCCCGCGGTGGGCACGGGGACCCGGGGGTCGGGGCGCGTGCCCGCATACAGACCCGCGGTGGGCACGGGGACCCCGGGGGGGGGAGAGCGCGTGCCCGCGTATAGCCCCGCGGTGGGCACGGGGACCCCAGGGGGGGAGCGCGTGCCCGCGTACAGCCCCGCGGTGGGCACGGGGACCCCGGGGTGGGGAGCGCGTGCCCGCGTACAGCCCCGTGGTGGGCACGGGGACCCCGGGGGCGCGCGTGCCCGCGTACAGCCCCGCGGTGGGCATGGGGACCCGGGGGGGCGGGGGCGCGTGCCCGCGTACAGCCCCGCGGTGGGCACGAGGACCCCGCGGCGCATGCCCGCGTACAGCCCCGCGGTGGGCACGGGGACCCCGGGGGGGGCGCGTGCCCGCGTACAGCCCCGTGGTGGGCACGGGGACCCCGGGGCGCGTGCCCACGTACAGCCCCGCGGTGGGCACGGGGACCCGGGGGTCGGGGCGCGTGCCCGCATACAGACCCGCGGTGGGCACGGGGACCCCGGGGGGGGGAGAGCGCGTGCCCGCGTATAGCCCCGCGGTGGGCACGGGGACCCCAGGGGGGGAGCGCGTGCCCGCGTACAGCCCCGCGGTGGGCACGGGGACCCCGGGGTGGGGAGCGCGTGCCCGCGTACAGCCCCGTGGTGGGCACGGGGACCCCGGGGGCGCGCGTGCCCGCGTACAGCCCCGCGGTGGGCACGGGGACCCCGGGGAGGGGGCGAGTGCACGCGTACAGCCTCGTGGTGGGGCCGGGACCCCTGGGGGCGCCGGGACCCCTGGGGGCGCGCGCACTGTTGCACGGCAAATGCACGCAGGGTGTCTCCGGGGGTCGGGGCTGGTTGGCTCCCATGGGAGGCGCTGCTGGGATCACGCTGCAGCCTGGGGGTGTCTCCCCATGGACTCACTCCTCCCCACCCCACGGGTAGAGCTGACAGGGCGGGCTGGCCCGTGGTATCCTAGCCCTGCCGGGGACTTGAGCCTGTGCGAAGGGGGGGGAAGCTGAGCCCCCGGGCAGGGCGATGTGGTTTGAGGTGTGGAGGGAAGCGGGACAGGGTTGTCCCTTTGCTGTTATGGGGTGCTTCTGTGCAGAAGATGGGGGGAGGGATTGAGCCCTGCCATGGGTGATGGGGTGCCCTCCCCCATGCCAGGGGCCCTGCTCACCCTCTCTTCTCTCCCCCACAGGTCTTCCTGCTCTGCCCCGATCTCCTTACCTGCCACCATTCTTGCCAGCAGGAATCGCGGCCCCCGCCCGTCACGCTCTGGCCCCTTGCCCTATTGCGCTGCGGCCTGCGTGAACCCGCACCTGCCCCACCATGTCAATGCTGGCAGTGCTGACCCTGGACCTGGAGAAGACTCCGCTCCCACCTAGTGCCCTCTCCTGGAGGGCCGAGTTCCTCAAGATCCCTGGCCACTATGAGCCCATGCCAGGGGCCATGGATGGGCGCTATGCCCAAGGCACAGAGGCAATGATGCTGGCAGGTATAGTACTGGCAGGAGTGGAAAGTACTGGGATGGGGGGAGAAGATGGGGGATATTGGGTGTGCTGCCTCCAGTGAGTTTGCCTCATTAGGACATTAGAACCCTCCCATATGCCAGGCTGGGAGATTCTAGCCCTTCCCCATTGATGGAGATGGGGTTGCTGAGGGATTAGGATGTTTGCTCAGGTGTCTTAATGCCCATGGGGCACCCGCCTCCTAGGTGAGGCTGAGACCAGGTCAGCAGCAGGCAAGCTGTAAAGCCTAAGGGGGCTTGGCTAGGCCCAGTACCTGCCTACCTAGCCCTCCCTTCTCCAGGCCAGCTGCAGCCAGGTTCCCTTCACTCCCAAGGGGGGCAGCATGCTTGGTGCTGCTCTCTTCCTGACAGGGCTCCCCCATGCAGCCTCTAAGCCTGCTCTCTCCACACAGGCGATGGCTTCTCAGACTGGATGACGGAGAGGGTGGACTTCTCCTCTCTCCTGATGGAGTCGGGGGACCCATCGCCGCCCTCACCCCCGCTGCCCGACCTGGAGGCCATGGCCTCCCTCCTGAAGAAAGAGCTGGAGCAGATGGAGGACTACTTCCTGGAGGAGTCACTGTCCCCTGGGCTGGGCCTGGACCAGGTGGCCCCCAGCACACCACCTTCGCACCAGTCTGCCTTCCACTTCCCCTTCGGGGATGGGAACGGGCCAGCAGGATCCTTCCCACCCTTCCGCTCTGACAATCCCACACCACTACAGACCCTCGACTCGGGCTGCCTGGAGCTCCTCAGCCTGTATGGGGCAGGGGTGCCTGGGGAGTGCCCTGGCCAGGGCCTGCTGGAGGAGTGTGCCAGTAGCCCAGCAGCCAAGCGCAGCAGGCCAAGCCCCTTGGAGCAGCCAGCAGCTCCCTGTGGGCCAGCCCTGCCCCAGCAAAAGG
Source organism: Platysternon megacephalum (assembly GCA_003942145.1). Taxonomy (NCBI): domain Eukaryota; kingdom Metazoa; phylum Chordata; order Testudines; family Platysternidae; genus Platysternon; species Platysternon megacephalum. The sequence continues at coordinate 943,478 of QXTE01000312.1, forward strand.
GGGACCGTAAGCAAAAGAAGCGGGACCAGAACAAGACCGCAGCACTGCGGTACCGGCAGCGGAAGCGGGCTGAGTACGAGGCACTGGATGATGAGTGCCAGGGCCTGGAGGCCAGGAACCGTGAGCTCAAGGAGAAGGCAGACTCCATTGAGCGAGAGATCCAGTATGTCAAGGACCTACTCATTGAGGTCTACAAGGCCCGGAGCCAGAGGCTCCGTGCAAACTAGGGCAAGGGCCACCTAGCCCAAACTCCACCCCAGGTCTAGAGCATGACCTGTAAGTCAGAGGGAGAGGGGCTCTGACAGATACAGCGCTTCAGGCCTGGTCTCCAGGCATGGAGCACAACACACCCTAATGCAGTAGAGGGGGGTACAGGGGATAGTGAGCTAGACAATGCTCTGTCAGGGTTAGAGAAGCAGTGTCTAGACATGTGGGGAAGGCTGGGTGACACTGACCTGTGAGGGGGACCAGGCTGCCAGGCATGTCAGCTCTCCAAGCACCAGCATTGCCTGTGCCAGCCTGCCCTGCCTCCAGGGAGGGATGTTGGGGGAAGGGGGCTGGAGTGGAACAATGGCAGGAGAGGGGTGCTGCTGTGGCAGGGAAGGGATGTGTAAGAAAGGTGTGGGGTGGGGGTGCTGGAGAGGTACAGTGAGGGTGCATGTGAGACACAGGCAGAGTCATGTACAAAACCACTTGTATAGACCTTTTTTGTAGCTTCCTTTATAGAGCATAAATGCCAATAAAGGCTGTTCCTGCATTCAGGCTGCACACTGTGTAAGAGAGCACCCCCTCTTCCCTGGGGCTCCCACTGCACTCAGCCTCAAGGGAGCAGACTTCCCCACCCCACTTCTGCCATCACTGCTAGAAGCAGAGCTCCCCATTGCATCACAGGGCTGACAGTGTCCACACCTGGCTTTCCCTGCACAAAGGCTGGGTGCTAAGAAGGAGATGAAGGTTTATTGTATACAACAATGCTCATTACAACTGAACAGATGCTGCTGCCTTAGGCCAGCATTTCCCTTCCCTCCAGGGACTCAGTGCACCTGGGGAAGGACAACAAGAGCTCTGGGCCTTAGCACCAGGGGCAGAGGAGGAAGCAGGGAGCCTATGGCACTCACTCATCCATGCCCTGGCAGCCACAGGGGTCTCCTACCCCCTCCTGGGCTCCCCACACCAGCACTAGTAGAAGTCCTCCTCAGCCTTCTCCACAGGCTGCTGGTTCTGAATCTGCTGCTGCTGTCTGTAGAGCTCAGCCACCTGCAGCCAAGAGAGAGGGATGGAAGCTGCCAACCCTGCCCCATCCAGTGCCAACCACATGGCTTGGAGGAGGCGGGCCTAACTCAGCAAGGCTTCATCTCCGTTGCTGCCCCCACATATGGGAAGATACTCATCTGGAACTGTGCCCATCAACTCACCAGAGAAGCTCAGCCAGGTCCTGCTGCCCCCAGAGACAAGGCCAGTAACAACCTATAGGCCCATGCTGAGCTGAGCGATGTGCCCTGCTGTTGGGAGGGACAGCCCCATGCCTGCAGTGAGGAGAGCTCAGCACTGGCACAGCAGCCTGGCCATAGGACGGATTTAGCCAGGATGCTGGGATCAGCACGCTGACTGGGCTAAAGTGCTGTGAGGGCATCAGCTTAGCATCGTGGAAAGAGCCCCTTAGTGCTATGCTGGAGCATTAGGGCCAACACTGAGGGGCTCATGCCCCTTACTGTGCCCCCGCCCCGTAGCAAAGCATCCCTAGCATAGTGTCAGTCAACACTGCACAGTGAGCAATTTCTGCTGGGCCCAGCCTTTGTCCTGGAGGTCACCCCCAGGCACTGCTTGTGAAGGAAAAGGTGATGGGCATCCTCCTGTGTGCCATGTGCATGCCAGTCTAGGGCTGCCCTGGGCACAGGCCTCTGGCACTAGTTCCCAGCAGAGCAATAGCCTCAAGTCCAGCTGTGGAGAGAGGAAGGCGCTCTGCAGACTTAAGCCGCTTGTCCCACCCCTGCCCCCTGTGCTACCTGGGAACTGGTGGTGGCTTCCTCAGGCTTCTTGTCATCACGCACGCGCAGAAACCGGGGAAAGCGCAGGGAGATGCCCTTCTCCTCATCCACCTGAGGGCCAGAAAGGGCCTGTGAGACATGGATGGGGCCAGCTGGGCACCTGGGGGAAGGTTGGGAGGGTGCTCCCAAGTTGTGAGGGAAAGGGTAGAGCCCAGGGTCACAGGGATGCTGTGAACAGACTGGGCCAGCAGCCCAGGATTAATGATGAGGGGTTCCACTCCTCCCAATGCAGGGACAGCAGTCCCAGATGGTCCATTAGTGAAGCCCTGAGGCTGGTCCCATACTGCAGGCTGATTGCAGGTTCTGCTCCGGCCTCTCCCTCCTCCCACTGCAGGCCCTGCCCCAGACTCACCAGGCCTATAGCTGCCTTGTGCACAGGCGAGATGGACAGGTCAGCACACTTCACTTCCCACACCTGCACAGCCGCCAGCCAGTGGTTGGGCTCAGTGCTGCTGTCCCAGCGGTAATAGGGCCGTGGCTTCTCTAGCACATTGTCCTGCCAGTCAGAAGGGAAGGGTTACAGGCAGGGCCGGTGCAACCCATTAGGCGACCTAGGCGGTCACCTAGGGCACGAACATTTGGGGGGCGCCAGCGCCCCGGTCGTCGGTGTAATTTTGGGGGTGGGACCTTCCGGCGCCTAGGGCGGCGAAAAAGCTGGCGCCGCTACTGGTTACACGCCCAGCTGTTCGCCAGAGGTGCGCATCTAACTCCAGGCACACTCCAAAACAGCTGCTACACAACTGCAAGAGACCCTGGGAGCCAGGACTCCTGGGTTCTAGCCCCAGCTCTGGGAGGGGAGTGGGGTCTGATGGTTAGAGCAGGGGGCTGGGAGCCAGAACTGGGTTCCACCCAGGGCTCTGCCACTCATTTGTCCAGAGGCACTCAACCAGTCTCTCACTGCATGCAGAGGGGTTAAAGAGCTTCCCAGAGCCTGGGGGTTACCTCTAACAACCAGCAGGGGGTTCTGAGAAGCAGGCTCAGGGCAGGGAGCCAGGGCTCAAGAGGGCAATGTTCATGCCCCTCAAGAGCACCCAGCAGCTGGGCTGAGCTAGCAATGGGGGAGCTCTCTGTGAACAGCCCTGCAAGCTAGCTCTGGGCCAAGCCTCCTACCTTCAGGAAGCTGTAATGCTTCTCCAGGCTCTCCTCTGTGAAGCCAGTCCCGATCTGGTGGAGAGAACAGGGCATTACTGTTATAACAGCCCTCCCCAACAACCTGGCCTGCTCACTCCCACCACTGCCCCTACTCACCCCGACCCCCCCCCCCCCCCNCCCGTCACCCCGCCACACACGACCCCCCTCCGCCAAAGCTGCTCACCACTGCCCCTGCGCATGACCCTCCTCTCCCCAAGCCTGCTTACCTCTGCCATTGCCCCCTGCACGACCCCACACACTCATTCCCCCTCAGCATGCTCACTTGCACAACTCCCCTCCCCCCCCCCCAAGCCCACTCATCCCTAGCCTGCTCACCTCCACTCCCGTCTCCCAGGCACCTCCCTGCCCCAGCATGCTCATGCTCACCCTTACTCTCCCTGGCATACCCACCTCTCCCACTCTTGGCCCACTGGGGTTCCCCCCGCCATTCTCTTCCCTCTGGCCTGTTCCACTGCCCTCAGATGGGCCTGACACACTGCACCCAACAGCCATCCCCCAACTACCCCCAATCGCTAACATCTCCCTAACCCAGGAAGGGAGCTGCTTTCCTTCCCCTGCTCCAGCCCACAGCCCAGAAGGGGGCCCTAGAGAGGGCAGGGCTGCTCTGCATTCTCACCAAGAGTGCTTAGTGTAATCCCAAATCACAGCCCCATCCATGGGGCACAGAACAGCATGGGAGCCCAACTCCCAGGGGCCCCTGTGGCAATCCCAGCCTGAAGGCTCCCAGCCCTGTGCGAAGAGCCCACGCTCCCTACCTTGCAGATGCTCTGGTACTCCTCACTCTCCTCATCGTAGCAGGCCAGCAGGAAGCCGCCATACATGCCTACTCGCTTGCCCTTGCCCAGATAGGCACCAATCACCACCAAGTCCAGAGTGTCACCAACACCTTCCAGATAATCCTTCTTCAGCTGCAATAGGAGAGCCAGCCTCAGCAACAGCATATGTGGGACACAGGGCCTTTCTCCTCTAAGGGCTGCCTGCTCCAATCCAGCCACAGGTGGGGGGGGGACTGGCTGGTTCAAAGGGGTGGGGAACAGAACTCTCCTCCAGGGGTCAACAGCTCCCATGCAGCCCCAGGGCAGCAGCGTAATGCAAAGCCACTTCCATGCAATGATAGTTTGCTGTCCCCACATCATGGGAGAGGGAGCTCTGGCTGGAGCAAGTGCAACTGAAGGAGGCAGGATGTGGATCTCTCAGTTGATGCCAACCTGTGTCCCCAGAGCTGGGGCTCCTCGCCCTGCCGCCATTGTCCTAGATGGATGTGCCTTGGCACCGGGCAGCATCCAGGGGCCCAGAATATGGTTAGCTGCCTCCAACCCACTCCGACACCTCTCCTCACTGCCAAGTCAGAGCAACGGGCCCCCCCCACTCCACATTGTGGGACAGCCTGTCCCCTTCCCACTGCCAGAGCTTCCTGGAGCCCCCCTCCCCATCTGGAACAGCATGTCTCCTCCCCAGTGCCAGAAACCCCAGTGGGGTAGCAATAGAGGGGTGGTGGCTGAGTGGTTAAGGTGCTCAACTACAAACCTGAAGGTTTGAGTCGCACTCAATCTCACTCTGAAAGGCCACCTCCAGTTCACCCAGCTGCAAAATGGGTACCTGATCCATTGGGTTAGGGTTGCCTATGGTGGTCGGATATGATGTTGGCCACATCACTCCCTTGTGTGCCACTGGCTGAGAAACTGACCTGCCTTAACCGCATCAGCCTAATGAGCCCTTCTTCACCTGCACGGGGTGGGGGAGGTGTGTCAATGCGTGGAAGGACAGGAGAGACAGCTCTAGTGACTCCCGGATTGACAAGCTCAGCAAGAGACTAGGAGGTGACCAGCAGGGATAAGTGTGGGCTCTGGAAGAAGCTTCTCTTGGTCTCTCCTGGGAACTTACTATGGAAAAGACAGAGCCTGAAAAGGTCGTTCACCACAGCTTGGCTGGGCTCAGGGCTGACCAAAATGGGCTCTACTTGAGCCTTCCTCTCTCTGTGTTACACTAAGAGCTTCCTGTGCTGTGTGCCACTGACTTGACCGCCAGCGAAGTGGGATATGTGGTCCCCACTCCACCAGCAAGGGCTTTCTCACCTTCAGCCACTTGTGGGATCTCTTGGCGATCTCGTACGTGGCATCCACCTCCAGGGTCTTGACCATGAGGCCCTCGCAGGAGTCTGCGAGAGAGGCTGGTTACCAAGGCCTGGCAGGCAGAGTGGCATGCCCCATCTCCCCTCACCCATTGCCAGTGCTTAATCTATTCTCCCTAACAGGCAGGGCAGTGCATCCCCACCCCCTCCAGCTCACCTTTGATGGACTGGTCAAGAAATTCAGAGATCTCGTCCAGGCTGCAGGTGTCCATGGAGGTGGCAAACAGGAACTCCCCCTCCGTCTCCACAAAAGACTCGTGCAGCAGTTGACGGCGCCTGGAAAATGGCTCCTTCACTAGGGACTGCAGAGACAGAGGGGCACCGTGCTCGGTCACAGGCAAGTGAGGGGACATAAGAGATGGGGTAGATAGCATGTGGGGGGTTGCGGTGAGGTGCAGACATTAGGGGTGAGGCCAAGGGGGTTCGGGAGCAGAGGCAGGACACTCACCTCCCCATTGAGGTACAGAATGTCGAAGGCATACAGACACACCTGCACTTTGATCTCAGCAGCTTCCACGTCCTGAGGAAACAGCCAGCAGCAGGGGTTACTGCCCTGCTTTGTCCTCCCCATGAGCCCCGCTCTCTTCCCCGCCCACTCTGTGCCACCAGCCCCACTCTCCTCCCCGCTTCACCTGCCCACCCAGGGACCAGCCCCACGCCCCTCTCTGCAGGAACTGCCCCTCACCTTGCGCTTCCGCGTGGTCAGGACCTGGAAGGGTTGAATCTGCCTCTTCTCAGGGTCCCAGGCCACGGCCTCAGCATCCAGGATACACGACCACACGCTGCTCTTCTTCACCTGCACAGGGGGGTGTCAATGCGTGGAAGGACAAAGGGCTGGCTCATGGTGCCAATAGCACTGCAGCCCCCAGCCTGTATCCCTGCCCCACCTCCTTCCGTTTCCTGCTGCTCGGGGGGGTGGGGGGGGAGGGAGAGGGATGGACGACACCCACCCCTTAAGTGTTCCTGCCTGTCGGCACCCCCCAGCACTATATGTCCCCACTCCCTTACCTTGGGGATGCGGCTGATGATGTCAGGGTATTTGGAGGTGTTGTCCTCCTGGTTGCGGCTGTAGATGTGCACATCCCCATTCTCCAGAATGTGGATCTGGGCAGGGGAAGGGGCACAATGAGACACAGTGGAGGCTGCGGGGGGAGGGGGGAATCCCCCCATGGTTTCCAGGTATGGCATTGTTACCTGGGCTCGCTCCCCATCATACTTGTACTCGCAGGTGAAGGCAGCCTCCTCAAAGCGCTTCAGCACCTCCCCAATGCCCTTGGTGGGCTGGGCCAGCATAGGCTTCAGCGGGATCCCTAGGGAGGCCACGCACTGGGGCATCAGGATCATCAGCACGTGGATGGCAGCAGCATCCAGGGGCCGTGGCCAGGAGCCGGACCCTCTGCACCAGGCACTGCACACACATCACAGGATGGGCACTGCCCCACAGCAGTGTCTGACCCCATCCCCCCGTGCCAGGGCCCTGCACATACACATCACACCAGGCTTTGCCCCACAGCACAGTCTGTCTGTCCTGCTCCCCCACAGCACAATACTGGGCACTGCGCAGTCTGTCTGACTTGCCACCCACATGCCAACTGCATGCTGCCCCAGAGTACACACTGACTCTGACCCAGCCCCTCCCCAATCCAAATAGGCACTGCACACTATCATAGCACCTGGCCCTGCCCCAGAGTACAATCGAAACAGGCCCATTACACACAAGGAGGGGTGCAGATGGGAAGGGGGGGCTATGCCATGGTGCAGGAGGCCATGCAGGTGCAGGAGGTGCTAGGTGGGGGGCTCTGGTGCCAGGGAGCTGACAGTACCTGGGGTGATCTTGCAGTACTGTGGCAGGCTCTCCACTCCATGCTCCAGCAGGATGGGAACTATGATGTCATAGCTAGGCAACTCACTGAAACACAAACACAGATGAGGCCTCCTGCCAGTCTCCAGTGCGCTCACTCCCCGCACTCTGTCCCATGGGGAAGCACCAGGACCTCACACAGCCCCAGCCCACCGGAGCTGGGGTCAACAGAGCTCTCTGGATGGCTCGGTGATGCTGCTTCTGAGACAGCTTCCCTTATCTCACCCACCGCCCCGGCGCTGCCCTTGGGCACCACTGTGAGGCAGCCCTGAATTGCGACAGCCCGGGGCAGCCCTTCTGGGATAGGCCACCAGGCTCATGCATCTCTGAAGACTCCCTGCTTTGTAGCTCTCTCTCCTGGAGCATCACAGAGAATGCACCTTAGAGCAGTGGTTCTCAAACTTTTGTACTGGTGACCCCTTTCACATAGCAAGCCTCTGAGTGCATCCCCCCCCCTTATAAATTAAAAACACATTTTTATATATTTAACACCATTATAAATGCTGGAGGCAAAGCGGGGTTTGGGGTGGAGGCTGACAGCTCGCGACCCCCCATATAATAACCTCGCGACCCCCTGAGAGGTCCCAACCCCCAGTTTGAGAACCCCTGCCCTAGAGCCAGCATCAGCTGGAGCTGTTCAGTTATTTCCTTGGGGTTACAGACACTGTGCACTCCCCTCCCTGGGGCAAGGAGCATTCTCCCCAATCAGCAGGGCATTGACACTGCCTTCCAGAAGGAGGATGGAAATTGCCACACACAGCCATTCACACGTCACACCACACTGGGAGCCAGGTGGGACTGTCACTCAGGAGAGGCCTGTTTTCTCCAACAGGACCCAGCTGCCAGGCTCTGTGCTGTAGAGCAAGGTGAGAATGCTAACTCCTGGGGACCAATTTATCTGTGCTCCCCTAACAGCCAGGTAGCAAGCTTGAGTGCAAGTCATTCTGCATGGAGAAAGAGAAAACAAGAGAAAGTGAACAGCGGAGACCAGATTTGTTTATGGAAGCAACTACCCCCAATGCAAAAGCATCCAGAGAGGTCAGTCAGCACACCAAGGAAGCACTTTGCAGAAGTACTGCATGCCACTCAAAGCAGCCAGGTAACAAACACAAACTACACTGCAAGACAGGTGCAGGGGAGAAGCTCCCAGGGGAGGAGGCTATGGAGCAGGGCTCACTGTGGGGTTTCTCTGAATGGATGAAATGAGGTTCCAGTTGGTAACACGGGAGAATGAACAAGCAGCAGCACTGGAGCAGAGCATAACCTCTCGACAGTGAGTGGATTCAAGTCCACAACAGGGTGCCACCCTCCACCACTGGGAGATGGTGAAAGAGCCACAGGAGAGAGCAGTTTGCACATACAGATGATGAAAGTGGTGCATGAGCTGCCAATTACACAGGAGCTAAAGGTATTCTAAAAGGAGCTGGGAGCAGGATACAACCCATCCCCAGAGAGAGCCCCATGTGCAGCCACGCACCCCTCAGCACTGAAAGCCAGAGGAGACAGTGCACTTAGCGCTTCTGGTGGGAATTCGGACACCAGCTGGCACTCCCTGGAACAGACCCTACCAGCCAAGGATGTGTGTGGATCCCATGCCCATCACCCGCCAGCCAGCACTACCCCAGGAAGAGCCCAGCTTCCAGGAGGGATTCAAAGGGATTTGTCAGCCCAAGGCAATACAGAGATGGAAGAATGCTGCTCTTTGGGCACTGCCTCTGCCCTGGGGAACCAGCCGGCAGGGATCAGGGTGGGGTGGCAGCATGTGGCTGCCGATCTTGGGGAGAAGGGGGGACTGATCCTCAGCATGAGCCCTGAGACCTTACACAGCACTGCAAGGGCAGGAGGACATTGCCCTGCTACAGCCCCCACACACTGGTCAGGTTCCCTACTTTTGACCCTTTGACTTCACTCCTGTTCCTGTTTTTTTATTAGTTGTCCCCCGGACTTATTTGGGTTCCCGGTCCTGTGGGTCCTCCCCTTAGGCTGGGGGGGGATCCTTTAGCAGTGGGCGGGCTCCGCCCGCCCACTTCCTGGTTACCCAATAGGTACAGCCCCCACACCAACAGTGCTGGCGATATAGACTAGCTCTCCAAGCAAGGCCATGCTGACCTACTCAATGCCCCAAGAGCAGCAGAACCCCCAGACAGCCAGACCCCCAGCTCACCCTGCATGCCATCCCCAGGGCATGATGCCCAGCCCCTATCCCCACCTCTGGGGAGTCCTGAGAGATGGAAGACTGGGGGTCTTGCTGGTCATGCTCTGGCAGCTGCCCTAGCATAAGGAATTCTGCGTGGCTGTGGCTCTGCCCCACCCTGGTATGGGCAAAGGCAGCACTCACCAGAAGGTCTGCTTGAGGATCTGGGTCTGCTCCTCCAGCCAGGCTTTGCGTGCCTCTGCAGATTTGCCCTGGCCAGCATCCAGCACCTCTGGGGGAAACCCCGCAAGAGAAGTACACATTACTTCCCATTCACATACAACTCCCACCAGGGCACCCAGACCCACAGCACCCTGCCCCATGGACTCACCTTGTCCTGGGGGAGTAAGAGACACGGCATGGGCAATGGCTGACAGCACTGACTGCTCTGCCAGCCCAATCCGAAGCTTCCCGCCCAGGGACCTGGAATACACAAGGGAAGACAGAGAGACATTATAAGGCTGTGGGTCAGGATTGAGGGGCATCGGCTGAGCTGGCAGGGGGTGGAGGGGAGCCCAGAGCTGGGATAGCAGTGGGCTGTGGATGGGGATTGAGGACCCCAGCAGAGCTGGGCTGGGAGTTCGAAGCCCAGGGCTGGGACAGCAAGGGGCTGCAGGTCAGGATTGAGGAGCACAGGCGGAGCTAGGCAGGAGGGAGGGCAGGAGGGGGCCCAGGGCTGGGACAGCAGGGGGCTGCAGGTGGGGATTGAGGGGCACCGGCAGAGCTGCAGGTGGGCAGAGCCTTGGGCTGGGATAGCAGCATGCTGCAGATCAGGATCGAGAGGCAGCAGCAAACCTGTGGGGAGCTCAGGGCTGGGCTGGACTGGAAGGTTCTGGCAGAGCCATGGTGGAACGGGAGAGCAGCTCTGGCTGGAGGAGCAGCATGGTGATACTGACACAGGCCTCGCCAGGCCCTGGGATGCAGGAGGGATAGCATGACTCACCGAGTGATGTAGCGAGCTTCCGAGTGCCGGCAGGCCACAAACAGCCCTTTGATGATGTCGATCTTCTTGTTCATGGACTGTGTGGGGGGGGGGGGAGGACAGACAGCCCAGCTGAGCCAAGCCTGGGCCAAACACAAACTGGGCCAGGAGGGGGCTGCAGCATTCACCAGCCTGGCTGACTGCTGCACCCCCTGCCTTGTCTTCTGTTCCCACATGGTCTCCATTCCCATTGCCTGTGCCCCCAGGCCCTCCTCCCCAGGCCAACTTGGCCCCATGCAGTAGCGTAGGCCCTTGGGGAAGGGCTGCATCAGAAATGTAAACCCTCCCCTCCTCGCACCACCCCTTCCATGGTTATTACAGGGGGCTGTAGGCCAACACCCTAGCATGGGAGCAATGGCGCAGAAAGCCCTGTCATCCTGAGGAGCCAGCCAAGAGGTGGCCATGCCAGCCCCCGAGCCAGAGGCCTTGGCAGGGCCAGGAACACCTGGGGCACTTCTCCGCCCCTCTTGGGGGCCAGCCTCTCTAGGCAGCCAGTAGCTGTGAAAAGCTTGAGCGCTCTGCATGCCCAGGGCCGAGCTGGCTACAGCCCTGCCAGAGGGACGCCGAGCCAGGTCAGACAGGGCCAAGCCCACCAGCTCCACCTATGCGAGCAGCCCCATCCCACTCACAGCACTGCCTGTCATCCTGGCAATCTCTTGTAGCTTGCTGAAGACCCCGGCAGCACTCAGCTTGGGTGGCGTGAACATGGTGCGCTGGTTGCTGCGGCTGCTCTCAGCTACCAAGCCCAGATCCCCCTTCTCCTGGGCCTCGGCTTTGATCTGATCCAGCTGGCGGCCTGCAGGCAACAGGGAGGGAGGGAGGTTCCTAAGCTGGCAGCTTACCCAGCACACCACAATGCCCCCAGGACATGGCTGGCCTGACCAGCTTCCCCCACCCCTTTGCCATTCCCCAAATGAGTGGGCCTGCTGCTCAGTGCAAGTCGGGGTGCCCAGGCACCAGGGAGGGGCACATCAGCTATTGCACTGTGAGGCTTAGGGCCCAGATCCCCCCGCTGCTGGGGGCTGAAGGCTATTCCCTTCTGGGTGGGCCCAAAGCAGGCAACGGCCAGACCCTGGCTAGGCAGGCAGTGCTAGGAGATGGGGGCAGCCTCTGGGGGCCCTGTCTTTTGGGGCCAGCCCCCACATTTGGGGTGGCAGCTTGGCCTGTCCAGATTGCAAATACAGCAGGGATTTCTCACCCAGGCTGTGACACCCCCAAACCTGTTACACACACCAGTGTCTCTCCCAACACTCAAGTCAGTGCACCTGCAACCACAATGCTGCCTGTGCATGTACCAGTGCATGCTGGGAAAATCTGGGCAGCTCAGCCCTAGCACCCCAAGGGGAGACTGAGCCTGGAGACACACAGAGACCAGCACCTGGAGTCATGCACTCTGGGAGGGGGAATGCTCACTGGTCACAGGGAGACAGCCTTGGCCCTCGGACGCTATCAGCTACTGTGGTAACTCAAAGTGGTGCCAGTGCCACCATGCCTATAAGTGGGTAGAAAGCTGCAGCATGGCCACGGTCCCACTGCCCAGGAGCCACACACCCGACACCCAGAGTCAGCAGGGATGAAGGCCATAGCACAGCCAGGGGCCTCCTGCCTGGTCCCTACCCGTTGCCTGTGCAACAGCCTTCATGAGGATGGTCTCGCCGATGCCCAGCTCCAGCCCCTTGTAGGCAGGGCCCAGGCGGTTCAGACAGAGGTAGATGCAGGGCAGAATGTCAGATGGTGACAGGGCGATCACCGAGCGGAAGAGGTTGCTCAGGGTCTCAATGTTCTTCAGCCTGGAACACACACACAGAATGAGGAAAGGGCATCACCCACCACTAACGCAACCTAGCAGTCCAGGCACAAGCAGCACAACAAGGCCTTACCGGGCAGACACCTCCTCGATCCGCTCAAAGGTCCGAGCCACAGCCAGGTAGGGGACCCTGCAGAGACAGACACAGGTTTGTCAGAAACACCACCCCAGCACATTTCCTCTCCCTGCGACCACGGGCTAGTGGGGAGAGCAGCGTGGCAGGAGCCCACGACTCCTGCGTTCTATTCCTGACCCTGGCAGGGGAATGGGTTGAAGCAGGGACAGCTGGGAGCCAGGACTCCTGGGTTCTATTGCCTGCTCTCCTGCCAGCTCATTGCATGTTCCTAGGCCCATCACCTAGTCCTGCAGTTCCCCCCGTGCACCTCCCAAGGAACTTGCTGGATCTTCAGCTGCAAGCATACCACTGAAACTCAGAGCCTTGGGCCAGGCCAACAGACTCGAGGCTCCACACCTAAGACTCACACTGCAGCTCTGTCTTCCCTAGGGAATCTCACACATGAATCCCCAGGGCAGCCCAACCCCCCCTGCCCCATCACTCCTCAATGAAGCATTTTAGGCCAGGTGCTTTCCCCCACTGCCAGTGCAGAGCACCCTGCTGCTCTTCTGGGACCAGATGTGGCACGAAGGAGAATGGTGACAGCTCTGTGATATGAGGAGAGCCCTGATAGCAGGGGAAGCACCCTGGTATGCACCTCCCATTACATCCTTCCTTTCCCCACCCCTACCCCCACATGGGGTAGGGCTTGCAGGCTCCATAAGGGAGCACTGCCCTCTTCATGGCCCCCTCACCTCTGACCATGTCCCCAGCAGGCGTCCTGGACGGGGTGGTAGCTGCTCTTCGAAGGATTGTACTCCATGGGGTCCAGTGGCACAGCTGGCTTGGAGAAACTGGAGGGATCACAAAGCCAAAGAGAGATAGGAAGCCACCAAGCCCAGTACACAGGCCCCACCACACTAGTGTTTCTGGGAGTCTCCCAAAAATTTGCTTGCACTAGCACCCCCAGCAAGGGGAGCCCAGCACAGGTAGCAACAGGCACCATTATCGCATGGATGAGACAGGCACCCAGCTGCACCAATGCCCCCATGGGGGAAGCTGCAGTGTCATAGGAAGTTGTGTGTGCACATAGGCCTGGGTGCAGCCCTGGGCGTATGTTGGCTGGGATGTGCTGCCCTTGCAGGAATTGTACCTCGCAGGGGGAGGACTTAAACTGACGCTGCCTCCTGCCATGCTTTCCTGGGAGAGGGGCGGGGGCCAGGGAAAGGCTGCCGCCCCCGCTAGGAGTGCCATCCCACACAGGTACTGGCCAACAGTGTGTTTGTTCCCCCACTGCGTGGGTGGGGCGTAGCATCAGGCACAGGAGATGCTCCATGCCCACAGCTCCGTACCTGTCAGCTGTGCCATCACTCCCATTGCTGCTCACTGTGGCTGAGCCAGTTGGGGCAGGTGGTATCTCCACTGCTGCATGTTCATCTGCCTTCCCTGCCTTTGCCACTGGCACCTTCTTGGGGGCTTTGTGGGATGTAAAGGGCCAACACACAGCACTTTATTAATTGGGGGAGAGCAGGCCCACCTGCCTGCAAGATACCCACAGGGGAGCCCCCACTGCCTTTAAAGCTAGGCCCCCCTCCCTGGGATCTGCACACATCAGCTCTCCACACCCATCTCCAGATCCACGCAGCTCCCATGCCCCTCCCCCAGATCCACCCATGCTGGGGGCCAGGATGGCTTCCCGTCCCCTCCCTGGGTCTGCCCGTCCTGGGCCAGGACTGCTCTCCCACCTATTGGAAGGTGACCCTCCACCTGGGCGCAGCTCTGCTCTGGAGAGTGCCAAGAACAGTGGCGCTGAGCCTTGCTGGCCACATTTGCTACATTTATGAGGTGGTTTCCTACATGGCAGCTCCAGGTCGGAGAGCTCAGTTGGGGACAGTCTGACCCCACACAAGCAATGGATTATGCCTCATGCTGGAAACCGGCTTCCCAAGCCCAGCCCCCACTCCAGCCCAGGGGTCCCTGAACCAGCGGGGCTACACTGCCCCCACACTCACCAAAGAAGCTGGAGATGGCTCTGCTGGGCTTGGGTGGCTCAGGCTTCTCCTGGGCTCCCCCTCCAGCGCGGTCCTCTTCTCCCTTGTTCACAGCCCCCTCCTCCGAAGTGCCATTAACTTCAGCCAGTTCTATCTCTGAATGCTGACCTTTCACCTCTTGCATTTCCATGGCTTCTTCTTCCTTTGCTTCCCTGCCTGCCTCATCTCCTGAGCCTGCAGCAGAACAGAAGCCCATAGCCGATCAGGCACACAGGGTGCAGGGAGGGACCCCATGCTCAGGCACCTGGCTGACCCATGCAGCTGGGGATGAGGGGTGAGAGCCAGTCCCAGAGGATGGGTTCTACAACAGTGGTTCTCAACCAGGGATACACATACCCCTGGGGGTATGCAGAGGTCTTCCAGGGGGTACATCAACTCATCTAGATATTTGCCTAGTTTCACAACAGGCTACATAAAAAACACTAGCAAAGTCAGTACAAACTAAAATTTCATACGACTTGTTTATACTGCTCTATATACTATACACTGAAATGTAAATACAATGTTTGTATTCCAATTGATTTTATAATTATATGGTAAAAATGAGAAAGTAAGCCATTTTTCATAATAGTGTGCTGGGACACTTTTGTATTTCTATGTCTGATTTTGTAAGCAAGAAGTTTTTAAGTGAGGTGAAACTTGGGGGTATTCAAGACAAATCAGACTCCTGAAAGGGGTATAGTAGTCTGGAAAGGTTGGGAGCAGTGCACTGCTCTACACAGGATGCCTACAGCTCACTGCTGCCACCTCCTGGTTGCAGGTATGGTAGTGCAATACAGGCCCCTGCCTCAGGGGAGTACTCAGGTCTTGAGCACCCCAGGAAAAGGCCACGCAAATGAGCCCCCAGCCCCCTCTGTGTCTAGGGGAACACTCACAGTGACCGTCGTCCTGGGAGACCCTTCGTCGTCGAGATATCCAAGGAAGGGAAGCCCGAGGCTCTGCATTCCCAGAGCAGCTGCTGACACACTCTCACCTTGCTCTTCCCGGCATCTCTTGGCACTCGGCTCCTCATGCCTGTTGTTCTCCCTGCTAGTTGGCAGCTCTATTTTGCATTTGGGGATCTGCTTGCGAGCTGAGGAGCAGAGGTTAGAGTCAGCTTCCTGCAAACTACTGGGAGGGGTCTGTGGAGCCAGCCCTGAGTCTTTGGACCGGGACAAGTGATGGGAAAAAGGGGGGGGGGGGCGGAGTCCAGAGGTGCACAAGCAGGAGCAGCACTGGGTTACAGAGAGCATGCCAGGCCAGCACAGTCACCCACAGTGCCCAATGAGGCCAAAGTCATCCAGAGGCCCCTCTGGCTTTAGGTGCCCTGCCTGACCCTCAATTCTCCAGCTGACTTCAGTGGAGTTTGGGTGCTTGGCCCCTCTGAGAATGGGACACAGCTAGGCACCCAAGATCAGGCCCCTCGTGAACACTGAGGCCTGAGTGATTTGGTGGGCAGAGTGAACGTGGCAGCCATAACACAGTTGTGCTGCAGAGAGGCACCGACACTGCGTCTCACCCTACATTGTTCTACCAGCTCCAACCTTCCCCAAGACTTAGAGTTCAGAAAGACAGAAGCCCAAGCCAGCAGAAAGCCAAAAGGAAGGGAGAACAGCAACCAGAGAAACATCTCCTGGAGCCCAGGACCCCAACAGTGAACGCACACATCGGCAGGTCTCTGTTGGGGCCCAAGGGAGAAGAGGCAAACAAGTAGCATGGATGGGATTTAATGAGGAGAGATCAACAAAGCATGGCCCAGGGGGAGCGCAACACATTAACTGCTGGCAATTACATTGTTCATAGCCTTCGAAGAGCAAGCAAAACACAACACTGGTTAGACTGATTTGCCGGGAACAACACAGGGCAGGCAGGGATCATGTGCAGCTTGGAAAAACACTGGTCAGGCAGGAGAGAGATGCATGTCTCGGTCCAAGAAAAGCAATGGCTGGAGAGCTGGGAGCCTAGAGTCGGTGCCCTTGCTGGACCACAAGGAGGAATACAGGCACAGTTGCCCGGCACTGTGACAGGAGACACAAAAGAGGGGCTGCTCAGGGCAATAACATGGGGAGCCCTATGGGACACTTCGGGTGCACGCAGGCAAGGCTCCCTGCTGGTGTGGAGTCAGGCCGAGGACAGACAGAGCCCCAGCACCAGCACAAGCTCACTCGTCCTGTCCCACAGGAGCAGTGACCCATGGGATCCAGCCTGTCTCTTGTGGCTGTCCTACCCAGAGCCTGGGGAGAAGAACCAGTGAGTCATCTATAACTGACTATTATTCTGCCTGATTGCATGGGGCCTAAGACACCTGCTCAGGAACCCTGACAATGGAAATAAGGCCCTGGTAGCCGGGTGATCCATCCTAAAGTGGGCTGAACCATGGAGGCCCACTCTGGGAGAGTGCAGGTAGAGGCCTGCCACTTGGAAAGAGTGCCCAAGGAGAGAGTGAGGGCATGATCACATCCGGGCAGGGTCCTTACCGGTCCTGCGTCTGGGGATGCCAGCATGGCCGATGGCAGGGGAGTCAGAAAGGGCCGGGCTGTCTCCAGCGGAGTGGCTACTGCTTGGTGAGGGGCTATCCGCAGAGAGATCAGACTGAGGAGTTTGCATAGGCTCCTGAAAGACAACCCCCCAAGAGTGCTACAGGCAGGACAGAGACATAGAGCACAACCCACCTGGCTGTATCACTAGCACTGGGCAAGGTGGGGTGGGAGCAGCACTCAGCCCCAAGAGAGGGGCCAGCATGGGCCCTTTCAACAGGCTCCTGGAAGAAATTTGGGTGGGGGTTCCAAGGAGGCCTATGAGAGATACAGGGGGCAAAACAGCCACCTTCAGGAGAGCTCCAAGTGGAGTGAGGGGGCACACATAGACAGGTCTCTGTAGCAGCACAGAGGACACTGTACTGTATGTACCTCTCCCACCAGCAGAAGGCACTCTGCCCAGGACACACTGCAGGACTACCATTAGGGGGCACATACAAGAGGGAGCCCAGAGCCTCACTGGAGTGAAGGGCACTACGGCAAGGCATGGAGGAGGCATTGGGCTGGTGCAGGCCGAGTGAAGGGCACCATGGGGGTTCCGGGGGAGAGATTGGGGGTGCGCAGAGGATACCTGCTTGCTGCTGTCTTTCTCTGAGCTTTTGTCCTGTATGGGATCCACCTCTGCTCGGGCTGTCAGCACCGCCTCCTCCTCGTCACTGTCACTCTCCAAGACCCGACGCAGGGGCCTCTTGGCAGTGGATTTCACTGGGGAGTCCACACAGAGGCTTAGGCCATTTCTCTGCAGCACGGCTGCCTCTGACACCCTGTAACGAAGCTGTGGGTCAGAGAGGATGGCCCGGAGCCAACACCAGCGAGACCTCGCTCCAACTGCCCCTCATGGTGCGTAACGGAGCCTGGCAGTAACTCACTGGCTGGTTGAGTCCTCTTCTGCTGGCAGACTGATCTTCTCCTCCTCCTTCACTGCCTTCATGGGCTGGAAAAATGACCTGGCCAAAGCAACAGAGACAGAAATGCCTGACTAGCACCCCTGCATAGGCAGACTAGACAACCTCTTGAGGAAAGGAAATCCCTTTGGCCCAGCACAGGAGCCCATCAAGGCTCCCACCAGCCACTAGATATATTTAGTCATCCAGGCAACAAGCTGCAGTACAATGAGAAAGAGAGCCTGGGGCTGCCAATGCAGGGCTAACTGCATGGAGGTCCAACAGAAGGGCCTGGAGTGCTCCAGCAATACCCAGAACAACTGCTGCATTGCCCCACCCATGGGCTCACTGCATCACCCCACACATGCAGAGAAGCAGCTCTTGTCTATGCTTCACTTAGCTGCAAGCCGTGTTATAACCTTGCAGGGGGCACACGTGGCCAGAGCTCTGTGGGGCGGGAAGTCTCTGCAGGGCCATCCTGCAGGGCAGGCGCTCTGAGACACTTGGGTACTCATGCCCACAGCGCTGAGCACAGGCTAACAGCAAGAGAGACAGGCCAGGAGACCCAGGGACCAGCCTCAGTTCTGAAAGGCAACGCACCAAACAGTGCAGGCAGGGCCTGTGCCTTCCCCAGTGGGCTGAGACATGCCACTGGGGGCAGGGAAGCACAGGCGGGCTCTGCTGCCACAGGGATGGAGGTGCGAGGGCAGGGGGCTGACAAGGAACAACCAGCCTCTCCCCATCCCCTGCTCCCTCACCACTCCCCTGTCGCTAGTGGGGCAGCAAGGGGGGGCCGAGGCTCCAGCCCCCCGGGGGGCATTACTTACGTGATGGGGCGCTGCATTGTGGGGGGTGGGGGGAGCTGTCGCTGCAGGCCAGGCAGATGCAAACCCTTCTGGCACGTCAGCTGCTCTGGGACCTGTGAGCCAAGCACCAGGGATCACTCAGCGCCCCTCCACCATGGCGACTCCAGCTGCAGGCAGAAAAGGGGACAGAGGTGAGAGGCCCCCGAGCTGAACCTGGGGCAGAGCAGAGCAAGCATTAGTCTGCAGCACAGACAGGAAGGTGAAACCACCTGCCTAGGCATTGAGCTCAGTTCCCGCTGCTCAGCCCTGAGCCAGGGTCCAGGGCATGGAGCAGAGGGGGCAGCTACCCCCTGGGAAGCACCAGGGTCATTGCTAGAGACTGGATTCCCTGGAGCAGAATGGGAGTTGGCCTGGCAGTGGGGGTGAGACAGGTGTGTGTGTGGGGGGGGAGATGGCTGGGGGAGCAGGTGGCTGGAGGAGGGGGAGAGTGGATGAGAGGGGAGGGGCAGTTGGCAGAGAGAAGCGCAGGGGGCGTTGGAAGAGGGGATGGGGCAGGTGAGCAGCAGCTGCTTTTCCCGCCATTTCTGCCCCACAGGGGCTGCGCGCGGTCGTTGGCCCCCAACGTTCTATCCCCAACAGTCCCCACTCCAGTGGCCGCGGGAGGGAGGGGGCGCGCGCACGCGGCTACCTGCGGGTCTCGCGCCCAATTCCAACCCGGAGCTCGCGCCTCCCACCGCCCTTTCGCAGGGAAAATCCAACCCGTCGCGTTCCGACAGGCACCGAGCTCCTGACGTCTCAACAGCCGACGTGCGCTGCGCGCGCAATCCAAAAACGAGAGCGCTACGCCCGCTGGGAAATGTAGTCTTGGTAGCAGCAGACTCTCCGGGCTCGCCAAACATACCATGGGGCATGCTGGGAAATTCAGCCTCACTCCTGCTAATGTCTCACCTACCCAGGGGCATGCTGGGAAATGTAGCCTCACTCCTGCCATTGTCCAACCCCCACCGCCCAATCTACAGCCTGGCCAGGCCCTGTTACACCTGCCCCTGCCCCTGGGGCACTCCCCATGGTGCCCTATGCCGTCCCACACACACACACATGGCCCGTCTGCCCAGCTCCTGGAGTCCCCATGGTGTTGCCTTGGCCACAGTGCTGGGCAGGGGTCACAGGGCTGCTCCCCTCCCGCTCTGCCCAGGGCTAGCGCCAGGCCAAGCCACCTGCACATGCTGCCCAGGGCAGAGGTCCAGTTCAGGACTGTGTGGCTCTCCAGGCTCAGCCCCTTGGTGGGCACTGCAGGTGCCAGGGACTCTGCTGGCTCCTTCTTCCTGGGGGTGGCAGAGCAGTGGCCTCTGTCACTGCCAGGACAAGGCGCAGACATGACCCTGCCACTGTCCCATGGCATGAATCAGTTGCCAAAGCTGACATCGAAATTAGCATTGGCACTGAGCAGCAGAGTTAGCACATCCCCTAGCTGAGTGAGGCCAAGCTCTCCAGCTGCCCAGGCAGATGTCCCTGCACTGGTTACGCTATGGGCACTTTGGGATCTTTTCCACATACCCAGTCCTCTAGAGATGGACTTTTTAAAGCAATGAAAGCTGAGACTGTGAGAACAGCCAACAACTGGAGAGGGGTGGGGGCATGGCACCAGTTGACTCAGAGCCCTGGCACCACAGCAATGGGCACCAAGCTGGGCAGCCCCAGATTTGGCCCTGAAGGAAACCACAGAGCCATCAGAGCACGAGGGAATTGAGGGAGGAGCTGTAAGCCAGGAAGGGTCAAAAAGGAAAATATACGTTTATTGAATAAAGTGTATTCTCTGTACAAAGAGAGTGTCACATCACATCATCCACAGACCCACCTCTGACAGCACAGATACTCCAGAGCATCACACCCCACATGGCACCATCTGCCCACCCGCCACTGTCAGCACAGACACCCCTAAAGTGTCTCACCCCACAAGGCACCATCCGCCCACCTGCCAGCGCAGACACCCCATAGCATCACACCCCACATGGCATCATCCACCCACCAGCCCCTGCCAGCACAGACACCCCAGAGTGTCACACCCCATATGGCACCATCTGCCCACCCACCTCTGCCAGCACAGAAACCGCAGAGCATCACACCCCGCATGGCACCATCCTCCCACCTGCCTCTGCCAGCACCCCCCCCAGAGCATCACACCCCACATGGCACCATCCGCCCACCTGCCCCTGCTAGCGCAGACACCCCAGAGCGTCACACCCCGCATGGCATCATCCACCCACCAACCTCTGACAGCACAGACACCCCCGAGCGTCACACCCAAAATGGCATGATCTGCCCACCCACCTCTGCCAGCACAGACACCCCAGAGCGTCACAGCCCACATGGCAACATCCACCCACCCACCTCTGCCAGGGGCTCTGGGTGCTCTCAGCTACGGGCCAGCAGTGCCCAGCCCACCATGGGTACACAGACACCTTGGGATCTCTACCCGGCCTGGGCTGCAGGTGCTCTGAGCTATGGGACAGCAGCACCCGACCCATGATGGGCACCCAACCCACTGAGGTCCCTGCCCGGCACTGGCTGTGGATGCTCTCAGCTACAGGACAGCACCACCCGCCACTTTCTCTTCTTTGTGAAAACAAGTCAAACAGGACCAGCACCCAGGTGTCCCCTCCATCCTGACATCATCGTGGGACACCCCCATCGTGGCAATGGGCTGGCTTCTCCCATGCTGTGCGAGCTGCAGATGTGCAGCCGGCCCCGCACCAGTGCCTGGCCCCCTGACTTACACAGTAAGCACCCGGAGCAGCTGGGGTCCCTGCCCCACGGCCCTAGCATGCGCCCAGCAGTGCTGCCCGGTTCCTGTGCAGCAGGCCAGGGTCAAAGAGTGCCAGCCCAGTCCGCAGGCGCGTGGCGAAGAGGTGGCGGCAGGGCAGCAGGCTGGAGGTGTAGATGGAGCAGGAGCAGCGCGTCAGGGCCTGATCCATGGCGAACTCAGACAGGCCGTCGTGGAGCAGGTAGCCCTCGGCCGTCTCCTGGAAGCGGTAGCGGCCGTGCCGTGCAAAGCCCAGCTCCTCCTCGATCAGGCCAGCCGGCTCTGGCTTGCAGATGGCACGGTAGTGCGTGGCCAGCTCTCCCTCGTCCAGCTCGTGGGCCTCACTGCCCACCTGCATGGCCAGCAGGTCCAGCATGCACTGGGCCACGGTGGGCGAGGGGCTGAGGGCTGCCAGCAGCCGGCGCTGGTGCTGCTTGAGCAGCTCGCAGGCGTTGACGTTGCGGGCCGTCTCAAAGGCCCAGAACTGCACCCACATCTCGCTGCGCGGCTGCCAATGGCGCTGGAAGTAGCGCACAAAGCGCTGGGGGAGAATGGCCTTCATCTCTTGCACCGCCTGCTGGTAGGCGGCCGGCGACTTGGCCGCAGCCAGCCGGCAGAGCAGGGGCCAGATGCGCTCGTCTTCGGCGGCACCCAGCTCCTGCGCCTTGCTGAAGAGTGTCTCCAGCACCTGGGAGCGGCAGATCTGCACGCGGGCATTGGGCAGCAGCTCCTTCACTGCCTCCAGGTGGGCGATCTCCACACCCAGCGTGATGCACCGCACCTGCAGCTTGACCTCAGGCACGCTCTGCACCAGCGAGGCCAGCGTGAAGCGCAGCAGGTCGGGCGTCTCCCGCTGCGTTAGGCAGTAGGCCACCTCGCGGCCGCGCCCCGCCCCGTCCACACACAGCACCGAATACAGGTCAAACTCCTCGTTCAGCCCCACCATGCGGTCGAAGAACAGCATGAGCGGGAAGCGCCGGCTCAGCGCCATCATGCGCGAGCTCAGGAAGAAGATGGTCTGGACGATGACCTTGTCCTCCATGAAGACCAGCTTGACCTTGGCGCTGGGGTCGCTGGCGAAGAGCCCGTCCAGCACGGTCAGCACGTCCAGCACCCCGTGGTCACGGCTCTTGCAGTAGGAGAGCAGGCGCCGCACGTCCGGACCCCCCACAAACTGCTTGGAGATCTTGTTGGTGGTGCGCACCGGCAAGCACGAGTTGGCCATCAGGTAGCCCTTCTTGAAGTAGTAGGCAAACTCGATGGGGCACAGGGCGTGGTTGTGGGCCAGCTGGCACTCAGTGACGATCAGCCGGTCCTTCTTGGGGCTCATCTTCAGCACAATGCTGGCGCAGCAGCCCTTGTGCTGCCCCCTGTGGGCAGAGAGAGATGCTGAGCAGGCTGGGACCTGGCACACGCCTCATCCATGGGCCAGGAGGCAGCTGTGGGAGCTGGCAGAGCGGGGCCTATGCTCACCCCATGCCTGGCGGATACCAGTGCAGGGCTGCAGAGGGGACTGGCCGGCATACACCTGTGTGCATGGAGCCACGCCAGCTGGAACTCAGCTATTGTGCTGGGAGGGGGGCTTCCAATTGGGGGGCTGAAGAGCCCAAGCAGGTTACTGCATGGAGAGGATGGGCCAGAGGGACCCACAGCATTGACTGAGACAGAGACAGGAGACGGGTACCTCTGCTCACCTCGCTCATGAGGCAGGAACCAGGACACGGGCAATGAGACAGGCAGAAATCCCTCCCCCACAGTGCTATAGGCCTGGGGAACTCACTGCCACAAGGAAGCGCTGGGCCAGGGCTGAGCAGGGCTGGATAACAAGAACACCCAGCATTACTGAGGGAGTGTGGCCTACTGGATAGAGCTCTGCACTGGGACACAGAAAAGCTGGGCTCAGTTCCCAGCTCTGCCTGGTGTGTGCCCTTGGCAGGGCCAGCTCCAGGGTTTTTGCTGCCCCAAGCGGTGGGGGGGGGGGGGGGGGCCCANGATCGCGATCGGCGGCACTTCGGCGGCAACTCCACCGCGCCGTTTTCTTCTTCGGCGGCACTTCAGCGGCAGGTCCTGCCCTCCGAGAGGGACTGAGGGACCCGATGCCGAATTGCTGCAGAAGAGCCGACCGTGCCGCCCCTTCCCCTTGGCCGCCCCAAGCACCTGCTTGCTGCGTTGGTGCCTGGAGCCGGCCCTGGCCCTTGGGCAAGTCCTGTCCCTTCTCTGTGCCTCAGTTTCCCCTCTGTACAGTGGGTAAAGGGCTGTGAGCTCTGCGAGGGAAAGGACTAGATAAGAGCTGGGGACTGTTATTAATTATTAGAGTCAGGATTAAAGCCGCCTGCAATGGGGCAGGGAGATAACCCACCTCCCAGCCAGCCACAGGTTGACAGGAGCCGCGGGGAGTTCCCTGGGGCAGGCTATGCCAGCACTCCCCACTGCAGGGATTCGGGCAGCTCCCTCAGCAGCAGCAGGTGCTGCCACCCTCGGATATGGAGCTAGGCAGCCTGGGGCTGAGCCAGTCTGGCAGTGCCGAGGGACGTAAGCTTTGCCCCATCACAGCCTCACCCACATCAGACCATGCTCCTGCCTAGGGTAACACGCACTGACAACAGCCACTCATCTGCCCCTTCAGCCACACACCTCGCAGCCCCAATGGGACATAGGAAAAGGCTACAGAGGGATCCCGTGGCTGGGGTGTGGAGGCTCTTTATACAGGATTCCTTGCCTGGTATTGTGATGCAGCTGCCTCTGGGGTGGGACATGAGGGCCGTTTAAAAGTCACACCGAACCAGGGCCGGCGCTTCCATTAGGCGACCTAGGCGGTTGCCTAGGGCGCTGCTATTTTGGGGGCGCCTGCGCCCCCGCCGCCCGTAGAAATTTGGGGGCGGGACCTTCCGCCGCCGCTGTTGGGGGCGGGATTTCGGGGGCGGGACCTGCCGCCGCCTAGGGCGCCGGCAAAGCTGGCGCCGCTACTGCACCGAACCAATGCACAACAGTTGAGATCAGGAAGGGGAGTCATACTGAGAACAGAAATGGGGGTTGTAGGGAGACAGACTAGCCATCTTAGCATTTCAACAGGATACCTGGGTTCTCACCCCAGCTCTTAAAGGAACTCTCCATGGGATCATTTTAATGACAAGAGAGGAAGACTCCAATTTTACATCTAGATCAGCCACTCAGCTCCCTTCAGCACAGGCCCCCTAGTGCTGCCCTGGGCATCGGGGACAGCACTTACTGCCCGGGGACAGCGCCCTCTACTGAGTCCCTCCCCCACTCCCCCCGCTTTTTGCTCTCTACAGCACAGGCCCCCTAGCACCACCTGGGCATTGGGGCCAGCACTAACTGCCAGGGGAGAGTGCCCCGTCCTGAGACCCACACAGCAAGGATATGGGCTCTAAGCCCTGGCCCAGTTAGACCCTGCTTTGCAGGTGGGCTCTGGTGGACACCACGATGCACAGGAGTCCCACGGGGGACATGGTACATGCCCAGTTTGGCGCTGAACCGTCCTGCATAGCTGTGTCCCTGTGCCTCCCCAGCTCTTCTGCGTGTGCTGCCCCTACACCAAACTGCCCACCCCCCATGCTCCGCCCACAGTGGGTCCTCACCCCTGGTCGGGCTTGCTGGAGCCGCGAAAGTCCTTGCAGACCAGGCGCACGGAGCTGTACTTGAGGGCCTCCACCACGTCGGGCCGTGGGGGCACTGTTGCCCACTTGCACTTGCTGAGCGGCACCGAATTCTTGACGAAGAACAGGACCTTCCTGCGCTCGCACCAGGCGTCGAAGAAGGCGCTGAATTCCTCCCACGAGAAGAACTCCTTCTCCTGCAGCTCGTCCTCCTCCATCCCGCGGGGCGGCTGTGCCTGCTGGGGACAGCTGGGGTCAGCACCAGGACGGGCAGGGGACAGAGCTCAGTGCTGGAGACCCACAGCACGACAGGCACCCCTCAGACAGTCTCCTGACCAGGGACGGAGTAGAGGGGCACCAGGAATGGGCTCACAGCTGCACAGACAGCCCCCCAGCCCGCATCCTCTGGGCATGTGCCCCTGCTGTTCAGCCCAACCAGCACTGCCCCCCGGTAACTGCTGTGACTCCCCAGTATCCGCATCCCTCAGCCTCAGGGCAGCTCTGGTGTGACACTGAGGAAGAGGGGGCAGGAGTATGTATCAAACCCCCACTGTGTATGGATCATGTTCCCATGCAGCTTCACAAACCACTCAGCCCGTGGGGCACCCCACACCAGCAGCCTGTTCTCACACATGCCCATTGTCTGTCTCACGTTCAGCGGATTGACAGCTGGCTACGTGACAGCTCTCCGAGCGCAGTCGTCCATGCGCCCCCCAGTCAAGTGGGCTCTGCAGGGACCAGCTCTCGGCCTGATGCTAGTCTTCATTTTCATCAGCGATCAGGTAGGAAATACAAACTCCCAGCTGAGAAGAGCATTCATGGCTGACACACAGACCAGCCGAGCAGTAATTAGCGACGAGGACAGAGCAGCCAGACCGGGCGAGCTGCACAGCTTGGTCAGCTGGGCCCATTCAAACAGAGTGTGTTTAATGCAGCCTGATGCAAGGTCATACCTCTAGGAACAAGGGATGCAGGTCACACTGACCGCACAGGAGCTGGACCCTAGAAAGCAGGGACGCAGAAAGGGATTTAGGGCACATAGGGGACAAACACCTCAACAGGAACTCCTAAGGCAATGCTGTGGCAACAAGGGCTAAAGTGACCTTTGGCTGGATAGGGAGGTAGGAGGCAGTTTTCTCTCTGGGTACGGCGTTGGTGGGGCAGGCCCTGGACTCCTGCATGCTGTTCTGGTGTCCACGTTTATAAAGGATGTTGAATAATTGTTGAGGGTGCAGAGAAAAGGCAAAAAAAAAAAACCAAAAAATGATTCGTGGGCTGGAGAAAATTCCTGCCAGGGAGAAACAGAAAGAGCCCAGGCGGTTTAGCTGCTCAAGAAGAAGGTTGAAAGCCGACTTGGTTACATGTCCCAGAGAGACAATCCCAGGTGCTGAAGGGCCCTTTACTCTAGCAGAGAAAAGACAGAACAAGAGTGACTGGTGGGAAGCTAAAGCCAGACCAATTCCAACCAGAAATAAGGCAGATGAGGTGGCTTCCCCATCGCTCGCTGGATTCAGGTCCAGGCTGAACGCTCTTCTGGAAGCTGCTTTAGTCAGATACAAGTTATTGGGGTGACTGGCTGAACTCTCGGGCTGTGTTATACAGGAGGCCAGGTGACACTTGTCATTGTTTCCATAGGCTGAGCTCTGTGCTGATGGCGTCTCAGGTTTTCTGGAACTAACCCCACCCCATGAGATTCCACAGACAGACTAGCAGCTCTGGCAGTTTCACAGGCTGTACCGGCCAGGGGCCGCCATTTCCCCGCTTGTGTGAAGTTTCTACCGTGCAATGCTCTCAGGTACCCTACAGCCACTGCACGTCATGGTGAACTTCCCATCCCCCCATGTCACAATCACACTCCCCCATTGTGTGTCACACTCCCATGTCATACACCCCCCATGTTTCACAGCCACAGCCTCCTCTGTGTCACACACCTTGTCAGATACCCTGAGTCATATACATGGGGCCCCAATTGTATGCTCCCGTCACACAAATTCAGCCCCCTTTTAGTGTCACACCCCCATGTCACACACACCCTGTATCACACACACAGACCTTATTGTGTGTCACACCCTCCCATATCATACTCTCTGTGTCACACACACGTCCCTCCCCCACGCCATAGATTCCAAATCCAGAAGGGACCATTGTGTTCATCTAGTCTGACCTCCTGTATAACACAGGCCAGAGACCTGCCCCAAAATAATTACTAGGGCAGATCTTTTACAAAAACATCCAATCTTGAGCCAAAAATGGCCAGTGATGGAGAATCTCACTGTTAACATTTACACCTTATTTCCCATCTGAATTTGTCTAGCTTCAACTTCCACCCAGTGGATCGTGTTAGACCTTCCTCTGCTAGACTGAAGAGCCCATTATCAGCTATCTGTTCCCCATCTAGGCACTTATAGTCTCTGATCATCCCCCCTTAACCTTCTCTTTGTTAAACTAAATAGTTTGAGCTCCCTGAGTCTCCCATTATAAGGCAGGTTTTCCAATTTTTTAATAATTTGTGGGGCTTTTCTCTGAACCCTCCGCAATTGATCAATATCCTTCTTGAATGGTGGACACCAGAACTGGACACCAGTGCCAAATATAGAGGTAAAATACTCTCTACTCCGACTCAAGACTCCCATTTATGCATCCCAGGATTGCACTAGCTCTTTCAGCCACAGTGTCACACTGGGAGCTCATATTCACCTGACTATCCACCATGATCCCCAAATCTTTTTCAGCATCACTGCTTCCCAGGAGAGAGTTCACCATGTAAATATAACCTGCATTCTTTGTCCCTAGCTGTATACATTTATGTTTAGCTGTATTAAAACACACATTGTTTGCTTGTACCCTGTTTACCAAGTGAACCAGATCATTCTGTATCAGTGACCTGTCCTCTTCATTATTTGCCACTCCCCTAATTTTTGTATCATCTGCAAACTTTATGAGTGATATTTTATGTTTTCTTCTAGGTCAGTGGCTCTCAAACTTTTTTACTGGTGACCCCTTTCACACAGCAAGTCTCTGAGTGCAACCCCCCTTATAAATTAAAAAAAACTTTTTTATATATTTAACACCATTATAAAGGCTGAAGGCAAAGCAGGATTTGGGGTGGAGATTGACAACTCACGACCCCCCCCATGTAATAACTTCGCAACCCCCTGTTCTAGGTCATTGATAAAAATGTTAAACAACATAGGGCCAAGAACTGGTCATGCAGCACCCACTGGAATCACACCCAACACATGACCATTCCCCGTTTACAATTACACTTTGAGACCTATCAACCAGTTTTTAATCCATTCAATGTGGACCATGTTAATTTTATATTGTTCTAGTTTTTTAATCAAAATGTCGTGTGGTACCAAGTCAAACCCCTTACAGAAGTCTATTACATCAACTTTATTACCGATATCAACCAAACTTGTAATCTCATCCAAAAAAATCAAGTTAATGTTTCATGTTGATTGGCATTAATTATAGTACCCTTCTTTACTTCTTTATTAATCAAGTCATCAGCTGCTCCATTATCTTGCCTGGAATTGATGTCAGGCTGACAGGCCTATAACTACCCAGGTTACCCCCTTTTTAAATGTGGCACAAGGTTAGCTTTCTTCCAGTCTTCTGAACTATCCCAGTGCTCCAGGACGTATTAAAAATCAACATGAACGGTCCAGCGAGCTCCTCAGCCAGCTCTCACACACCCTGTCACACACACGATCCCAGCTGGCCACCCCTTGTGCTGCACCACCCCAAGCTGCTCGCCCAGCCCCATCGCCCCAGTGCCTCTGCCCAGCCCTGCAACCCCGAGCCCTGCACGGAGCTGGGATCGGACCAGGAGGGACCCACCGACAGCCCCGAGCATCAGCTTGCGTCCTGTGTGGGGCCAGCCCTGAGCACCAGCCCCGCGCGCAGGTCAACCCCCGCCCCGGCCAGCCCCGAGCTGCAGCCCGCGGCGGGTCCCGCCCAGCTCACCAGCCCGGCAGCACCAGGATGCTCCGCAAGCAGCAATAGCAGGGACTAGAGCCCCCAGCCCCCACAATGCTCTGCAGCCCTCACCCAGCCTCCGCTTCCCACAATGCACTGCAGCCCTCACCCAGCCCCCCGCTTCCCACAATGCACCGCAGCCCTCACCTCCCCCCCAACGGTCCCCCCACTGCACTACCGACCCAGCCCCCTAAGCCTCCCACAATGCACTGCAGCCCTCACCCAGCCCCCGCTTCCCACAATGCACTGCAGCCTCANCACCACCACCACCCCGCCAGTCTCTAGGATACACTGCAAGCTGTCACCCAGCCCCCAGTTCCCACAATGCACTGCAGCCCTCACCCCCTGCAAGTCCCTAAGATGTACTGCAGCTGTCATCCAGTTCCCCCAGCTCCCACAATGCACTGGAGCCCCCTCACACTCTAGGGAGCAATGACAGGGTGAGGAAGGCTGCAGGAGGGTCTCTAGGGAGTTGGAAGCCTCTGCCCACAGACTGCAGAGCTTTTACCCTCCCTGTCTGGTAAAGAGAGGCCAGTCCTAGTGTGGATGCAGCACCACACAGGGGTAATGGTGTGTGTCCTGGCATTGCCATCCCTGCACAGAGTAGACATAGCATCTATGGACTGGGCTGGCTGATAAGTCGTGACGCTGGCCCAGTGCTGTGGGGAGAGCAGGGCTAGTGGGTAGAAAGCTGGTTCCCCCAGTCCAGCTGCAGGGCTCACGCCAGGAGCTCTCTATAGTCACCATATGGGCACTGCTGTAAGGTGTGACAACACAGCAAGTGTATGGCCATGCTGGGAGCGCAGCGCGCAGTGCCAGAGACCCATGGGAAAGGCCCAAAGACAGAGTTGGGATTTAGAGACTAGCATAAAACCTGTGGGTAGAGATCAGCTGGCTTGTAACCTCTCCTTGTCTGGGGAATACGGGCACTGAGGCTGGACGGAAGGCTATGCAATGCTGGGGTGGAGTGAGGAAATGCACGTGCCCTCTGAGGCCTGGTCTACACTACGAAGTTAGGTTGACAGAAGATGCCTTATGTCAACCCATTTGTGCGTGTGTCTACAGTCCAATGTGTCCCTGCCAACGTGTGTGCCCCAATACAGTGAGCAGCCAACCCACATCCCCAAACAGCGTGGAGCAGACCTGCTGAGGCTGATGCAGTGCAAACATACACACTACATGACACATGTTGAACCCAACAGTCCTCTAGCAGCTGTCCCACCATGTCCAATTCCCTGTGACAGTGACTGCCCTGCTCACAACTGTGAACTCCACTGCCCAGGATATGGGCTCACAAACACCAGAAGCCATCCCCCCCCCCGCCCACCCCCAGTTTTGAAATGCCTTTTCCTGATAGCCCAGCAAGCACACTTCTCAGCTCACCATTGTTACATGCAGCTGCACAATGAGCCATGCCAGAGGTGAATCACACCAGCTCCACACTCCTGCCTGGAGCAGACAGGAGATAGTGGATCTCTTGGGCCTGTGGGGAGAAGAGACTGTGCATACACAGCTATGGTCCAGCTGTAGAAATGTGGACATCTACACCCAGATTGCACAGGGATACGACAGGGATCAGCAGCAGTGCAACATGAAAGCAAAGGAATTTCACCAGGGATACCACAAGACCAGGGAGGCCAACAGTCGATCTGGTGCTGCCCACCTGCCACTTCTGTAGGGAACCATGGTGGAGCGCCCACCAGCATGCTGGGGTTACTTTGGAGGAGCCCAAGACAGAGACCTCTACAGAGAAGAGCGAGGAGGAAGGAGAGACATGGCGGAGGACTCCAGCCAAGCTGCAAGCCAGGACCACAGTCAGCCAGTCCCGCCAGTCAAGCACGGATGAGGGGAGGGGAATGCAGGGAAGCATGTGCATGCATTTTCCCTTACAGTGTTTAAATTTAAAGATGGTGCCTGGCCCTTCCCCAAGTTAACCAGACACATGTATCGATTTTCCTTGTTTGACTCTTACAAGAAGAGGTAGTGGTGCAACAAACAGAGGTAGGGCTGGCATCTGCTTTTCATTCTCCTGTTGGGTTGGAGGCGGGGGCATGAGGAACGCTTTATGTCCCTTGGATCCTCCTGAGAGATCTCCAGGAGAGGTTCATGCAGATTCTCTGCAATCCTCTCCCAAAGGTTTCTAGAGAGGGCTGCCTTATTTCTTCCCCCACAGTAGGACACTATCCCATGCCACTCTGCAATGCGTTCGACTGGCACCATTGCAGTACACAGGCTATTGGCATACGGGCCTGGGCGGCTTCAGGACACCAGTAGCAGCTGAGATCTCTGTGCTTTGTGACCTTCAGGAGTGAGAGATCAGCTAAAATCACCACCACCTGTGGAAAACAGTGCCAATATTCAGTGCCATTGCCCTGTACTCATACCTGTGGAATAGGGACCAAAATTTTACATCATCTGCCAGAGAAAATCCTCCCCCACACTGGACCACGGCTGGGGCTGGAGAGCGGTGCTGTGCCGAGGTGCTCCAAAGCTGAAGTGTCAATAGGCAAGTCTTGTTAAAAGGGTTTATGGGAGTAAGAGAAGGGAGGTTGGAAACATATAGTTCCCTTGTGACTGTAAATCCAGGGGTACAGTGAGTGTTTTCTTCACAGCTGCTGCCATTGCATCCTTGAGGCAAAGGAAGAAGAGGACTAGCGAGGACACATTCACTGAGACCCTGCAGCCTTGGACTGTGAACAAAGGCCCTGGATGGCCCACTTGGCAGACAGCCTGGAGAAGGAAAGAGCAGACAGAAAAAGGGCCCAGGAGTGCCACAAGACAAGGGGAGGGAGCTGCACCAGGACATAATGGGACTTCTCAGGTAGGTAGCAAACCAAACACTGCAGATCCTGGCGGACCTACGGGTCCAACAATCCCAGACTCTCCACCCTTTGCAGTCCTTGGAGACCTCCATAGTCACTGCTCCCTACACCCCTCACCATACCACGGGGCACCACAGGCCGCATCCTTACCCCTACTACTCCACACCGGGGGACCGGGAGGAAAACCACAGCTTCACAGCTGCTAACCTGCGAGACCCCCAGCTGCTGTATGTGGACCCACTATGGGCAGCATTTGTGCACTCAAATGGACAGTAATGTTTACTTCCTTTCTAATTTTACATTTTCGCCCCATTAAGTTATGTTAAAAATGAGTATAACATGGCCTGCGGGTTTCTTTGCCCATTGATTTTCTGCACTGTTTTTTACCCGTTCGATAAAGTTCTAATTTTGGAGAATCAAGTTATCTTTATTAGTTCATGACACGTATTGCAGAATGCAGAGCGGCCCTCAAAGCAAGCAGGACTTGGGCACATGCAGCAAGCGCCGCCGAGTTTACAGTTTCAGGAAGGCACCTAGCCACATCTCTACATGTCCAGCAAGCACAACGCAGATCCTAGCAAAACTCAAAGCACCAGGCCCGAGAACGCTCCACACAGAACACTGCTGTGGCCGACCGTTACAGTGCTCTTTCAAAGCCTCCCTCAACTGCACAGCTCCATGCTGGGCTCTTGTACTGGCCCTTGTGTCTGGCTGTTCAAGCTTCACCCTGCCGGCAGCTTTCCCCCCTTTACCTCACAGAACACAGCAGGCAGCTGTAACCCATGGGGATATTTTTTGCACGGAGATCCAACTTATTGAGTAAACAATGCCAGTGCCCTGTCTATCTACCCAAAGCACATGCAGCTGCCATTCTGCAACTGCTGAGCCGGAAGAAGTTGAACCCTTCCTGGGTGCTGTCGATGTGGCCGCTGTACGGCTTCATGAGCCAGGGCTAGGCTGTGTTGTCAAATGCAGAAGGCTGAAGTGTTGTTGCTGTGGTGACACAGTCCAGGGCTGCTTTGAGTTGTTACAGCTGCTCCATGTCTTTGCCTTAAAAAAAGCCAGTGTTCTCAATGCAAGCATAAACTGCCCCTTGCTAATTCCACAGACCTCGGTGTTATTCAAGAACGACTACCCAGCACTACTCTATGACAAAGACACTCGGCCGGGTTTAGTGCCCTCAAGACACAATCCTAGCACCCCCATAGGAGCTACAGGTGTGCTAACATGAGTGCCCTGTGGCAAGGAGCGATTCAGTCAGTCGCAGGAATTTCTGC
Organism: Platysternon megacephalum; assembly: GCA_003942145.1. NCBI lineage: Eukaryota > Metazoa > Chordata > Testudines > Platysternidae > Platysternon > Platysternon megacephalum. Next base: position 976,465 of record QXTE01000312.1, read on the forward strand.
TGTCCCCCAGGCCGCACAAAGAGATAAAGTGAGGCACCCCAATATTTATAGACTGAGACAAACAACTCTCCCTGGTTCATGACATCTGCTTGTTACCTCCCCTTGTATCATGCTCCAGGTGCCTGGGGCAAAACATCCTGTCTGGTGTTAGCTCGGGATGGCCTCGGACTAATCGTCTGGAGTGTGTTTTCACACATACCCCGTATCTGTCACTTCTCAGGGGGGCCTGTATTTTTGCCAAGGTCATACAGTGAACTTGTAAACAGCTACTTTAACACAGGGCCTAACTTTGACACTCAGCCTCTGCTTCAGGCCTCAAATCTTATACCAGGCCCAGGACTTCAGGCTCTCTCTCTCCTACAGGCTGGTCCCCCAGGATCACTATTGGCATTTCAAGATCGCCAACGGTAATCTGCCAGTCAGGAAAGAAAGTCCCTGCTCGCAGCTTTCTGCACAGTCCTGTGTTCTTAAAGACATACGTGTCATGCACCATCCCTGACCAGCCTACACTGATGTCAGTGAAGCATCCCTGGTGATCCACCCAACACTTGCACGATCATAAAAAAGCCCTTTCTGTTGATGTCCTCTGTGACGAGGCGGGCTGGTGCCAAAATAGGGATGTGCATGTTGTTTATCACCCCACCGCAGTTCGGGAACCCCATTGCTGTAAATCCATCCTCTGTGTCCTGCACATTGCTGAGAGCCACAGTCCTGCGCAGCAGGAGACAAGGAACAGCCCTACACACTGCATGACAATGGCCCCATGTAATGGTGTGGCACCCACCTCCCTTCCTGGTTGGGTGCGTCTGCAGTCTTTAAACTGGTACCTTGCTTGGAGGACTCCTCTACTGCTCCTTTTCTGGGATGGGTGTGGCAGGACCCTGAGGCCCATCACACCCCCATAGTGGATTTTCCAACTCCAGAATGATTCCTGCTGACCGGCAGCAACCCTGCATTGCAAGTGTCCAGAGTGTGATCTCCACACACTTCTCCATTGTCAGTGCAGCCCTCATTCTGGTGTCCCTGCACTGGAGGGCTGGGGCAAGCTCAGCACATAGATCCAGGAACATGGCCTTTCACATCTGAAAGTTCTGCAGCCACTGCTCGTCGTCCCAACCTGCATTACGATGCAATGCCACCAGTCAGTGCTCATTTCTTGGGCCTGGCAGCAGTGCTCCGGTGTGAATGCCACAGACAATCCTGAACTGTTTGTCGCTGTCCCTCAGCAGTGTCCTCGAAGAAATCTCATGTCCCCCATTGTTGCAGTTCTTCCTGCAGGTCTGCACATACAGAACTGCACGTCCTGGGTTTGCAATGTTCATGAGAACAGTGCAGAGTGCTGCAGGCTCCGTGCTTCTCTCACGGACGGCAGAGACACAAGAGTGACAAAAGGGTTTGGGGATTTAAAAAAAAAAAAGACACGAAAATGATGGGATATGGATGGCATTATGGGATGGAGAAAGTTGCAAGCTGGGAACTTGATCCCCTAGTTCCCAGATCCCTGGGCAAGTCGTACCAGTCCCACAATACATTGTGAAAATTTCCCAAAAGGGATTGTGCCGGACAGTGGGATACCTGCCCGTGGTGCACCACACTGGGCAGCGACACAAGCACTCTTGTGGGGTATACAGCACCAACACAAGCAGCCAAGTACGCACACGCCCGAGCGATATACAAACTTTAGCAGTTGTACGCCTTGTGTAACGTGCATGGACCAAAGTCTGTGGTGTTAGACACAGCCTGTGAGTGTCTTTAGTTAATAGGCCAAAAGGGGCCCAGTCTGGTTTCTGAATCACCCAGGTTGGGCAAACCCAACCAGTGAGCCCTGCCTACTGACCTCTGACCGGGCTACAGCAAATACATGTGGTCCTGATGTTCTGACTGCCAGGGATGCAGAATCCCCCATGTTCCAGGCCAGTTGTTCTGTCAATTCCCCTCCCTGGTAAACACTGACCTCTTATTTCTAGTCCAGGATTATCCAGCTTCAGCGCCAGCCAGGCTCTGCTTTTGCTGGGGGAGCACAGAGTCCCCTGCTCTCTGAAATCTCCTCCCCGGGCAGATACCCAGAGGCACGAAGACACTGAGATCCTTCAGCCTCTACCTGCCCGGCAGGTTCCCACCCTCCCCTTCTTGTAGCTCTTCTCCAACCCCATCCCACTTGTCCCTGTCCTGTTTGCAGTGAGGACAACCTCTGTCTAGCTGCCTGGCTGCTATCTCGCTCTCATATGTGGGTGACCTGATTCGGGATCCGGTGGGAATTTCCTGCCAAATCAGACTGGCAGGGACTTTGGGGGGGGGTTCACCCTCCTCTACAGCCTGAGGCAGGGGTTACCTGCTGGGATAGAGTTGGGCAGATCTCACCTGATCAATTCCCTGCCATCGCCCTCGGTCTCGCCTCTCTGCCTGACACACAGAGATCAGTGCCTCGAGGACTGAAATGCTTTCATCTGACTGAAGTCCCTGGGCTCAGTCCAGGGCTGTCTGCGTGCAGTGTAACACCTGGGCCATGCAGATCAGAGCAGATGAGCCCATCTGGCCTTAAACTGCATGAAACTATGAATATACACCATACCCAGTACCAGTCTCCCTAACATGATCCTCTCCCCCTGCTGATCCAGCCCAGCCACGCACCCACCTTCTTAGCCACAGCCCCACGCTGGGAGCCTTGGGCAGTTCAATTCCAACGGGACCCTGCCGTCCTTTCCGGCGTCCCTGCTTCCCAGGACACAGGCCCCACATCCGGCATGTGACCCCTCCTCTTGGTTCCTAGATGTGTGCCCTTGCCCCTGGCCATGTTGAGGTGCATGCTGTTTGGATGCACGCACTGTACCAACGATGCAGCTCACCCTGCAGCACTGTGTGTCCCCGGCGTTACTCACCACTTCCGCACTGTCTCACCTGTATGCTTCAGCAGCAATGGGCCTATGTTTCCTTCCAGCTCATCAATACAGCCATTGCCCAGCCCCGGGCTGAGACCAGAGCCCAGCGGAACACCCCCCGGGGTGACTAGTCCCCCTTTATCAATTGTCCCTATAGCACAACGATCGCTTTGCGCTCATTGCTGTCAGTTATAGCGGGGGGGGATGGGAGTCAGGACTCCTGGTTTATTCCTGGCTGTGGAATGGGAGTGGTTATCTAGTGGGGTGGGGGGCACTGGGACAGTTGGGTTATGATTGAGTGGTACTTACAGATCTTGGGCGTGAGAGGGGTACAAGGTCACAGTGATAGTGACCCCGTAACCTGCTCCCATCCCACTCCCCCTCTGGCAAATGGGGCTCCTCTTGTTCCCCTCCCTGGCCACACACGGAGCAGGCCCTGTGGGCAGGGGCTCTCCCCTTGGGTACCACCACCCTCAAGGGCTGTACTCGAGGGGAGTAGGCCAATACTGGGACCAGAACCCACCTGCCCTTGCCTGGGTGCAGGTGGGGCTGGCATCCAGGCTGGAGGTGGAGGGTCGCCGCTGCTGCCCTCCCCGCTTGACTGGGGCCCAGCTCCTCCCTCAGGCAGAGGAACTGATATTCCCAAGGTCCCCCGCAAGGCCAGCGCAGCGCTTGGCTGAGAGCTCCCACTCCTTGCTCCTGCTCCCTCTGCAGGCCCCAGGGCACTCTGGGACCACGGCAAAGCCTGGGTCTGTGCTGCGATGACGAGAGCTCAGAGCTCATCCATGGGGTACGCTGCGGGGCTACCAGGCTGTCCCCGCTGGCACCACTGGCTGAGTGAGGGGCTGGCCTCTCGCTGGACAGGGGGCCATGGTGAGGTCCCTGGGACGAAGTGGGAATGTCCTGTAATATTTGACCCCAATGTGGGCCTCAGTTTCCCCTCTCTGTCACATTATTATGGTGGGGATTGTTTGCTCTCAGGGCCCGCTAAGGGTATGTTCACACTAGACACCCACGGCTGGCCCCTGCCAGCTGACTCAGCTGTTGAACTGCAGCGCAGACTTCCGGGCTCAGGCTGGCACACAGGCTCTGTGACCCTGCAGGGTGGGAGGGGCCCAGAGCTCACCCGAGCCCAGAAGCCTACACTGCAATTGAACAGGCATGTAGCCGGAGTCAGCTGGTACGGGCCAGCTGTGGGTGTCCAACTGCAGTGTAGACATGCCCTAAGAGACATAGGTAGGAATGGCACCCAGCTGTCTGAGCCGGGATGGGTCACTGAAAGGCCAATCGCCCGTGCATACAATGGCAAACCCAGTGCCCAGGACATGGACACCCAGCACCCAACACCCCAGAGGGGGATGGATTCCCCCGCTCTCCGTAGGGAAGCTGGGCACAGACTGGGGAGGTGGGGGAGAAGGGCTGGCTGCTGGAAGGAATCGGGACTCTCCCCTGGGAACTGACCAAGGTGGTCAGACGGGGGGAGACAGAGCTGGAACAATGGGGTTCCCTGAGCTCTGGGCTGACCAGAATGGGCTCTGCTTGAACCTCCAGCTCTCTGTTCTGAGCTAAGGACAGCCTGTGCTGTGTGCGGCTGAGTAACAAACCCGACAGCTTTCACAATGCTGGCCAGTGTCACTGTTGATCCTGGCTGAGGTGCACTGCCCCTGCAGAGGGAACCCCTCTCTCCCAGAAGTCTGTCTCCCTGGGACTCGCTGGGCAGGGGCAGGGCTCTGAGGGCAGGGCAGGGAGCCTCCACCCTACCCCTGGCTGGGCCATGTCACAGACAGCGCTTTCCCAAAGGCATTTTATTGATGGGAAGTTTATAAAGAGTCACCTCCACAACCAGACCCACCCCCCATTCCCTGACCCTCTCAGGCACCCCCATGTCCCTTCTCACTGTCCTGAGGCCATGTACCCCCAGCCTTGTGCCGTGGGGACTTGCCCATCCCACATGTCCCCCGCAGTCCCGTACCCTGGACCTGTTGGCAGGCAGTTCTCTCCTCCGCCCACAGGCACCTCCTCCTCTCCACCCCCAGAGCGGCACTGTGGGAGCAGCTCTGAGGCTGTCGGTCCACATGGCATCCAGGGGCTAGGAAGTGGCTGGCCCATCTAGTGCCTGGCAGGGGGTGCAGCACCCCTGTGTTAGAAGGTGCCAGTCTGTGCAGCACCCCCAGCACTAGGAGGCAGCCGAGTGGGGCCATGCCATGCCCCAGCACTAGGAGATGCCAGTCTGGGCAGCGCCCCTGGCACTAGGTGTCCTGCCCCTCACCGCCCAATGGGGCATGCAGCAAGCCGGGGTCGTAGAGGGGCTGCCCAGTCCAGAGGCGGGTGGCGAAGAGGTGGCGGCAGGGCCGGCGGCTTGAGACATATATGGAGCAGGAGCAGGCAGCCAGGTCGCGGCTCACCAGGAAGGAGCAGATGCCGCCATCCAGCAGGAAGCCCTCGGGCACCTCCTTGACGTGGTAGTTGGCGTGCTTGGCCAGGCCAAGCTCCTCGGCGATGAGCGCAGCGCTGTCGGGCGGGCACACGGCGCGGTACAGCTCCGACACCCGCTCTTCATTGAGCGCCGCCATCTCCACCCGCAGCGCCTGAAGCTCCAGCAGCCCCCGCACGCAGGCCGCCAGCCCCAGGGGCGGGCTCAGCGCCGAGCGCAGCTTCTGCTGGTGGAAGCTCATGTGCTCCAGGAAGGGGCAGTCGCAGTTGCGCTCGAAGGCCCAGCACTCCGCCCACATGCCCTTGTTGTGGTGCCAGTGCTCCAGGTAGTACTGCAGGAAGGGCAGCGGCGCCACGTCCTCCAGGTCGCTCAGGTACTGGCTGTAGACGCGAGGCGAGCTGGCGTTGGCCATGTTGTGCAGCAGGTTACGCACCTTGTCCTCCTTGGGCACGGCCAGCTCGCGCGCCTTGCGGTACAGCGCCTCCAGCACCTGCAGCCGGCAGATCTGCACCCGGGCACAAGGCAGCACCTCCTCCACCGCGTCCACGTCCGTGATGCCCGCCCCCACGGTCAGGCACTTCACCTTCAGCTTGATGTCGGGCGCGCTCTGCACCAGGGAGGCCACAATGAAGATGACCAGATCGGGCACACCCCGGCGGGCCACACAGTAGGCGCACTCGCGGCCCCGCCCGTTGCCATCCTGGCAGAGCACCGAGTAGAGCTCGAACTCGCTGTTGACGCAGGCCGCCTTGTCCATGTAGAGGCAGCGGGGGAAGCGCTGCACCAGGCCCCGCATGTGCGACGTGGCCAGGAAGATGCTGTTGAGCACGGCCACGTCCTCTTGGAAGACCAGCTTGACCTTGGCGCCCGGGTCGCTCTTGAAGAGGCCGTCCAGCTGGCTCAGCAGCTCACACATGCCCTTGTCCTTGGCCTTGCTGTAGTCCTCCAGATTCCAGATCAGGTCGGGCGCCAGGAACCGCTTGGACACGCTGTTGGTGATCCGGATGGGCAGCCCCATGCTGGCCTCCAGCTGGTGACGCTTGAAGTAGTGAGCAAACTCCACCTCTGACAACTTGTGGTTGTGATCCAGGCTGGCCTCAATCACCACCAGCCGGTCCTTCTTGGGGCCCAGTCGCAGCGTGATGGAGGCCGGGCAGTCGATCTTCTCGCTGCTGGGGAGGGGAAACGGAGGGGATCAGCATGGGGCAGCCATGTTGGGGGGGGGGATGGGGAGTGGGGACAGCCTCTAGGGTCTGGCAGAAGGGGTGAGCCTGAAGCAGATAAAGACATCACCGGCTGCTGCCAGTGATGTGGGCAGTGGAAGTCACGCCGACAAGCCGCCCACCTTGGCGCCTTGTGCCCAACCCATCCCTTGACCTAGGGGGACTAAATGGAGAGGGGCCGTGGCCCCATGGGGCGGTGTTGCCGGGTGCCACAGAGCACAGAACCAGGGAGAGGGGCTCAAGCTGAAAACTGCTGCCTCCAGGGCACGCGGGGGAGCCCCATCACCGGCACATTTAACACTGGGCATGGCCCAGCCTGGAAACCTCCTAGCCAGGCCAAATGCAACCCAGTAATGCCCAGCAATCCCCTAGCAAGGCTAATGGCAGCTCCCCCAGGCCTAGGCAGGGCCCCCTCCACCACCACAGCCGGGGGAACACGACAGGCCCCCAGCCGCACCCAGGGGAGAGCAGAGCGCCATGTAACAGCAGAGTCAGGATAGCGAGGGAAAGATCTGACAGCAGAACCTAAATGCTGCAGAGTGTGGACGGGGGGGGGGGGGTATGGCCCCGCAGTGAGCCCTAGGGCGTCCCACTCACAGCCGGTTGCGTTGCACGGTGCTCTGGCCCACGTAGGTGCCGCTGTGCTTGCAGATGAGGCGGACGAAGCGGAAGCGCAGGGTGGCGGCCAGGCTGGGCTGGTAGTGCAGCGGGTTCTGGCGCAGCGAGATCAGCGGCTTGAGGCTGGCGATGATGAATAGCACCTTGTGCTTCTCGCACCAGTCATCGAAGAAGCTGCTGAACTGATGCCACGTGTGGAACTCCTGGCCCAGGCCCAGGTCCCCCATGGCCCTGTGGGCGGAGGATGGGTGTGGGGAGCCACTGCCACTGCTACAGGGGACACAAGACAGCGTCAGCTGGGCAGGGGGGAAAACACAGCCTCCCGTCCACCCCGAACCAACCTGCCCTGCCTGGCCCCCTCCTGCTGCCGGGTCTCAGCCTCCTCATGCTCCCCATGCCCCGCTCCGGGCAACGGGCCCCCCTCCGGGCAACGGGCCCCGCTCCCCGACTCTCCCCGGGCCCCCCTCCGGGCAACGGGCCCCGCCCCCCCCCCCCCCCCCCCGCCCCCCCCCCCCCCCGCCCCCCCCCCCCCCCGCCCCCCCCCCCCCCCGCCCCCCCCCCCCCCCGCCCCCCCCCCCCCCCGCCCCCCCCCCCCCCCGCCCCCCCCCCCCCCCCGCCCCCCCCCCCCCCCCGGGCCCCCCCCCCGGCCACCGGCCCCGCCCCCCCCCGCTCCCCGGGCCCCCCCCCGGCCACCCGCCCCCGCCCCCCCCCGCCCCCCGGGCCCCCCTCCGGGCAACGGGCCCCGATCCCCGACTCTCCCCGGGCCCCCCTGTGGGCAATGGGCTCGGCCCCCCCCGACGCTCCCCTCCGGTACCTGCCGAGCTCCCTCCCGTCCCGGGTGCCCGGGCACCGGGGCTCCTCCCCCACAATGCACCGCGCGCGCTGCGGCCGGGAGCCGGGACAGGACAATGCCTCGGTGTCCCAGCGTGCACCGCGCGTGGCCCGCCCCACTCCGAGGCGGGGGGTCTCTCCGGGGAGGGGGGCCCGGGGCCGTCCTGGGCCGGGGGGACTCTCCGGGGGTCTGACCTGGAGGGGAGCGGGTGGGGGTCGGGAACGGGGTGCAGCAGGACTCGGTGGGCGGAGGACAGCATCTCAACTGGACCCCAGAGGGGGCAGGACTGGGGTGGGGGGTGTTTGTGGGACTGTGTACGCGTGTGCCCGGGGTTGTGCATTGTGCACGCGCGTGTATTAGTGGGTGTGCCGGGTGTGCGTTAGCATGTGTGCGGCGGGTGGGGGTGAGAGTGCTGTCACTGGTGCTGTCACCAAATGTTGGCCGAATCTGGCCCTTTCAACCAAAATCTATTTAATAAACTAGAAGGTTTGGGACGTTTTCTATTGGAAACCCATTCGTTTATCCAGCTAACCCAGAACTAACTCTAGCCTTAAACCTGAACCTCGCCCTGACCCTCACACTAATCCTAACCCCGTTCGAACGCTCATCCGAGACTAGGGTGACCAGACAGCANCGGGCCCCCCTGTGGGCAATGGGCTCGGCCCCCCCCGACGCTCCCCTCCGGTACCTGCCGAGCTCCCTCCCGTCCCGGGTGCCCGGGCACCGGGGCTCCTCCCCCACAATGCACCGCGCGCGCTGCGGCCGGGAGCCGGGACAGGACAATGCCTCGGTGTCCCAGCGTGCACCGCGCGTGGCCCGCCCCACTCCGAGGCGGGGGGTCTCTCCGGGGAGGGGGGCCCGGGGCCGTCCTGGGCCGGGGGGACTCTCCGGGGGTCTGACCTGGAGGGGAGCGGGTGGGGGTCGGGAACGGGGTGCAGCAGGACTCGGTGGGCGGAGGACAGCATCTCAACTGGACCCCAGAGGGGGCAGGACTGGGGTGGGGGGTGTTTGTGGGACTGTGTACGCGTGTGCCCGGGGTTGTGCATTGTGCACGCGCGTGTATTAGTGGGTGTGCCGGGTGTGCGTTAGCATGTGTGCGGCGGGTGGGGGTGAGAGTGCTGTCACTGGTGCTGTCACCAAATGTTGGCCAAATCTGGCCCTTTCAACCAAAATCTATTTAATAAACTAGAAGGTTTGGGACGTTTTCTATTGGAAACCCATTCGTTTATCCAGCTAACCCAGAACTAACTCTAGCCTTAAACCTGAACCTCGCCCTGACCCTCACACTAATCCTAACCCCGTTCGAACGCTCATCCGAGACTAGGGTGACCGGACAGCAAGTGTGAAAAATCAGGGTGGGGGGGTAATAGGAGCCTATATAAGAAAAAGACCCAAAAAATCGAGACTGTCCCTATAAAATCGGGACATCTGGTCACCTTATCCGAGACCTAACCACAGCTAAGGATCTGATTTGGTCGCAGATCTCTGACTTCTTCAGTCAGCCTCAGCCCCGCTCGGGCTCAGGCTTCAGCTCTGGGCAGTGGGGCTCTGGTTTCGGCTTCAGCCCCGCCATCACCAGACCCTGCTTTTGTACAGTTTCCCCATGACTGTACCATTAATTTTGTTTAATTTTACCGTGACAAAATCATATCCATAACTATAACCCAGCCCTAGCTCTAGCCCTAACCCCTCAGGGTATGGACACGAGGATGTAGGTTAGGTTTGGCACTGTGGGCCCTGACTCATTTCACAGCCTAATATTGATAAGGGTGGTTGGATGTGAAGCCTTGTTCATTGCTTAGTGTTGGCTCTGGGGGGATCTGGTTGCCCCTGAGCAGCAGCAGATCCAGGGAAGAGATGGGAGTTGCATGACAGCATCAGAACTGGCTCATGTAAAGGGCAGGGAGCCAGGACTGGTCAAGTGGGAGTAAGAGAGAGTTAGTGGGACTGTGTACATGTTAGTAGGTGTACTAGATGTGTGTTAGCAGCAAAGAATNTCATATCCATAACTATAACCCAGCCCTAGCTCTAGCCCTAACCCCTCAGGGTATGGACACGAGGATGTAGGTTAGGTTTGGCACTTTGGGCCCTGACTCATTTCACAGCCTAATATTGATAAGGGTGGTTGGATGTGAAGCCTTGTTCATTGCTTAGTGTTGGCTCTGGGGGGATCTGGTTGCCCCCCCTCCGCCACACCCTGTACAAGCCCTGAGCAGCAGCAGATCCAGGGAAGAGATGGGAGTTGCATGACAGCATCAGAACTGGCTCATGTAAAGGGCAGGGAGCCAGGACTGGTCAAGTGGGAGTAAGAGAGAGTTAGTGGGACTGTGTACATGTTAGTAGGTGTACTAGGTGTGTGTTAGAGAGTATGGTTGGGTGTATGTGTGCTATCTGCAAATGGTGGCTAAATCTCACCATTTAAGGCAAAATCAATTTAAAATAATAAACTAAACAATTTTGTGAACTTTATATTGGAAATACATTCAGTTTAGACAACTAACCTTAAATCTAATGTGAAAACTGCCCTTCACCCTAATTCTAGCCTTTCCCTAAGCCAGTTATAAAAACAGATAATGAAGTCATATCATATGACAACACTCTTTCCATTCCACTAGTATCTCAGGAGGATGTTAAACAGCAACTACTAAAGTTAGACATTTAAAATCAGCAGGTCCAGGTAACTGGCATCCAAGAGTTTTAAACGAGCTGGTTGAGGAGCTTCCTGGACCATTAATGTTGGTTTTCAGTAAGTCCTGAAGCAGTGTGGAAGTACCAGAAGACTGGAAGAAAGCTAATGTTGTGACAATATTTAAAAAGGGTAAAAGAGATGACTTGGGTAATTATAGGCCTGTCATTCTGACATAGATCCCCGGGTAGATAAGGGAGAGGTTGATACGGGATTTGATTAATGAAGAATTAAACAAGGGTAATGCCAGTCAATATGGGTTGATGGAAAATAGATCCTGTCAAACTAACTTGGTATCATTTTTGTTGCAATTACAAGTTTGATTGATAAAGGTAATAGTTTTGATGTAATATACTTAGACATCTCTAAGGCCTTTGACTTGGTACAGCACATTTTGATTTAAATCTAGAACGATATAAAATTAACATGGCACACATTAAGTGGATTAAAAAGTAGCTAATTGATAGGTCTCAAAATATAATTGTAAATGGGGAATCATTGAGTGAGTGTGTTTCTAGTGGGGTCTCACAGGTTTCTGGCTCTACGTTTTTTATCATTTTTATCAGTGAACTGGATGAAAACATGAAGTCGTCACTGATTAAGTTTGCAGATGACACACAAATTGGGGGAGTGGTAAATAATGAAGAGGACAGGTCACTAGTTCAGAGCAATCTGGAACACCTTGTAACCTAGGCGCAAGCAAACAATATGCATTTTCATATGGCTAAATATAAAGGTACACATCTAGTAACAAAGAACGCAGGCCATACTTACAGGAGGGAGGACTCTATGCTGGAAAGCAGTGACTGACAAAGATGTGGGAGTGGTGGTGAACATGAGCTCTCAGTGCGACACTGTGGTCAAGAAGGCTAATGTGATCCTGGGATGCATAAACGGGAATCTTGAGTAGGCGTAGAGAGGTTATTTTACCTCTTTATTTGGCACTTTTATACCATCCGACATGCCCATTGCAAACCCCTGGCAGTAGTCTATTTGTCCTCCCCATCCCCCCGGGTATTTTTAGTAAAAGTCAGGGACAGGTCGTGGGCAATAAACAAAAAAATCACGGAAGCCCATGACCTGTCCCTGACTTTTACTAAAACAACCCTGGACAGAATCTTAAACTTAATCCTAACCCAGCCCTAGCGGTAGCCCTAAATCTTAACCTAACCCCAACCCTAGCCCTAAACCTTATTTTAGCCCAGACCCATCCCCCACCCCCCGCCCAAGGCATGTAGGTTAGGTCTGGCACTGTAGGCTCTGAGCCATTTTACACCCTAATGTAGAGAGGCTAGATGGTCACAAGGGTCCTTCTGGCCCTGGGATCTATGAATCACTGCCCTGGGGCCTCTCCAGGCGGGGAGGGAGGCCTGGGGAAGAAGCTAGTCAGCTGTCTCTTTGGGTCAGAAGGCAGCTCGATCACCCTCCTAGCTAATATTAGCATCCCTTCCTGGGCCAGACAATAGTGGTTTTCAGGAAGCTCCCTGCCTCCAGACCGTCTCACTCCAAGGAGGGGTTGCATCCAGCACCCAGACTCGGACCCGCTCCATCTTGCAGCCTGGGCTGTGGGAATCTACCTGCATCAGAGCTGGACTGTGCAGCAGGGTGCGAGAAGCAGCACTGAACTCCAGGACACTACCAGCACGCTGCTGCTATCCCCATGAATGCAGATGAAACGCAGCTCCAGGGCAGCCTATACTGGAGTCTCTCTTACGTTTCAAACCCCAAGAGCTCTCCTCTTCCTCAGCCACGGAGCTTCTGGCAGCAATTCCAGCCCCATGGTCCAGTGGAGCAAAACCCCTGTGTTTAGCCACGCTGTGGCTAAAGGCTCCTGAAGGGTCTCGTCAATACCCACAGCTGCATGCACGAGAGGCCAAAAGGGCGCTAGCCCTCTATCTGAATGCATGAAAGGTTCCAGGCCAGCTCCTCGTCTAGACGCAGTGGGGGGGGGAAGCACAGAGGCTGTCACTGTGCTGCACGTCCCAGTGGATCTCTGCAGTGAGGGGTAATATTAGGAAAGCCAAAAGGCCTCAGGGGGTGGGGGGACATTCAGCTTGGGCCAAGGCAACACCTGTAGCTTGGCTTTGACACACTCCCATTGCAGATAGCTGGCAGCTCTGGTCACAAAACACTGTTCCCTTATCTGGGCTCCTGGGCTGATGCGCAGTGTGTCAGTCACTGCCTAGGAACACAGTCCTGGACAGGACCTCCTGGGTCATGGAGTCCAGTCCTCAGTGCCGGATTAAGATATAAACTAACTAAGCTACAGCTTAGGACCTTGCAATATGAGGGGGCCTCTAAAAAATAAAAAACGGACTACTCCATTTCAAATTCTATCAAAATCGATTGATAAATAAAGGAGATATGGGAAGAAGAAGTTTCTCTCTAAATATAGACATTTTTGTTCAAATATGACAAATATACACATCTGGCTACACATACCCTATCCATACCCTTACCCTTCATTAATTGTTCATTATTGACAGGCGGGAGGCCAGGGCTGAGAAAAAAACGATAATTGCACTAGTAAAATTAGTATTTCTACGAGTAAGTCTGCTATCAGTCTCCTAAAGCAGTGTTTTGCTGGCCAGCTGCTTCTAGTAAAATTCTGACCATGCCTTCATCATTGATTTAAATAAATAAATAATCTCACTGCCAATAAAATCGGGAAAAATGTGAGGTCGGAGACGGCAGTGTCATGAAGCAATCCTGGCAAGTTCATACTTGTATGTTAGTGTGTTCTTTCTTCTTTTGATCTGTACATACGTACATTTGTGTATTTTAGTGTGCATGCCACTTTCTGCTTCATGTGCTATCCATGCTTCACATGACTGAGTTTGCAGGTGCTCGTCTTATGGACTTCGGTCAAGTGGATCTTGAGGAGGATAAATTTGTGTTGGCTTCCCTCCACCAGTTTCGGGAACCTACACAGTAAATATCAGTGTGCTGCTGAAAGGATAATGAGGGTTTTGAGAGAAGTGAAGGAAGATATAGGTATATATCAAAATATTCTGAGTACTTGGTGAGCAAGTTATTTCATATGTGCATATATGATTTATAGGCTATTAAAGCCTCTAATATTAATTATAGTTGCTTGAATGTAGGCTAGTTTTTTTCACTTTCTCAATGCCTGTCTAGAGATTACCAGTCTTTTTTTTCTGGTAAAGTCTTTCTTTCTTTTTGCAGGTATAGCTTGTTGTCACTTTGTTTACTCAAGATTAATTAGTGGGCCTGGGGGACACAGAAGCAAATGTGAATTTATGGAGATACACCTATCTTATAGAGCTGGAAGGGATCTTGAAAGGTCATTGACTCCAGTCCCCTGCCTTCACTAGCAGGACCAAGTACTGTCCCTGACAGTTTGTTTTTTGCCCCAGATCCCTAAATGTCCCCCTCAAGGATTGAACTCATAACCCTGGGTTTAGCAGGCCAATGCTCAAACCACTGAGCTATCCCTTCCTTGAAAAGAGATGTCTGCCTAGAAAAAAGGGCTTTTCGGCTTTTCTGGGATTTTCTGCTCAGCAGGTTTGGAGCGTACAAGATAATATTTTATTATAGGTAGTATGCTATGTAAAAATTCTTATATAGACTTATAAATCACATATAATATGCATAATTGTGGTATTTTTATAGTATGGTAAAAGAAAAATCCCAACAATTCATTGTTTTATAGTGAAAATTAAATCAGAATAAACATTTGTAAATATATTTTATATATAGTCTGGATAAACTTTGTATTTCCCTAACAAAACTAATCAAACATTTTTTCATTTATTCATATGGAAAGAAGGATAATTTTCCTTATTCGTGGTTTTAAAAAAATGATATATCCTCTCTTGTTTTCCAGTGAGAACATAGACCAAATAGCACTAACTTTCACAGAATTATCCTGGTAAAATAACACAGGTTTTTGGCATATATATATTTTAATAAAATATTATTTGTTGTTGTATAGATATATAAATCTCAATATTTATAATATAAAATTAAATATTTACTGGTTTTAATAAAATCTTTCTGCTACTAATTTTAGTACCAATATTAGGTACTAAATAAACAAAACAAATCAATTTATTTAAAAAAAAAATCAATTTATTGGAAAAATACAACCCGCATACAATTTTCTGATGGTTTGCTTATTACCTGGGTGTAATTCATATCAATATAACGGATAGTTGAGCTTTAAGCTAGTGGGTTATCCACATCCTACATCCTCTATTGCCTCTTGTATCCTCTATTGCCATCTTATATCCTATAAGAGTCTCATTGCGTATTCAGACAAGAAATTCCACAATTTAGATGCCCCAACAGAGAAGAAAAATTTCCTGAGAATTCTTCTAGTAAATTGTATTATTTACTGGTTTTCTTTATTTTGTAGTTTTTATATTGTATTGTTTACTTCTACTTTACTTACATATGAAATTAGTTCAAAGAATTTGTCTAAAATTTATTTTTGTCATGATGTCATCGTTACAGAGAGGGCTGCTGAAAATGAAGATTATTATTCTATTTCTACAACTTCACCTTTGTATATATGCAAAAATAAAGCTTTTGTGTTTATATATTCAATGTCCTTTCTGTGAAAATAATAAATTCTTTTTTTTTTTTATGATATGGGGCCTCTTTCACTTGACATAGCTTAGGGCCTCAGAATGTCATAATCCGGCCCTGCCAGTCCCTGCTATCGCAGCCAACCCTTCATAGCAGCCACCTGTAAACTTACCAAACGTCACCTGAAAACCAGTCAGGGTGTCCCTCCCCCTCACCCCCTTCTTACGGGGAGGCTGTCCCAGAACTGCCCTCCTGTGAGGGGTAGAAACCTTCTCATTTCCAGCCTAAAGGTGACTCCTGGCCAGTTTATCCCCACTTGTTCTTGTTCCAACACTGTCCTTTGGCTTCAGTAGCTCTTCTCCCTCCCTGGGGTTCTCCCGATGGATTCAAACAGAGCAATCAGATCCCTGCTCAGCCTGTGCTGTGCCAGCCTAACCAGCCAAGCTCTTCCAGGCTCCTCTCGTGTGACTGAACTCCATCCCCCAACCACCCTAACAGTCCTTCTCTGCACCTGGTCCCATCTGAATCCATCTGTCTTGCACACGGGGGACCAGAACTGCACACAGGATTCCAGATGAGATCTTACCAGTGCCTTGCACAATGTGTGTGTCTGCCCAGCCCTGACCATGCCAAATTCACGCTGTGCCTGGCCCGGGTGTCTGCCCAGCCCTGCCTGTGCCCGGTGCACGCTGTGCCTGGCCGGGGTGTCTGCCCAGCCCTGCCTGTGCCCAGTGCACGCTGTGCCTGGCCCGGGTGTCTGCCCAGCCCTGCCTGTGCCCGGTGCACCCTGTGCCTGGCCCGGGTGTCTGCTCAGCCCTGCCTGTGCCCGGTGCACCCTGTGCCTGGCCCGGGTGTCTGCTCAGCCCTGCCTGTGCCCGGTGCATGCTGGGCCTGGTGTGTGTGTGTGTGTCTGCCCAGCCCTGCCTAGTGCACAGTGCGCCCTGTAGTGTGTGCTCTACAAATGCCCCATATTATTATTACGCAGCTAGACAGACAGACGCGCAGAAATGGCAGTGAAACCCAGACACGTGGCCTGCTGCCCCTGTCATGGGGGGACGCCTCCCTCGTGACCTGGGAGGAGAAGGGCAGCGAGAAGGGGACAGGGACCATTCTCTACATTGCCCCTTGTTGTTTGTTTTAGTATTTCATACCTTGTAAGCCACCCCGTATTGTTTGCCACATCTGATTCCATGCTTCCTCCAGCAGCCACTAGGTGTCGCTGTGTCCCGACAACGCCCCATCTCAGCGCCTTTGCACAGCACAGCACATCTCCCTGGAATGCGGGGGTGGGACCCAGACTCTGTGCAGCGGGGGAGGGGTGAACCGAGCACCCAGTCTCTGTGCGGGGGGGGGGGCTGTGAACCGAGCACCCAGTCTGTGCACAGTGGGGGGGACCCAGCACCCAGGCTCTGCACGGGGGGGTGTCCCAGCACTAAGGTTACCAATTTCTAATCACACAAAACCAAACACCCTAACCAAGATGCTGCTTGTAATTATTAGAACTGGGAGCACTGGCTGTTGGGAAGCTAAAAGGACAGGAAGGAGGGGGGAGGAGTTGAGGAGGCTGGGTGAGAGTTACAGAGGGTGCAGCAGCAGCTTGGTAAAGAGATTTCCACTTTAAAAATAAAGTCCTGTTGAAGTTTGTTAGTACCTTGCCTGGTTGATACAACATTTTGGCGACGAGGATGGATCTTCTGCCTCTGAACCCACCTGCACCCTTTCTGCAAAGCCCAGGTGAGCCTCCAATTGCTTTTACTGCCTGGATCCATAGGTTTGAGACTTATCTGCTTGCAATCAGTGCTACAGAGATTTCTGAAGTAAGAAAGCGTGCTCTGCTAATCCACTGCCTTGGAGCAGAAGGGCAGCGTATATTTTACACTTTTCCCCTTGCAGATGATAAATATGAGACTGCACTCACTGCATTAAAGAACTTTTTTGTGCCAAAAGTGAATGTAGTAGCTAATCGCTACAGATTTCGCCAGCATGAGCAGAAACCAGGGGAGACTATAATGCAGCATATTGCTTCCCTGCGGAGTCTGATTGTAACTTGGGACTTTGGGAATATGGCAGATGAGATGATTAGAGACCAGCTCATTGAGAAAACAACCATGCTTCGTGTAAGAGAACGCTTACTTCTAGAACCACAACTTACACTAGAAAAAGCAATAACCATTGCTACTCAGATTGAGTCAGCTACAGCTGAAGCCAAATAAAGCTATTGTGATTGACAGCCATCCTCTTCCTCACATAGAAGAAGTATTTGCAGAACTCCGTGGAGCAAAGATGTTTTCTACTCTTGATTTGCAGAGCGCATACCACCAGGTTATGTTGCATGAAGATAGCAGAGACCTCACAGCATTTATTACACATGAGGGACTATTCCGTTTTAAACGTGTTCCATACGGTCTCGCATCTGCCCCAAATGCCTTCCAAAAAATGATGTCATTGATTCTGAAGAAGCAACATGGAGTTCAGTGCTATCTGGATGATATTATCGTGTTTGGAAATACTTCTGAGGAGCATGACAATAACTTGCAGTCTGTACTAAACTGCATCAGCACAGCAGGCCTCAAGCTCAATAGGTCCAAATGCAAATTTAGACAAACTGAACTCTCCTTTCTGGGGCATACAATTTCACAGGCTGGACTAAAACCTGATCCAGATCATATCCTGGCAATTTCAACTGCCCCTCCTCCAACAGATTTGCAAACCTTATGTTCCTTCTTGGGTCTTACCTCCTGGTATGCAAAATTCATTCCCAATTATACTTCTGTCATTGAACCATTATGGGAATTACTACGGAGAAGTTCAACCTTAGTGTGGACAACAGATGCACAAGCTAGTTTCGAAACGGTGAAAGACTTGATTGTACAAAGTCCAGTACTTGCACTATTCAGTCCTGCATTGACCATAATTGTAACTACTGATGCTTCTGATTATGGACTTGGGGCTGTTCTCACACAACTTCATGAGGACAACACAGAGAGGACTGTTGCATTTGCTTCAAGGACACTAAGTAATGCTGAGAGAAAATATTTTACAGTCGAAAAAGAAGCACTTGCTTGTGTCTGGGCTACTGAAAAATGGAGAACTTACCTGTGGGGCCGCACGTTCAAGTTGCGCACAGACCACAGCCCTTTGACGACGTTGCTCCCCACGAAAGGACTGGGAAGAGCAGGATACCGTATTGCTAGATGGTCTGCAAGACTGCTCTCTTTCAATTATGAACTGGAATATAAGCCTGGAAACCAAAATGTGGTAGCTGATTGCCTTTCTCTCACCAGATGGTCCACCGGAGGATGAGGATGTAGTTTGTGCTTATTACAAGCACTCTCACTGCAGTTACAAGAGAACAATTCCAAGCTGCTTGTTCAGCGTGTCCAATTCAACAAAAACTACGGGAATTTCTGACAAAGAGATGGCCCAGTAACCCTAAAAACCTTGACCCAGTTTTGCTGCCTTATTTTAGAGTTCGGGATGAACTTTCTTTGCTTGATGGCTGTGTGCTACGAGGTACACACTGGCTTCTTGTGCCAGAAGAATTACAGTCAAAACTCATACACCTGGCACACGATACTCATCAAGGAATTGTCCGAACCAAACAACGACTACGGGATCCGTATTGGTGTCCAGGGATGGACTCTCAAACTGAAGCACTCATAAAATCCTGTGTCGCTTGTCAAATGCATGATAAGACAGCAGTGACATGTACCCCTCCATTACAGCCTGTTCCTCTTCCTGAATCTGCATGGGGAAAAGTGGCGATTGACATTGTAGGATCTTTTGATACTGCTCCAATTGACTGCCGTTATGCCATCACTTTAATAGACTATTTCAGTAAATGGCCTGAGGTAGCGTTTGCATCGCAAATCTCTTCTGCTACAGTAATTAAGTTCCTCTCTTCAGTTTTTAGCAGGGAAGGTGACCCCAAAGAACTGGTTTCAGATAATGGTAGTCAATTTACTTCCCTGGAGTTTGAAACTTTTCTAGCACAGAAGAACATTTTACACAGAAGGCCATCCCTATATTACCCTCAAGCCAATGGGGAAATCGAATGGTTTAACAGAAGTTTGAAAGAGTTTGCAAACGGCTAAACTGGAAGGGCGATTGTGGATACCCTTCACTACTGATTTCTTGCAAGCATACCAGGCTACACGACAGGCCACAACGCAAAGATCACCCGCAGAGTTACTGCATGGGAAACAGATGAATACTAAACTGAACATTGCTGGATTTTTAAAGGCACGACCTGATGCCCCAAATGAGGATGATGTGAGAAAAACAGTTTAATAGAACCAAGCAAAGTCTAAGGCTTTCACAGACAAGCGGCAGGGTGCCAAGGAACCAAAGTTTGAGTGTGGTTCCTTTGTTAGAATACGAAAACCTGGAATTTTACGCAAAGGGGACAATAAATTCACAGCTCCTCTTAAAATCATAGAGAAGAAGGGACCTTACACCTATCGACTTTCTGATGGGCGGGTATGGAATGCTTCTTATCTTGAACCTGCCTATGCACCAAGAGGAGATTATGCCAATACCCAGTCTGCATTGGATGACTTCACCGTAGTACCAACACAACAAGACATTGCACTGGAACCGGGGCTTGAGAGAGGGCCTGTCAGACCCAGACGACCACCTGCCTGGACTAGAGACTGTTATGTAGTATCTACAGTGTTTCCAGTGTAATACTTCTGCCAACAGTATAGTGTCTTGTTTCATATTTGTTCCTGTGGTTAGCACAACAATGTTTATTTTAATTGGGAAAGTTTCTTAAGAGAGGAGGGAATGTGGTGTTTAGATGCTGCTTGTAATTATTAGAACTGGGAACACTGGCTGTTGGGAGTCTGAAAGGACAGGAAACAGGAAGGAGGGGGGAGGAGTTGAGGAGGCTGAGTGAGAGTTACAGAGGGTGCAGCAGCAGCTTGGTAAAGAGGTTTCCACTTTAAAAATAAAGTCCTGTTGAAGTTTGTTAGTACCTTGCCTGGTTGTTACAACACCACGCCCCTTCCCCGAAGCCCTGCCCCCCCCCACTACGTTCCCCCTCCCTTAGTGGCACGGAGCCCCATGCCCCCCCCATACCTAGGAGACGGACCTGCTGGCTGCTTCCGGGGCACACTGCGGTGCCAGGATAGGTAGGGACTTACCTGCCTCAGCTCCCGAGCACCGCCAACGGAACTTTTAACGGACCAATCAGCAGTGCAGACCGGAGCCGCCAGGGTACCTTTTCGACCGGGTGTTCTGGTCGAAAACCGGACACCTGGTCACCCTACCCAGCACCCAGTCTCTGCGCAGGGGGAACCCAGCACCACGTCTGTCTGATTGAAGGTGTAGCTAGGCCCAGCTTATCCTGCACCCCGCTATCGGAGTTCCACAACCTTCTCAGGTCCCCAATGTCCCAGGTGGCGCTTGTGGGCCTGTGCTGTGGGTCGCAGGGGGAGGCTCTGTAGGGAGCGGTCACAGAGTTACAGGGCCGGTCCTGTTACCAGCCTACTGGCAGTGCAGAACGGGGAAGAAAATTGGCAGCATGTGACCTCCAGAAGAAGAAAGATTAGAACCCATGTACCCCCAATGGAGATAGAAGTAAGAAACCATTTTCAAGCTCTCTGCACAGGTACTACGGCAGAGAATGGTTTGGAAAAGTCATCTGAGGAAAGGGATGAGGAGACCCCATCAACCGGAAGGCATGGGATGCATTGTCCTAGGAATGGGGGTTCCACGACCACCACTCCCAGGAGGAGGAGACAGGTGGTGGTGGTCGGGGACTCCTAAGGGGGACGGAGTCATCCATCTGCCGTCCAGACCGGGAAACTCGAGAAGTGTGCTGCTTGCCTGGAGCTAGAATTCAGGATGTGATGGAGTGTTTGCAGAGACTGATCAAGACCCTCGGACCGCTACCCCTTCCTATTTCTCCACGTGGGCACCAATGATACTGCCAAGAATGATCTTGAGAAGATCACTGCAGACTACGTGGCTCTGGGAAGAAGGATAAAGGAGTTTGAGGCGCAAGTCGTGTTCTCGTCCATCCTCCCTGTTGAAGGAAAAGGCCCAGGTATGGACCATCAAATTGTGGAGGTAAATGCGTGGTTGTGCAGGTGGTGTCAAAGAGAGGGCTTTGGATTCGACCATGGGATGTTGTTCCAGGAAGAAGGATTGCTAGGAAGAGATGGGATCCACCTAAGGAAGAGAGGAAAGAGCATCTTCACAGGCAGGCTTGCTAACCTAGTGAGGAAGGCTTTAAATTAGGTTCGCCGGGGGATGGAGACCTAAGCCCTGAGGTAAGTAGGGAAGTGGGATACCGGGAGGAAACACCAGGAGGAGGGTGCAATAGGGGAGGCCTCCTGATTCCTACTGAGAAAGTAGGGCAATCAGCTAGTTATCTTAGGTGCCTGTACACGAATGTAGGAAGCCTGGGAAACAAGCAGGAAGAACTGGAAGTCCTGGCACAGTCAAGGAACTATGATGTGATTGGAATAACAGAAATTTGGTGGGGTAACTCACATGACTGGAGCACTGTCATGGATGGGTATAAACTGTTCAGGAAGGACAAGCGGGGGAGAAAAGGTGGAGGAGTTGCATTGTATGTAGGGGTCCGATCAGTACCGGATCGGCGGGTACTGATCGATCTATCAGGGATCGATTTATCGCGTCTAGTGTAGATGCTGATAAATCGATCCCCGATCGCTCTGCCGTCGACTCCGGAACTCCACCACGGCGAGAGGCGGAAGCGGAGTCAACGGGGGAGCAGCGGCCGTCGATCTCACGCTGCGAGGATGCGAAGTAAGTGATTCTAAGTCGATCTAAGATACGTCGACTTCAGCTACGCTATTCTCGTAGCTGAAGTTGCGTATCTTAGATTGATTTCCCCCCCCCCCCCAGTGTAGACCAGGCCTACGAGAGCAGTATGATTGCTCAGAGCTCCAGTATGAAACTGGAAAAAAGCCTGTTGAGTGTCTTTCGGTTAAGTTTAGAGGCAAGAGCAACAAGGGTAATGTCATGGTGGGCGCCTGCTACAGACCACCAGACCAGGGGGATGAGGTAGACAAGGCTTTCTTCCAGCAACTAACAGAAGTTTCCAGAACACAGGCCCTGGTTCTAACGGGGGACTTCAATCACCCTGACATTTGCTGGGAGAGCAATAAAGCGGTGCACAGACAATCCAGGAAGTTTTTGGAGAGTGTTGGGGACAACTTCCTGGTGCAACTACTGGAGGAACCAACTAGAGGCCGTGCTCCTCTTAACCTGCTGCTCACAAACAGGGAAGAATTAGTAGGGGAAGTAAAAGTGGGTGGCAACCTGGGCAGCAGTGACCATGAGATAGTCGAGTTCAGGATCCTGACAAAAGAAAGGAAGGAGAACAGCAGAATACGGACCCTGGACTTCAGAAAAGCAGACTTTGACTCCCTTAGGGATCTGATGGGCAGGATCCCCTGGGAGGTTAATATGAGGGGGAAAGGAGTCCAGGAGAGCTAGCTGTATTTTAAAGAAGCCTTATTGAGGATGCAGGAACAAACCATCCCAATGTGCAGAAAGAATAGCAAATACGACAGGCGACCAGCTTGGCTTAACAGAGAAATCTGCAGTGAGCTTAAATACAAAAAGGAAGCTTACAAGAAGCGGAAACTTGGACAGATGACTACGGAGGACTATAAGAATATTGCTCGAGCATGCAGGGGTGTAATCAGGAAGGCCAAGGCACAATTGGAGTTGCAGCTAGCAAGAGATGTGAAGGGTAACAAGAAGGGTTTCTACAGGTATTTTAGCAACAAGAGAAGGTCAGGGAAAGTGTGGGACCTTTACTGAATGAGGGAGGCAACTTAGTGACAGATGATGTGGAAAAAGCTGAAGTACTCAGTGCTTTTTTTGCCTTGGTCTTCACAGACAAGTTCAGCTCCCAGACTGCTGCACTGGACAGCACAGTATGGCAAGGAGGTGAGTAGCCATCAGTGGTGAAAGAACAAGGTAAGGACTGTTTAGAAAAGCTGGACATGCACAAGTCCATGGGGCTGGATGCAATTCATCCGAGGGTGCTGAGGGATTTGGCTGATGTAATTGCAGCGCCATTGGCCATTCTCTTTGGAAACTCGTGGCGATTGGGGGAGGTTCCGGACGATTGGAAAAAGGCAAATATAGTGCCCATCTTTAAAAAAGGGAAGAAGGAGAATCCAGGGAACTAC
This sequence comes from Platysternon megacephalum, assembly GCA_003942145.1. NCBI lineage: Eukaryota > Metazoa > Chordata > Testudines > Platysternidae > Platysternon > Platysternon megacephalum. Next base: position 999,862 of record QXTE01000312.1, read on the forward strand.
AGCCTGACCTCAGTCCCTGGAAAAATCATGGAGCAGGTCCTCAAGGAATCCATTTTGAAGCACTTGGAGGAGAGGAAGGTGATCAGGAACAGTCAACATGGATTCACCAAGGGCAAGTCATTCCTGACCAACCTGATTGCCTTCTATGATATGAGATAACTGGCTCTGTGGATATGGGGAAAGCAGTGGACGTGATATACCTTGACTTTAGCAAAGCTTTTGATATAGTCTCCCACAGTATTCTTTCCAGCAAGTTAAAGAAGTATGGATTGGATGAATGGACTATATGGTGAATAGAAAGCTGGTTAGATCGTTAGGTTCAACAGGTATTGATCAGCGGCTCGATGTCTAGTTGGCAGCTGGTATCAAGCGGAGTGCCCCAGGGGTCGGTCATGGGCTGGTTTTGTTCAACATCTTCATTAATGATCTGGATGATGGGATTAATTGCACCCTCAGCAAGTTTGCAGATGACACTAAGCTGGGGGGAGAGGTAGATACGCTGGAGGGTAGGGATAGGGTCCAGACCTAGACAAATTAGAGGATTGGGCCAAAAGAAATCTGATGAGGTTCAACAAGGACATGTACAGAGTCCTGCACTTAGGACGGAAGAATCCCATGCACCGCTACAGGCTGGGGACCGACTGGCTAAGCAACAGTTCTGCAGAAAAGGACCTGGGGATTACAGTAGACGAGAAGCTGATATAAATCAGCAGTGTGCCTTCGTTGCCAAGAAGGCCAATGGCATATTGGGCTGTATTAGTAGGAGCATTGCCAGCAGATCGAGGGAAGTGATTATTCCCCTCTATTCGACACTGGTGAGGCCACACCTGGAGTATTGCATCCAGTTTTGGTCGCCCCACTACAGAAGGGATGTGGACAAACTGGAGAGTGTCCAGCGGAGGGCAACGAAAATGATTAGGGGGCTGGGGCACATGACTTACGAGGAGAGGTTGAGGGAACTGGGGTTATTTAGTCTGCAGAAGAGAAGAGTGAGGGGGGACTTGATAGCAGCCATCAACTGCCTGAAGGGGGTTCCAAAGAGGATGGAGCTCGGCTGTTCTCGGTGGTGGCAGATGACAGAACAAGAAGCAATGGTCTCAAGTTGCAGTGGGTGAGGTCTAGGTTGGATATTAGGAAACACTATTTCACTAGGAGGGTGGTGAAGCACTGGAATGGGTTGCCTAGGGAGGTGGTGGAATCTCCATCCTTAGAGGTTTTTAAGGCCTGGCTTGACAAAGCCTTGTCTGGGATGATTTAGTTGGTGTTGGTCCTGCTTTGAGCAGGGGATTGGACTAGATTCTATGATTCTGTTATTTTGAAATTGTGAAGATCAGCAACTACTTAGCTCAGACTGAAGCATCTCATCAAATTTTCTACATCAAAATGTCTCCTCTTTGTGTGCGATGAGACAATTTAATACACTATGACAAACAGGAGATGCTTTCGTTTTGCAAACAAATATTTTTAAAAAGAATTTTCATCCAACTTGTTATAATTTCAAGAAACAAAATGGTTTAGTCTGAATGGGATTTTCTGACAGAAAACGGTTTCAGTGAAAATCCCATCATCTTAATTCCTGGGCTCTCTCCCTGCCTCTGTGGGGTTTGTTGTCTGTTAGTTAGAACCGGAGTCAGGACTGTTGTCTGGCTCTGCCACCGCGTTACTGTGTGGGACTTTGGGTAGGTCACTTCCCTTCTCTGTACCTCAGGATTCCCATCTGTCCCATGGGAATGGGAACAATTCTCTTCCTCTGGGCAGTGGTGAGCGTGGGTGAGATAAAGGCTGTTAAAGTCCTCTGTGGGGGAGAAAGAGGTGTTTCAAGGTGTTGAGAGCCAAGAATTCTAAACTTTGCTAAAATGTCTAGTCTAGAGAAACAAGAAATAGTTGGGGCCAAATTTTAACCATTGTCTTTTTTAAAGCCCATTCAGGGATGAGTCCCACTGAACCATAGAGAAGGGGAGCAACTTGCCCAAAGTCTCACAGGTCAATAGAAAAACCAGCAATGGAACCCAGGAGTCCTGACTCCCAATCCCCTGGACCAGTCACTACCGCAGAGCACACTCCCCCTCAAAGGCAGGGGGACTGGCCAGGAGGGCCTGGTTGTAATTGCCAGCTGTGAGAGGGAGTGTGCAGCAGTGGTTAGTGAAGGGGCTGGAAATAAGGACTGCTGGGTCCCATCCATGGCTCTGACAGCTGGTGTGACCCTGAGTCAGGAGCTGGGAGGCGCTGTCACCCCCGCACTAGGGCAGTGTTCTGAACCCCCTGCTGCTGGCTGAGTTTCTCTGTCCCTTGGCAATAAGACAGACTCTTGTTTTCACAGCTAGTCGATCGCCCAGTGTCATCACCCTGCCTGCTGGCTGGGCAGGGTAACTCCTCAGGTCACCACCCTCTCCAGCCTGCCTTGGGCTTGGGAAGTGAGGAGGAGGGCGAGGGACAGCTGGTGACACTGAACATCTGCCATCCATCGCTCCATCACCTAGAGCAAGTGAATGGCATTAGAGTTCCTCGGTGGCTTCCCCTGTCTGTCTGGGGAGAGGCAGAAAGAGGGGGAGAGAACCTCTGCCAAAGGAGATTGGATTTGCAAACATCCCCCAGGAGCCCCTCGCTCTCACAGTGGGCAGAGGCTTCTCCAGAGCCATCTCCAGTGTGTTTGAAAACGTCCCAGCCATGGGGCTCCCAGCCCTTCCCTTGTGGGAGGCTGTTCCCCAGTCTGGGAGTCTCTGAGCTGGGCCAGACCCTGTGAGCTGCTGAACATGGAAATCAATGGGAAACGAGGGAGCCCTGGGCTTCCTATGCCTAGGGACTTTGTGACTTTGACATGGGGAATGGTTTCCTAGGAGACGTCCAGACTCCTGGGTTCTGTTCCTTCTCTAGCCTGGGCGGGAGTGTGGCCTAGGATGGGAGGAGGGGGCTGCTTGTCCAAAGTGACCAATGTTTTCTGTGACTGACCCCACTGCTCTAAAAGGACGAGACTCCCCGGGTATTGCAGCACCAGGGATGACGACGGGGAACGTTGGGAGCAGATCGTGCAATGAACTCCTGCCAGTGTGTGTAGCTTGCACTCGCTGCACCCCTGTGGGGGGAGGAGGAGCTGCTCTGGCTGGGGTGGGGATGGGGAGGGACCAAAAAGGCTGGTTAGTGAGAGGCTGCCTTGACCCTAGACTCACGCCTGCTCCCCGCTTCGTTCCAGGATGGCCAGGCAGCGCAGGCACCGAGCTGGGAGAGGCACCAGCCAGGCCCAAATGGAGCTGGCCCAAGATGCGGCTGGGCAGGCGGGACCCAGCCCAGGACAGGAGCTGGGAAAGGCTGCTCTGGGGCTTCTTGTGTGGGAAGCANTGCTGCCACTTTGGTCCCTGGATGCTCCGGGGTGGGGGGGGGCAGGCACCTCCCAGGGAATCCAGCACAGTCGGGGGGGGGCCTCTCTGCTAGGGGCTCCTGAAGCTATTGGGGGCTGACAGCGCATCCCCGAGATGGGGGAGTGTGGGGCCCGATCTGCCCTGGGTCCCTGAAGGGGGGCATTAACCCTGTCCTTCCCCTGAGTGGCAGCAGAGTCACCCTGTCCCCTTCTCTCCCTGGTGCAGGGACCCCCAGGGACTCCGAGGAGGAGGAATGGGTGGACGTGGTGACAGAGGAGGCTGCTCTCAAGGACATCCAAGAGCAGCTCCAGGGCAGAGAAAAGGTACAAACATTCCCCAGCTGGGCTGGAACCGAGATTGTCCTGCCCCTTCCCAGCATCCTGACCCCCTGCAGAGGGTCTTGTCCATGATAATCCACCACCCCTAATGGGGACCTTTCTCCTCTGTGATCTGGGACCCCCAAGATGGGGTTGTTCATCACACACCAGCCGGAGTCTCCTCCCCATACAGGCACTGTCCCAGTTCCAGACCCTGCTTGTGTAGAAGTCGTGGGTGATTTGGATAACGGGCGGGTCCCCAGTATCCCCCATTGAGGCCTGAGCCCTGGAGCTGGTGTGGGTGGGGCAGGAAGGTCCCTGGCTAACAGGCTCTCTCCCCTAACCCCACTCCTCGTGGGTGCAGGATGAGGCCATACACCCCGCGTATCTCGCTGCACAGCAGAGAGGGCAGGACACACTGGAGCCGCACTGTTGCAAGGTGGCTGTGGTGGAGAGGATTGTGGTGAGTGAGACCCAGCGCCCAGCAGCTGGATGGAGGAGAGAGACATGAGACAGGCAGGGGCCTCCCTGGGCCAGTGGAGGGGGACTGGGTGGTGCTGGAGAGGGCAGCAGAGGGCTGGGATTGTTGGGGCTGAGGATTGGGGAGAAGAGAAAGGAGAAATTCTGAGATTGGTCACTAGTGGGCAGTGGGGAATTGTGGGGCTGGAGGGGCAGCTGAGGCTGGAGGACAAGGAATCAGATGGTCCCAGCTCAGTAGTCAGGATGGTGTTGGATGGGGGCAGTTCTGACAGGGAGGAGGGAANGAGGGCAACAAAAATGATTAGGGGGCTGGAGCACATGAGTTATGAGGAGAGGCTGAGGGAACTGGGATTGTTTAGTCTGCAGAAGAGAAGAATGAGGGGGGATTTGATAGCTGCTTTCAACTACCTGAAAGGGGGTTCCAAAGAGGATGGATCTAGACTGTTCTCAGTGGTACCAGATGACAGAACAAGGAGTAATGGTCTCAAGTTGCAGTGGGGGAGGTTTAGATTGGATATTAGGAAAAACTTTTTCACTAGGAGGGTGGTGAAGCACTGGAATGGGTTACCTAGGGAGGTGGTGGAATCTCCTTCCTTAGAGGTTTTTAAGGTCAGGCTTGACAAAGCCCTGGCTGGGATGATTTAGTTGGGATTAGGTCCTGCTTTGAGCAGGGGGTTGGACTAGATGACCTCCTGAGGTCCCTTCCAACCCTAATATACTATGATTCTATGACCGGGAATCCTGGGGAGGAGGCCAAGTTTGATGGGCAGGAAGAAATCGGAGGAGTGGGAGGCAGGTGGGGGGATCCTGCTGGCCGTGGTGGGTGCTGGCTGTGTAATCTCCTCACTGGGAAGTGTCAGTGAGGCCCGAATCTCACACGCTCCTTTGTCTCCTTTGAGTCTCACAGGAGCTCATTGAGGAGCTGCCTGGCAACTCTCCACCCAGCGCCGTCCTCACTAACTCCCTGATTGCTGTGGGGAACCTCAGGTACCGAGACCCTCCCGCCCAGTTCCCCTAACCCCGGTGTTGCTCAGGCCCAGGCTGGGAGTCACTTCCCCTCCCACTCCCAAGTCACCTCCCAAGGGTGGCTCCTCTGACAGAGGTGGCGGGGAAGGTTCACTCTCTCCTGGCTGGGCTGTTCTTTTCACTCCAGTAACGTTACGGGGGCCTTGGGGAGAGGCTCACTCCCAGGGTCTGATACAGGAGGGGCAGCAGGGTCCAGGGAACAGGCGCTATTCCTGCTCTGCCACTGTCTGTGAGGCCTTGTCCTTGTCATTCCCTGGCTCGGTGCCTCAGTTTCCATTCTCGCCATCCTGTGCCTATTTCCTGCAGTTTCACATCAGTGTTGGTGCCAATCCCACCTCCGCACTGCACAGTCCAATACTGGCTCCTCTCTCTTGCCAGCACCATGAAACCTGCCCTGGAGCCAGAGCTGGAGACTCACCTCCTACGAGCTGCCCTGCATGACGTCTGTTAGATCACAGAAACCCCCTTGAGAGCTACCATCTAATGTACCAAGACTACTTCTATTCCTGTTTTCCCTGCCAGCTCAGTGGCTTCAGCACCCTGTCTTGCTGAAGCCAGACACACCCGTCTGCTCCAACACAGACCCAGGGTCTGAATTACCTGCCCCAAATCTGTAGGTTTACCTGAAAAGAGCTCACAGAAGTNACTCACACCCCCTGTAGTTACTGTCCTTTGTTCCAGTTTCCTTCAAGTACCCTGGGGGGGTGGAGAGGCTCCTTCTTTAGCCAGCTGAAGACAAAATGGAGGGGTCTCCCCCGGGTTTAAATAGACTTTCTCTTGTGGGTGGAGACCCCCCTCCTCACTCCTATGCAAAGTCCAGCTCCAAGATGGAGTTCTGGAGTCACCTGGGCAAGTCACATGTCCAAGCATGACTCGGTCTTTACAGGCAGAAGCCATTGTCCACATGGTATCTTACATGTCTCCAGGAAGACTTCTTATGTGGATTGGAGCATTCCAAGATGCATTGTTCCCCAAATGCTTCCTGATCGGTACTTAACCTTGCGAATTCCTTCCTAAAGAAGCTGACCAAATGCCTCACAAAGCTTACTTAGAAATCAAGCAAGTATACATAACTTTGAACACACAAATGGTGCCTGCATACAAATAGGATGAACATAACCCGTAGATCATAACCTTTACATAGATATGTTACATGGCCTATGTAGCCAAACCCTAATCCAGTTATATCATACATACATTTATGAGCCCCCCCTCCCCCATAAAGCCTTATGGGGTACGCTGTCACAACATCTTCACCCCGGACACGGAGAAGAACACCACCCAAGTCCAGGTAGATCATCCTACTCCTCTCTGCCAGGAGCAGGAGTGGCCTATGGTCCCTGCTTCCCTCATTTGCTGGAGCTTCAGAGATAGGGGTGGGGTGGGCAGAGATGGAACAAGCTGCAGGGTTGGATCCTCCCCTCCAGGGGGGATGATGTTACCCCTCCATGGGGGATTCCTTCTTTCCTTCCCCATGCTGTGTTTTGCCTGGCAGCCCAGCTTCCATCCATAGCAGCTAGGCTGGTCCATACTCTGCTGCCTACGAGGCCCTCTGCAGAGACCCCTCTTCCCATCCTGCCATGGATCGAAGAGCCAGCTGTCATCCTGCCACAAATCCTTGCTAACTGCCTGCAGTGGGATGTGAATGAGAGAGGCCAGGATATGTGTTTGGGGGTCTCACCAGTGCTTCCCAGAGACCCCTCTTCCCATCCTGTGGCAGGTGTAGCCCCACTTTCCCTACCTCTGACCCATGGCTCTCCCTTGCTGTGCAGGCTCTGCACAAAGTCTTGCCAGAGCTCCTGGACACCATTCTGGGGAACCTGCTGGCAGAGTCCCCAGACACAGACAGGCTCCACTACATCTTGGAGGTGAGCCCCATGAGGAGGGGGGCGGGGGGCAATTTTACCTTAACTCCTAGGAGGACTGCTAAGGAGAGACTGGAAGATCCATTTTCCAGTCTGTCCTCCTAGCTGGTCCCCCAGTGGGCCATCCTTTGTCGGGGCAGTCAGTGCAATGCAGTGTCAGGCCCTTCGTCTTTGAAGGACAGAGGAAGGAGCTGGGACTTCAAGCTAGAGCTCTGCCTGGTTCTGTTGAGCACTAACCACAGGGCCCCTAGCTGGCTTGGGGAGTGAGAGTCTGAACCCCCCGTGTGAGATCCAGGGCCTCAGAGAAGAGGCACAGGCTCCTTCCTAGAGAAACAGGAGGAGGCCAGGGAATCAGCCCTTCTCTCTGACGGGCCCTGAGATTCCTGGGGGGATGGTGCTCAGAGTCGCTCCCTTCATCCAATAAAGGACTTGAGAGCCGGGGAGGGGCGAGGGGGTCTGTCTCCTTCCTGGTGAGCTGTTCAGGAATCAGGAGTTCAGGGAGGATGGGACCAGCCCCGACACTAGACATTGTCCCAATCTAGAGAGACACTGACAAGTTGTGACCTGCAGGATACAAGTATCGGCCTGGGAGCAACAATCCCCTTCTAAAGCTCTGCAATCAGTGACTCAGATATTCTCCCCTGCGCACAGTGTCTCAGCCCCCTGGGGATGGGGAGGGGCTCATTTGCACAGCATGTGCACCTGCCCATTGATCCTGACCTGCCTCCTTCCCCCACAGCACGTCAACTTCTGGCTCATGTCCAGGGTGTCCCAGGAGAGAGCCAGGGCCGTTAGGAGCATCACGGCCCTGCTCAGATCCACTATCACCCTCCCTGAGTTTGACGTAAGTGACCTCTGACCCCAGATTCCTGACTCCAGGCGTAGGTGAGCTGGCTCTGACGGGCTGTAGGATTTGCTGCTGCAGGGGCTGTCGGTTCGGAGTGTTCCCCTTGGGGAGGCAGAGTCAGAGCAGGGAATGAGCCTGGCTTGAGTCAAGTTCTTCTTTTCCTGGTTGGTGGTGACCCTGGGCCTTTAAGGGAACCATGCTCCAGCCCCTGTTCCAACCAGGTTCGTGCCTGGCCTTGGGTCCCTTCTTGGTATCCCGGAGCAGCTCTAAGCTCCCTTGGGGGCAGAGAAAATGAAGGGTCTAGCTCTGGCTTCTCTCCCCCAGCATCTCCTGCACAGGGGCTGAGGGGAAGGAGACTCCTGGCCCAGGGCGGGCCTGGGAGCTGACAGAAAAATGCTGATGGAGTCCCCTCTCCTCTCCCTTCCATTAGATCTCAGCAGAGTTCCCTAGGATGAGTCACCATGTGGCACCGCTGGCTCTGTTCATCAGTGATCCAGCCAAGGACATCAGCCGGCAGGCCAGGGAGGGGATTTTCCAGCTCTACCAGCTGCTGCTGCACCAGAGGGTAAGGAACCCAGCTGGGAAATGGGACCCAACAGGAGACTGAGAGTGACCGCAGCTGGGTAATGGGACCCCAGCCAATTTCTCTCAGACTGACCCCAGCTGGAGGATGAGTCTCTCTCTGTCTCGTTCTCTGTTCTTCTCTGCCCCCTGCAATTCTATTGGGCCAGGGACGCAGCAAAGACTCTGCCCACTGTGCAGCCACCAAAGTTCCCTATCCAGCCCCCAGTGGGAGAGGCTGGTACTAAAGGTCCCACGTTGGAGCCTCGCTAGTTGCCCTGATTTGTGTGTCTCACACGGACCCTTTGCTACGTGGCATAGGGAGAATCCCCGGGTGGGTGAGTTAATGTAGGATTATGGCTCTGGGTGTGTCCTTGTCCCCCTGGCTGATACCCGACGGTCAGAGAGGAGAGCATTGGGTCAGTGAGTCAGTATTGCCTGGCCAGACCCTTGCTAGATTCCCTGCTCCCTGGAAAAGCAGAGAAAGGAGGTGGAGTTTGCCCAATGCCATCGCCAGTCAGGAAGCAGAACGCCCCAACCTGGGAACTGGGTAAGGGACACAGTGAACTCCAAAACCACTATGGACCACGTACGCCCACCTCACGTCTCTGGACGCGGCCAGGGAATGGCAGAGTGTCTGGACCTCAGCCACTGTTCCAAAGAAGCCCATTGTCACTGACCCAAGTTGCGGCTATTTGATACACAAGTAGAAAATCAAAGACTCCCCTTCGCATGTCTGCAGTGAGAACATCCAAACCCTCAAACACCCCATAACACAGCGCCCCAGAATTGGAGTCCAAGGTGAAATGGGGGATCTCCACAACGTCACAGAGGAGGCCTTGGAAGGGCTCCTGGATCTACAAGTGCAACTACAGAATGCTGCTCTGCAGACGCCACGTGAGAGAGACTCCCCCAACCCACAAGCTGAATTGCTGCCCCAGAACAAAAGGTTCACAGGCGCAGGAGCGCCGCCAGCCTTTTCGGCGCCCTAGGCGGCGGAAGGTCCCGCCCCCGACAGCAGCAGCGGAAGGTCCCGCCCCCAAAATTCCGCTGATGACTGGGGCGCNTTTTCGGCGCCCTAGGCGGCGGAAGGTCCCGCCCCCGACAGCAGCAGCGGAAGGTCCCGCCTCCAAAATTCCGCTGACGACTGGGGCGCTGGTGCCCCCCAAATAGTAGCGCCCTAGGCGACCGCCTAGGTCACCTAATGGGTTGCGCCGGCCCTGCACAGGCGTGTCTGTGTGGTGGGGACTGGGACCTGAGTCTCCTGGTCCTTGTCATGTTGCAGTTTGGATTCCCCTTGGGAGAAGTCCAGGAGCTGCAGGCGCCAGACCCAGCTACTAGAGAAATCACTCCGTTGTGGGGAATAGACCTTTGGAAATGGCTCTCTATGTGTGGGAGCAGGGACGCTCTGGTGTGTCAGTTCCAACGCTCCCCCACCCCCCGCCCATGCCTCTAGCCACTGAGGTGCGGGAGATATCTCTGCTGGAAGCAATGCAGGGTCCTCTGTCATCGCTGTGAGCTGCACACCAGAGCGTCCCTGGTCCCACACATAGAGAGCCATTTCCAGCCCAGCCTGGCCCCTGTGATAAATTGCCCTCCTGAAAGAGCCAATACAGGCTTTGGATCCCTAAGTGCCTGTCACCTTTTACTAAAGGGCTTCCCTGAGCCAGGAGCCCCTGAAAGCCTCCAGGGAATGAGCTGCCTGGGCTGCAGCAGCTCTCTGCCCCTGCCCCTGGGCTACTAGAGGGTGCCGTTCTAGCCCCAGGACGTGGAGCCTGGCTCTGGGCAATCTGCTAACACCTCATGTCCTCTTGGGTTTAGGTCTTTGGAAAGTTCTTCTCAGAGGGGCAGAGAAGATTCTTCCTCCAGACGGCAGTGCTGGCCATCCATTCCCCCCGCTGCGTGTCAGCCAGGCTGGGCTGGTCCTGGCCTCCTCCCTCCTGGGGGAAGTCCAGCAGCTGATGGGGGGCAAGGTGAGCAGTTGCATTGGACTCAGGAGAGTGGGGTGGGGCCTGGGCCTCATTCCCATCCTATCGCCATTCGCTGGCCTGGGAGCAAGGAGCCTGGTGGGGAATGAGAGTCAGAGCAGGTGCTACTGGGAAGGGAGATGAACTCACCTCCATGAGCAGGAGGGAGCCAGCTTGTACCCTGAGCAGCTCCAACCCAGTTCAAGCCGGGCCTTAGAGGTTTTTAAGGCCCGGCTTGACAAAGCCCTGGCTGGGATGATTTAGTTGGTGTTGGTCCTGCTTTGAGCCAGGGGTTGGACTAGATACCTCCTGAGGCCTCTTCCAACTCTAATATTCTAATATTCTATGATTCTTTAGCAAGGCTAATTAATTTCAAGCATTATCTCATCCTGGACTTATGTTCTTAGGGCATGGTGCTGTCGCTCCTGGGAAGGGCAGGAGAGTCCCCTAAGTGCCCTCTGTGAGCCTTTCCTTCCTGCCCCACAGGGCCACACCCAGTTCCCCGTGGCCTAGTGTCCGTGTCACCCGAGCCACCATCCAGAGTTGCTTCCATCATCGGCAGCCTGGGAGGCCAAGGACTGGCTGGTGACAGCAACTGACTAGGCAGGGCTGAGGCGCATGGGCGGGGGAAGCTTCGGGGCTGGACCCGCACTAGAGAGAACGGGAAGATTCAGTCAGCAGGGGCTGCTGACCTGCCCCATTCACCAGGGCTGCCATCCTGCGGCTTCAGCATTAGTCACTGGTGTGACTTGGGGAAAGGTCTCAACCTCCCCCCATCCCACTTCACTGCTGCCAGAATCTCTCCTGCCCCCGCCCCTGCTAGAGCCTGGGGTGGGGTGGAGGAGAGGGTTCTGAGAACTTGATCTGTGTCCCCAGGTGGGTTGGGGATGGAACAGCTCTCAGGGGCACTGAGGGGGACGTGGCAGGAGCTCATCCTACAAGGTGGGGGGTTGGCACTGGAAGTCACTAGAGAGGACAACAAGACTCCATCCTGGGGGTCAAGAGGGTGGATCCATCATAGAATCATAGAATATCAGGGTTGGAAGGGACCTCAGGAGGTCATCTAGTCCAACCCCCTGCTCAAAGCGGGACCTAATCCCAACTAAATCATCACAGCCAGGGCTTTGTCAAGCCTGACCTTAAAAACCTCTAAGGAAGGAGATTCCACCACCTCCCTAGGTAACCCATTCCAGTGCTTCACCACCCTCCTAGTGAAAAAGTTTTTCCTAATATCCAACCTAAACCTCCCCCACTGCAACTTGAGACCATTACTCCTTGTTCTGTCATCTAGTACCACTGAGAACAGTCTAGATCCATCCTCTTTGGAACCCCCTTTCAGGTACTTGAAAGCAGCTATCAAATCCCCCCTCATTCTTCTCTTCTGCAGACTAAACAATCCCAGTTCCCTCAGCCTCATCCCTCAGACGTGCGCAGGTGCTGGGTAGAAATGCTGCTGGTTCCAGGTGCTGTTATTCCCCCCTGATTCCTGGGGGGCGATTCTCTGACAGGTTCTCATTCCCTTGCAGCAGGAGGACGTCATGGCCAACATGCTGCGCCAGCTCCGCATCATCCGGCACTTGCGCCAGCCGCCCGGGGCTGTGCCTCATCGGATGCCTTTAAAGGTTCCCCTCCCATGTTCAGCAACTCCCGCTCCCTGCTGCAGGTACTGCTCTGGCTCCCTGTAAATGGGGAGCTAGTGGAAGGGGAAATGGAGCCCCCTGGCATGGATAGAAATTCTCTCCCCTCTCTGTGGAGCAGGGTCCTTCCCTCTGCCTCCAAAATTCCTTCATCTGGGGCATGCGCTCTTCCCCTCACTCTCTTTCCCCTCCCCCTTTTCCTTGGCCTGACCCCCATCCCATTCCCCCTGCGCCCAGGCAGAGCTCTACCCGCCCCTTATGGTGCAGAAAGGTCTTTGGGTCAGGGCTACAGCCCGTCTGCCCAACTAAAACTCAGAAAGCTCCACTTTTGAGGAGGTGGGGATGGGACAGAGGTTCAGGGCTAGCTTCACCTTGTGCCCTTTATTCTCCCTTTGGCCGTTCTATGGGCTCTCTGAGTGGGAAGTGAATAGAAGCCTCCTCTCCAGCTGTCTTCCAGGCCCTGGGATCTGGCACTGCCCCCCAGACGGGTGCAGCCTGCAGCTGAGCCACCTCCGGGAGCAGCGGGGACAGGTCACTTTGTCCTATCAATCCAAGCAGTGCTGGGTCTCAAAGAGGCTTAGATGGACGACCCCGCTCCCTCGTGGAGGTAAAAGCCATTTACTCCTCGGGGCATCTCTGAAGGTGGGGATAATCCTGACCCGCATTTAGAACGTGTTTGATCCTCTGCTCTTGCTTCCCAAGTCCCTGCCCGCCGTTCACATTTCACAAATCAATCTGTTTGCATGAACTAATTCTATTACAATTATATTTTCAGACACAACGCCCTGATGCCAATCGCGTACCAGGACCCGTTGATGTGGTGTGTTTTTATTGTCATCCTCACAGGATTATTAGGCGCAGGATCGTGTTGCTGTTACTCCCCTTGCTGCAGGTGCTCACTGCACAACCAGGCCCGAATATACCTTCAGTTTTTCGGAAGGGCAGTGAGTGAAGAGCAGGGCGATGTCCCAAATGGAATGGAGAATGAAGCTGCACCAGATGTGGCAGTTCGGGAGATGGATTAAAATATTCACCTTCCTCGTTGTGGTGAGAACGCAACCGATTTCAGAGAAAATGATGGGCTGCAATACATCTACGCCTACCCTCGACAATGACAGCCATGCTCCAGAATATCTGGGACAAGGTAGAACAATCCTCACCGCTTTACTGATACACAATAACTCAGAAACAGCACACCATGGACCCCGCTGCAAGACCCAAAACATTCATGATTCACCTAAAATGGGTTGATTTAAGTACTAATCTCACACTGTCACCTTTAGGGGAAACTCATGTATATGTCGGGGAAGGAGAGTTAGGGTTACAAGTAAATGTTTCTGTCCCTGAAAAACAAGAGAGGCATTGGATGGTAGGAGTACGAACAGAAGGGTATGTGGGGGACACCACCATGATCTCAGATTACCCCTCGTTCCCATACATATGGGAGGGATTCGTGAAATCAGGGACCCTTGTGACAGTAATTGTCGTATACTGCCCGAGACACACACCATCCCTGACATTCCCCGATGGGTGTGACTGGAAATGGGAAAAAGAACATGTATTTATGAGGAATACCCCAATACATATGACAAAACCTGCGTTGTTCAAAATCCAGACTACCCCAATAAAAGTTCTGGTAAGCCCCCTTCTGGTAGAAGTAAAAATTGCTATGGATTGGACACAATTAAATGTTTTGAAGGTAGAGCCCAAGTGTACGCCTTTTTCACTCCCAATATTGACAGCCTGGATGAGGACGCACCAATTGTCCCTCCTGAATACACCTCATCCCAGAACCAGAAGGGATATTATGGATACTGTACTGGGTGGGTTTGGAGCAGGGGCAGGACTTGCCAATTTGGTAGATTTGGAAACTATTAAGAATAAACGAAGCTCTTTGGCACGGCTTCAGGACAGCCTGATACAAAAACAAGTGCATGCCAATGTAGACTTAGTCCAATTTGGTCTTGGTAACCTACAAGCCAGATGGAACCTTTGGCAGTGGCTTAACACCACCACCTGGCTAATGCATAAGAAACACCTAGAGCTAGGAAATTACACGGCTATAGCGATGGGATGCACGGAAATGCAGGTACTTGCTTTGTCCACCTTGGAACACGAAATGTTTTGGGTAATATCAGGAAATATCAAGGTTTTAATGCATCTGTTAAAACAAAGAAAAAAAATCACTGTTTGATACCTATCAATATGAATGGATGCAGTATGTCTCCAGTATGGTGAGACCAGACCTATTGAGTGGAGAAATTATTGTTAAAATTGCACACCAGCGAGCCCTGGAGGCAAAGGTATGGAAGGTTAGCCCACTCCCCATATTGCACATGGGATCGTTCTGGTTGCCCCGGACCTTGAGTCAGTGGGCTGGGGAGGAAGGAAAGTTATTGGACACTAGAGGGTGTACCGAATGGACCCCTCAAAAGTGGGTGTGCCTAACCTTACCTGTTGCCCCAGAGCCCTGTAGTAAAGATACTTTGTTAGGATCATGTATGTGGGATGAAATGGACAATGACACCAAAGTATTGTATAATGGACAATGTGTATGCATTAACTCGTGGGAGGAAGTATTCTGGGAAGATGGAAGCATTAGCAGTCCCCCAGTAGACGAATGTAGGTGTAATGTAAGTACTGTGTTTACTAGAAACCACACATATTACTTAGCTCAACCAAAGAAGTCCCAGCTCACCTTAAACGCCAAGTTGACTGAGTTTTCTGTTAATCTTGGGGTCAAATGGCAGGAAGTCACAGACAGTTTAATAAAAAGCAAGGCAGTAACACAGTTCTTAGAACAAACAAAGGACCAGGTGGGAAATCGAACTATTCATATCATACATGCAAAGGGGACATGTTAAGAATTGCAAACGCAGAAAAACAAATAACAACGTACAACTGGTATGATTTCTTTTCTGGATGGTCCCCAACCACCGCTGGCATACTATCGGTAATGCTGCATCCCTTGCTAGTTGTTTTGGTATTGAATTGTATTTGTTTAATTGCAATGTGTGGTATGTGATGCTGGATGAAAAGAATGGATGCTAAATTGGAGTCACAAACTCATATTGCCTCCCAGTATCTTCTCCTAAATAGACTGCATAGAAAGTGACACTGACAATTACAAATCTTAGTGTCAAAAGGGGGATTATGTTGGACTATACCAAAGAATTTCTGTATGATTTCTGTATTAATGCCATAAGGAGATGTATGGTAGATAGATTGACTGTAACCCCCACCCCCCATAGTTTAGAGATCCCAAAGTAGTGTTAATTAGAAGGCCTTTTTCTTCTTCTCCCTGTGAGCAGTTTACAAGGCCAAACTGCTAATTGTGTCAGCACATCCTGGGACAGAGAGTCTGATCTCAGAAAAGATAAGACCTTGCAGAAACAACTGTTCCTTCGAACAGCACACAGAGACTCCCACCCTTCTCACGTTCTTTATCTTGCTTGTTATGTATGTTATATGGTAAGGGGGTTAAGCAGATTTGTTACACCCTAAGAGTGGTTAAAGGGATCTATGTTGAAATAAAGCTCAGGGATGCATGTGAATGGATGTTGTGTGTGAATAGAAGATGAATGGTTAGGCGTGCCAGCCTAAGAGTTTCAACTTCAGTATCCATCGGCTGAAGAATGCGCTAAGTGGCAATAACCGGATGACCCCCGGAGGGCAGACTGGAATCCACCCAACAGCCCCAAGGATCGGAGAACCAAAGAACAAGATAACATCTGGCAGCCATCATGGATGTGCCATTCAGCATGATGAAGCCACCTCCATAGACTGGCATAGAAATAGACTCCTATAAAAATAGACCCTAAAAGACTAAGGACTTTGAGTCTGGTTCTGCAACCACCCTCCAGGAGCATCGGATGCACATTTGACAAAGGCTCGGCTCCACCCTCGTGCCCAGGTTACCTGGCCAGTAACTTGGCATGAGCAACCTCTAGGCTGGTAACTATAACAGCTTTGCAGAACTTGTATGTGTATGTGTGTGTGAGTGAATGGAATGTAGTAAATATAACTACTTGCTTTGCTGCTTTTGGTATTTTGTGTGAGTACATGGGATAGAATATTTATGATTACTTGTTTACTGTGCTTCTTTTTGTATTCACAATAAACGTGGCATTTTGCCTCATCCCCTTTTAAAAGATCCTGTTGGTTTTTATTTTATTGGTACAACACTCCTTGCCCCATATGGGCCTCTGCCCTATTCCTCAAACTTCCACACCCATATCAGTGCCGGTCTGACCCGCCAACTGCAAGTCTCATACACAGGCTCCTGAAGCCGCCACTAGATCCGGAACAGGAATCGCAGTTCCTGTGCGCTGCCCTGCATGGAGTATAAACCATGGGCATGGGCAGGTAGATCGTCAACCTACTCCTCTGTCCCAGGAGCAGGAAGGCCTCTGGTCCATGGATGCCATGCTGAAGAGCCTGCTGACAGCAACCCCCAGCACAAACTCCAGCACATCTGGGAGTTGAGCGCAATGGGGAGGGGCAACAGGAATTTTACCGTAACCCTGGGGAGGCCTGGAAATGAGAGACTGGATGATGCACGTTTCCATTGTGTCCTGGTACCTGAGAGCGCATTGGGCCACCCTTGGTCAGGGCAGTCAGTGCAGTGCAGTGTTGGGGCCCTGCCTCCTTCAGGGACAGAGGGAAGGCGCTGGTGCTCTAAGACAGGGCTCTGCCTGGTTCTGTTGAGCACTAACTCCAAGGCCCCAGGCCAGCTTGGGGAGTGAGAGCATCAGACTCCTGTGAGGCCCAGGAGAAGATCCTCAGAGAAGAGCACTGGCTACTTCCCAGGGAGCTGCTGAGATTCACAAGGAGGGAATCAGCCCTTCTCTCCCATGGACACAGATTATTGTAAGGAGCAGGGGACTGTCCTTTGTCCAACAGAGACCTGCCCTAGATCTCACCCACTGAAGAGAGAGCTGGGAACTGAACTGGGTCCCACCCCAGCACTTCCCCTGCTACACTCTCTTCTCCCCTCCCGCCTTGGCTATTTTGCTATGGGTCTATGAGCATGAAACAAACAGGAACAACTTCTCCATCTTTGAG
This sequence comes from Platysternon megacephalum, assembly GCA_003942145.1. Taxonomy (NCBI): domain Eukaryota; kingdom Metazoa; phylum Chordata; order Testudines; family Platysternidae; genus Platysternon; species Platysternon megacephalum. The sequence goes on from QXTE01000312.1 coordinate 1,016,982, forward strand.
GTTCTGCTCAGGACACCCAGAACCATCAGCCACTGTTACCCTGCTGCCAGACACGCCAGCCTCTCTACCTTGCCAGCAAACTCTTCAAGACTCTGCCTGACTAAAACTTGCCTTGCAGGTAATAATCAGTGAACCATGACAGCCCAGCCAGCCCGGCTCTGCCTTTCCTGGCGCCGCGCCAGCCCAGCCGGCCCGGCTCTGCCTTTCCTGGCGCCGCGCCAGCCCAGCCAGCCCGGCTCTGCCTTCGCAGGGCCCACGCCAGCCCAGCCTGTCCTCCTGGCGGCTCTCTGTCTTGAATACTGTCCAAGGAGATCAGTACAGAGTCACACAGACAGTTCATAAAATGCTACACACAATTCCCACCTTTGTCACAGGGCACTCGCCCCGCACAGTCACTGCTGGCCCCAGCTGCTCCTCTTCGACCTGATGGCTGGTGTTGAAAAACTAACATTAAGGACTCGGACTGTTGTGGAGGGTTACGTAACCCAGGGCGTTTTCCCCTAGAGTCTGGGAGTGAAACTTGGGGCCTGGACAAACCTCCACAGCCCACGTAGAACTGCATCTCAGCGCCGGGCGAGGGATCCCTGTATGCACAGCTGCCCCACCCCAGAGGTGGCTGCATCTCAGGACCAGGCGAGGGGTCCCTGTGTGCACAGCTGCCCCACCCGAGAGGTGGCTGCATCTCTGCACCAGGGAAGGGATCCCTGTATAAAGTCCTCGCGCTACCCCAAGGCGGTTTGGTGTCCGTGGGGTCTGGGCCTTGTGCAGAGAGCAGGAGCGTGGCCCTGGTTGTCATGCCTGGGAGCTGAGGGGGTGAGGGGGTGGCCGTGCCTCACCAGGTCTGGAGCCCCCTATTCGTTGGCATCTGGTGCCTGCGAAGTGCGGCCCAGCCTGGCCTTGTTACCACAAGGCGTGTTGCCCCCGAGCCAACCTGTTCCCAGGGGGAAGGCCCCGTGCTGAGGAGGTTGGGTGTGGCCCAGAGGGTGGGGGGCTGGTGGTGGGGGAGTCACATGCTGTCCCTGCCACACACACCCCCCCGCCCAGAGCAGATGCCACGTGCTGTATCTGGGGCCGTCACCATGGCACAAGCACAGAGCCCCCTGAGGGGATCCCAGAATAGGCCTTTGTTGTGGCCATGTTGCCGTGGTTCTGGGAACAGGAACAGGCCAAGTCTCTGTTGCCCGCCTGAGCCGTCCCTGCCCTGCCCCCAGGCCTCCCTTACCCTCCCCCCACCCAGAGACTCAGGCAAACAACCGAGGGAGGCGGGAGCAGCCCCCCGGGACTTGACCCTGGTGGGGGGAGGGCTCAGTTGCTCATGAGAGCCCCAGAGCTTCTCCTGCCGACCCCAACCTCTGCAGTTCCCCAGACTGGCAGGGCCCCCCATGCTGCCCCCCACAAGCCAGAGTCTCCAGCAAGAAGCATACCTGGCAGGCAGGGCAGGATCTGCAGGGGTCATGGGGAAGGTAAAGGGGTGGCAGCTTGTACCAGCAGGGCCATGGATAGAACCCAGGAGTCCTGGCTCCTAGCCCCCCTGGTAGATCCTACCCAGGGCAACCCAGTGTTGGGATGGGGGGCTGGCCGGGGGCAATTCCCAGCAGTCAGTGCTTACCCCCAATGCCTCCATGTGGCCTCATATCTGTCTTGCCAAAAGTAACACCACAGGCCCAGACTGTAGGTCCCCACATTGCAGGGTGGGGGGGACACGTTCTCTAATGTCTCGGCATGAACCTCGCGTCCTGGACAATCCCAGCTACCTTCCTTCTTGAGAAATGTTCCCATCTTCACCTCCCTATACCCGCGTAGCCTGTCCGGATGCTAGTCCACCACTCCCACACCCACCCCAGAGGTGGCTGCATCTCAGTGGCGGACGAGAGGTCCCTGTATAAAGAGCTCCCATGCCCCACCCTAGAGGTAGCTGTATCTCAGTGCCAGGCAAGGGATCCCGTATACAGTGGCAGAAAGTGCTTTGGGCTCTGTTGGGGGTAAGGTGTTCCCTGGAGCTTGACTCCAGCAGGGTCTCTGCCCTGCTCCCCCTTCCCCAGCTCCCCAGTGGGGTTCCAGGGTGGGGGGGCTCCCCTGCCATTAGGAGCTGACTTTCCAGGAACACCTGGGACAAGTTAATCCTGAACAGATGGTACTGGGGGGCCAGGGGGAGGGGAGCAGTAAATGAGAGTGGGGGCTGGGGGGCTGGAGTATCCAGTGCCAGCTGGTAAAAATAACCCAGATAAGTGCCTGCTAATCCCGGCCCAGCGAGTGCCAGCCCCCGGCACTGACCGCACCCGACCCCTGGCCCGCACTGCCAGCTGGGACCTGCCAGCCACCACGGGACCCTTTTCAGCTCGGGGTGAACGGGATAAAAGGCTCATCCCAGGCCAGCAGACAGACAGACAGGAAGGTAGAAGGCTGGAATCAGCGGCTCTCCTGTGCATACTGTGGGGCTGTGGCTCCAGGAGGCAGGTAAGTGGGGTCCCTCTCCATCTGGCCCCTCTGCAGCCTGGCGCCCCCCAAGCCCATGGGCTCCATTGATTCATCTGGGTGGCTTTGCCTCTCAATGCTGCCCCTCTCTTGCTGCTGGCAGCTCCCAGCCTGAAGATGCAGAGGGGCGTCCATGGCTTCTGGTCCCGCATTCACTGCACATGGCGCTGGGGGGCACTGACACTAGGGCCACTTCCTCACCTGAGCAAGTCCAGGTAGCAGTCAGGACTCCTGGGTTCTATCCCCAACTCTGGGAGGGGAGTGGTGTCTAGTGGTTAGAGCAGGAGGGCTGGGAACCAGGACTCCTGGGTTGCATCCCTGGCTCTGCCTCTGACTAAGGCCTTGCCTTCACTTGGAAGTTATATACGGTTTGCTGCTGTTATGAATTTGGCCCCGGAACCCAGGGTTGTAGAGGTGCCTGGGGCAGTTCAGGCTCAGTGGGGCAGGAAGAGGTGTCACTAAGGCAAGGGAGCTGCTCTTCCCCAGAGGCAGAGCATCAGTGGGACCTGGAGTCTGCCCAGCCTCCACGGGCTGGAAGGAGAGCCCAGTGCGGGGGCTATGTCCCCTTGGTCCACAACTGGGCAGCTACAGGTAGCCATGACTTGGCGCCCCAGGCCCATGCAGAGAGGGATGGAGAAGCTGCTGTCAGGCCCTAAGGGGCTTGGGAGGGGCCGTTATTCAATGGGACGTAACCTTGTGTGAAACAGCCCCTGCACCCCACCACAGAGGTGGCTACAGCTCAGCACCGGGTGAGGGGTCCCTGTATAAACAGCTGTCATGGATCCACAGAAGCAGTGCTAGGCCCCAGCTTTTAAATTGTCTCTTGGAGGAACCCTGAGTGCCAAACCCCCGAGGGGTCTCACTCTCCCTTCAGGGCAGGCCACGTGGCCTCACTGCCCCCAAGACTGAGCCCCTGGGCTCCAACCTCCTGCTCCACCCTGTGAGCCAGAGCCCTGGGAGAGACTTGTCCGCTGTGCAGGGGCCCAGGCACCCAGCAGGAATTCACAGCCATCCCCAAACGGAGCAGGGTGCATTAGCCAGCTGGGCACGGCATAGGCATAGGGTTGCCAACTTTCTACTCGCACAAAACTGAACACCCTTGCCCTGCCCCTCCTCTGAGGCTCCACCGCCAACTGGACAGCCAATGACCCAGGCAGTGGTGCTGACCAGAGCCACCAGGTTCCCGTTTTGATCAGGTGTTCTGATCGAAAACCAGACACCTAGTCACCCTACGTGGGCAGTCCTGAGACCAGCGCGGCGAAGCAAAGGTGCTGATGCAGGCCGTGATGTCTGTGTCCCCGGGGGGTCGTATGGACACTGCTCCCGGTGGTAACAACCCCATCCCGCAGCCATGACCCTGCCCACACCGTGGGGTGCGGAGCAGCAGCTGGAGGAGATGATGGAGCTGACGGCGCAGAACCTGCCCTGGCTGGAGGTGACCCAGTCGTACACCATCCTGAGGGAGCTGGGCAGCGGCTCCTACGGCCACGTGCTGCTGGCCGTGCACCAGCGGCAAGGTAGGGCCTGGGCCGCCAGGGCTGAGGGGGGGGGAGGGCAGTCTGTGTCCATGTGGCCCCACCTCCCACAGAACCCCACTGCTCCTGTTCCCCCAGCAGCGCCAGCACCGCGCCCACCCACTGATGGTCACCGGCTGGGGAGGGGGAGCCCTGTCCAGGGCCAGGCATGGAGCACTGCGCCCCTCTGCCCCCAGACTCCACACCCCGGCTAGCTGCTGGGCCCTGGGATCCTACAGCCTGGCAGCCCTTGGCCCCACAGAGCAGCATGGGGCGGCGGGGGGCTGAGCTAGAATGTGGGGGGAGGGCTGATCCACAAGGTGGGGGGGGGCGGAGAATATGTGGGTCTGATCGGGTGCAGGGGAAGGGTCTAATCCAGCATGGGGGAGGGGTCTGATCTGGTGTGGGGGGGGGGACAGCAGCTCTGACCACTCCCCATGTCCCTCCCCCCAGGCAGCCCGATGGCGTTGAAGTTCATCGAGAAGCGGGACACTGAGCTGCGGGACTTCCTGAGCGAGTACTGCATCGCGCTGACCCTGGCCGCCCACCCCTGCATTGCCAGCGCCCTGGGAATCGCCTTCCAGACCAAGCACCACTATGTCTTCGCGCAGGAGCTCGCCCCTGCCAGGGACCTCTTCTCCCTGCTGCAGCCACAGGTACTATGAGCCGGAGCCTCCGACGTAGCCACATTGGGGACGGGCATGGGACATGGGCCTGTCCCCTCTAGGGGGCGCTGGCTTCCGTCCGGCCCCAGGATGGGGACTGGCTGGCTCAGGGGAACAGGAAATGGGACATGGGGCCTTTCCCCTCTAGGGGGTGCCAGCTCCCACCCGGCCCCAGGGCGGGGACTGGCTGGCTCAGGGGGTGGGGAATGGGACATGGGACCTTTCCCCTTTATGAGGCACCAACTCAGATCCAGCCCCAGGGCAGGCACGGGGAATGGGACAGGGGGCCTTTCCACGCTAGGTGGGGGGCGGCTCCCATCCGCCCCAGGGCGGGGACTGGCTGGCCTGGAGGTGGGCAGTGGGACCCAGAGCCCTTCCCCTCCAGGGCACTGTGTATAACCTCTCTCCCTAGGTGGGGTTCGGGATCGCGGAGCTGCAGGTCAAGCGCTGTGCTCTGCAGCTTGCCAGCGCCCTGGAGTTCATGGGGGCCAAGGGGCTGGTTCACCGCGATGTCAAGCCTGAGAACGTGCTGCTGCTCGACCTTGAGTGCCGGCGTGTCAAGCTGACCGACTTCGGGCTGAGCTGCCCGCAGGGCACTGCCATCGAGGCCCTGCCTGAGAACCTGCCCTACACGGCACCCGAGCTGTGCCGCCTGGGGCCCTCTTCCCGCCTGCCGGCCCAGCCCAGCCTGGATGCCTGGGCGCTGGGCGTGCTGCTCTTCTGCGTGCTAACCGGCTTCTTCCCCTGGCACACGGCCGCCGACCGGCACTACCGGGACTTTGAGCGCTGGCATCGCAGCCCCCGCGTCCGCCCGCGCCCACCCCACTGGGGACGCTTCACCTTCGAGGCCCGGGAGATGCTGCGAGGGCTGCTGGACCCTGACCCCATCCAGCGCAGCCCAGCTGGTGTTGCCATGGCCCACGTCAAGTGCCCCTGGCTGGAGCCCGAGGAGCTGGGTGCTGCCCGCGCAGACAGGACTCTGCTGGGGAGAAGCCATTGTCGCTGAGCCCCAGCCCCGTGGGCACTGCCGCTAGGCACAGGCACCCACCATGGCCAAGGGGACGCAGGGACCAAGGGCTTGCAGGACACATTGCTTAGCAGGGACCATGGCCAGAGGCTGGTGCTGGGTGCCTGGCCTGGGGGATTGCAGGGAAGGCGAGGGAGGAGGGGGGTAATAAAATCACGATCCTAACACTAGCGGCTCGGAGCTTCCTTCACCATACCAGAGCAATGGGGCCACCTGCCTGACACCGCGCCCCCACGACCCACAAAGCCCCAGATCAGACCCACAAAGCCCCAGATACAGGGACACCTCACCCATGGCCCATACCCGCTCCTCAGCCTCTGCGTTCGTCCCACAGGCCCCAGGCTGATGTTATTGGCCCCAGCCACCATGGACTCTCTGAGCTGGGCCAGCTGCCCACTATGGAAGTGTATGGGGCATGAGGGCAGGGACTGAGACCCGGGGCTGTATGGGGCAGGAGGGCAGGGGCTGAGACCCGGGGCTGTATGGGGCAGGAGGGCAGGGACTGAGACCCGGGGCTGTATGGGGCAGGAGGGCAGGGACTGAGACCCGGGGCTGTATGGGGCAGGAGGGCAGGGACTGAGACCCGGGGCTGTATGGGGCAGGAGGGCAGGGGCTGAGACCCGGGGCTGTATGGGGCAGGAGGGCAGGGACTGAGACCCGGGGCTGTATGGGGCAGGAGGGCAGGGACTGAGACCCGGGGCTGTATGGGGCAGGAGGGCAGGGACTGAGACCCGGGGCTGTATGGGGCAGGAGGGCAGGGGCTGAGACCCGGGGCTGTATGGGGCAGGAGGGCAGGGACTGAGACCCGGGGCTGTATGGGGCAGGAGGGCAGGGGCTGAGACCCGGGGCTGTATGGGGCAGGAGGGCAGGGACTGAGACCCGGGGCTGTATGGGGCAGGAGGGCAGGGACTGAGACCCGGGGCTGTATGGGGCAGGAGGGCAGGGACTGAGACCCGGGGCTGTATGGGGCAGGAGGGCAGGGGCTGAGACCCGGGGCTGTATGGGGCAGGAGGGCAGGGACTGAGACCCGGGGCTGTATGGGGCAGGAGGGCAGGGACTGAGACCCGGGGCTGTATGGGGCAGGAGGGCAGGGGCTGAGACCCGGGGCTGTATGGGGCAGGAGGGCAGGGGCTGAGACCCGGGGCTGTATGGGGCAGGAGGGCAGGGACTGAGACCCGGGGCTGTATGGGGCAGGAGGGCAGGGGCTGAGACCCGGGGCTGTATGGGGCAGGAGGGCAGGGGCTGAGACCCGGGGCTGTATGGGGCAGGAGGGCAGGGGCTGAGACCCGGGGCTGTATGGGGCAGGAGGGCAGGGGCTGAGACCCGGGGCTGTATGGGGCAGGAGGGCAGGGGCTGAGACCCGGGGCTGTATGGGGCAGGAGGGCAGGGGCTGAGACCCGGGGCTGTATGGGGCAGGAGGGCAGGGGCTGAGACCCGGGGCTGTATGGGGCAGGAGGGCAGGGGCTGAGACCCGGGGCTGTATGGGGCAGGAGGGCAGGGGCTGAGACCCGGGGCTGTATGGGGCAGGAGGGCAGGGGCTGAGACCCGGGGCTGTATGGGGCAGGAGGGCAGGGACTGAGACCCGGGGCTGTATGGGGCAGGAGGGCAGGGGCTGAGACCCGGGGCTGTAGTGGGCAGGAGGGCAGGGGCTGAGACCCGGGGCTGTATGGGGCAGGAGGGCAGGGGCTGAGACCCGGGGCTGTATGGGGCAGGAGGACAGGGGCTGAGACCCGGGGCTGTATGGGGCAGGAGGACAGGGGCTGAGACCCGGGGCTGTAGTGGGCAGGAGGGCAGGGGCTGAGACCCGGGGCTGTATGGGGCAGGAGGGCAGGGACTAAGCACCTTGCAATGGAGGTGCATGGGGTGAGGCTGGGTAGGGCCTGAGACTCCCCATGGTGGGGCTGCATGGGCAGTGGGGCCTCGGGGTGAGCCCCACAGTGCACATCCTGTACAGGAGCAGGGCTGGCCTTGCACCCTGCGTCCTGGCTGTGTTTCCGGCATGTGGCCTGTGGCTGACCCCAGATGCCAAAGGCCTCAAGACACGAACCTCCGGGCGCAGCTGTAATTGGAAACTGTCAACAAGTAGCCAAGGCACGCGGCCGCACACAGCCACTAAATATAACTGGGGAGGGGGGGCTCCTCCTGCAGCTTCTGTACTGCAAATGGGTCCAAGACATGGCGGGGACCCCAGAGCTGGGGCAACTGGAGGCTGCAGGTTGGGATTGAGGGGTGTCCAATCTATGCATGGGGGGAGAGAACCCAGCATCCAGTTTCTTTGCAGGGGGAAGCCAGCACTTAGCACATGCTCAGGGGGGAACCAGCACCCAGTCTGTGCGTGAGGGAGGCGAACCCAGCACCCAGTCTGTGTGCAGCGGGGAGGGGAACCCAGCACCCAGTCTGCGCGCTGGGGGGACCTAGCACCCAGTCTGTGCACTGGTGAAATCAACAGGGCAGCAACATGCCTGACATTAAGCGAAGGGAGCTATCCGGACTCAGAGGACAGAGGATGAACTTTGGGGCTATAAGTAGAAGGCAGAAAGACCCCCCTTTGTCCTGCACCTGGGCAGAAGCGGGCAGTGCGGGTACACTCAGGAGCTCTGCCTACCTTGGCTGAAAACGCCGCGGAAGTCCGGGTGAGGCGCCTCCTGTAGCCAGATTAGCCTGGGCAGGTGGGTTTAGGGCAGGCTCCAGACAGCGTGTGTTGCTTTTGTTTTATGTGGAACCCTTCTGTTGCCACTGTCCTTCCTCACTGGCCTCTCTGGGACTAAATGTCCCTGTGTGGTCTCTGGAACCAGAGCTCAGGGTGGGGCTGTTGTGCAAGGGGCTGCAGCGGAACTGGACACGCTGGTGTGTGCCCCGGTCCCATGGGGGTCGCAGCCCCAGTATTACGGGGCATGCACAATGGAGAGGGGCAGCACCCCACAGCGGGAGGTTTTCTGAGGGGCTCAGGCCCAGCTGTTGCTCACCCACGAGGCAAAGGGTGGGCTGGCCAAGTGGCTGCTAGGCTGGAGGGATCAGGGAGCTGGCACCCAACTAAGCACCAGCAAGATTCCTTTCTTGCCGCCCCCCACCCCCATTGTTTGCTGCAGGTCTTTGCTATCTGGCACAGAAAGCCCCTGGCTCCAGCAGTGCCTTTGTTGCCAGTGAAAATCCACTGGGCTTGGCCAAAATACACTGCCCTGGGAATGAGCAGGGCCGCCCGGGGCGGGTGGGCAAGTGGGGCAATTTGCCCCAGGCCCCGCGAGCCCTGGCCGAGAATCCCTTTCCTCACCCGGTGGCGGTCCGGGTCTTCGGCGGCATTTCGGCTGCGGGGGGCCCTTCAGTGCTGCCGAAGACGCAGCGCGACTGAAGGGCTCCCCACCGCCAACATGCCGCCGTCGCCGACTCGGAGCGCCGCCCGGTGAGTACAAGCTCCCCTGCTTTGCCCCAGGCCCCCTGAATCCTCTGGGAAGCCCAGCTAATGAGGGGGAGAGCCCTGAGCACCCCAAGTACCTGCCCATCATGGCCCATCCCCACCCAGCCTGGATAACAGTCTCCTGCTGCTGCCAGCTAGCGCAGTCAGTCCTGCAGCTCAGGCGGTCAGTGCTGGAGGGCCAGAGCCCAGGCGCTGCTGAGGATGCCTGGTGGGAGGCTCTTCGGGCCACATTTAAATAATGTTGCGTTACCATTGTGCTTTAAGCCCCCTGGGAATGACACACAAGAGGCCATTCCCAGAACGTCTTGCAGCTGCTGTGGGAAAGGCTGGCCATGGCCTAGCTGCTGTCCCCCTGCTGCTGAAGCTGTGGGTCTCTGGGGCTGACACAGAGTCATCCACCTGGGGGGGAGGGGAGGGGGCATGTCATTTGACCTCCTCAGACCCCTCCCTGTGTCTGCACTAAATGTCCCTGCTCAGAGACAGGTCCCTGGGCAGCTCTATGGGTGGTGCTGCTCGGCGCATGGCTCCGTGGGCAGGTGACGATACAGAGCCGGGGTGAGTAGTAAGACAGAGCCATGCATTTCAGGCTGCTCCCAGGGAAGCTGATTTCAGACAACACCCACTGACCCTGGGGAACTCCCTGCCACCAGACCGCATCGGGCCAGGGCTCAGCAAGCAGCATGCCTCTCTCTGGGTAACAGGGATGTCCAGGGTCCCACAAAAGGGGCCGTGCCCCCATTCCCCCGCCCCGTGGAGGGGATGAGAAGGCTCTGGCTGTGGGGGTTTGGGCATCTCAAACTCCCAGAGCCCTGGGCACAGTTCAGGACCCTGTATCCTCCCTCTCCTGTGGCACAGATGTGATGGCACTGGCTCTGCCTGTGTAACCACAGCTCTGCTCCGTGGGGCCCAGTGCTTCCCTGCTGGGCAGTGGGTACCAATGCCCTGGCGTGTGGTGTTCATGTGGGGAGGGGACCCACAGGCTGAGGGGTTACACACAGCACCATGGCAGTGGGGTGCACTGGGCTCCCTGGCTGGCTGCATCCCAGCAGGATGGGCTGCCCCTTGGACCCCATCACCTGCCCCAGGGCTGTTGACCCCCATCCCTGTTTACTGGGCTAGATTTACTGTCCCTCCAGGGAACACTGGCTAATCCCCCCATCCTTGCCTTGAATCAGTGATTAAAGGGAAGCCAGGTGCAGAGCCAACACCCCGTGCCCCGCGCCTGCTCTGCTCCAGGCAGATCGACTCTCCTGCCAGCCCTGGCCCAAACCACCTCTGTTTATCGCTGAGACACGTCACTATCTGCAGGCTCAAGGCGTAACAGCGAGAGAGCAGCCAAGGGACCCGGGGCTGCGGTGGGGAGCTGCCACAGCAGGTGCTGTGGGTCGGAAATGAGGGGCATCGGCAGAGAACTTGAGGGGGAGCCCAGGACTGGGATAGCAGGGGCTGTGGGTTGGGATTGAGGGCCACTGGCAGAGCTGCCTGGGGGGAAGCCCAGGGCTAGCAGGGGCCAAGGGGCTGCAGGTTGGGATTGAGGGGCACTGTGGGGGTCAGCCCACACCTCCCCCTTCCTCACTCTGTGCTCCCTGGCTGTGCAGCGTCCAGTTGAGTTACGACTCCCCTGGCCCCCAGCTCTGTGCCAGCCATTTCTAATTCTGCTCCTGGCAGCAAGCCAGCCTCCCTGCTCAGCCCTATGGAGGTCTGGCCCTGGCACTGCCCATAAATCACTGGCCGTGTCCTGGATTTGTCAGCGCCCAGCAGCACAGAGCCATGTATGTCATGGAATCCCACTGCACACAGCTGGTTGAGTCCAGGGGACATAAGAACGGCCATACTGGGTCAGATCAAAGGTCCCTCTAGCCCAGTATCTTGTCTTCTGACAGTGGCCAAAGCAAGGTGCCCCAGAGGGAGTGAACAGAACAGGTAACCATCAAGGATCCATTCCCTGTCACTCATTCCCAGCTTCTGGCAAACAGAGGCTAGGGACACCATTCCTGCCCACCTTGGCTAATAGCTATTGATGGACCCATCCTAGTTCTTTTTTGAACCCTGTTATAGTCAGGGGGCTGGGGCTTCTGCCACCCAGTGCCTCCTGCCCACACTGGGGGCCATGGCAGATGGAGAGCAGCAGGAGCCACCGCGCTCCGCAGCCCAGCCACGGTGGGGAAATTGAGGCCCATAAAGGGACGGCTCTGCCTGCCACTACAGAGTCCATCAGTTGAACAGAACCCAGGAGTCCTGGCTCCCAGCCCCCTGCTCTAACCCACTAAACCCCACTCCCCTTCCAGCACCAGGGACGGAATCCAGGAGTCCTGGCTTCCAACAGCACTTCTCCCTCCCTGCTCTATTTCCTGGTCCCCTGTGAAGAATGTTCCCCCCACCCAATATTTTTATGAAAAATATTCACAGAATCATAGATTACAAGGCCAGATGGAACCATTGTGATCATCTAGTCTGACCTCCTGTATAACACTATGCATGACTCAGTTTCCCCACTCCCGGTGCATGGCTCCTCACTGGCTGGGAATGGGTTGATTTCTCCTTGTGGAGTGGGGCTGGCCTAGGTCAAGCTGAGTGTCATGGACTTTCTCTGGGTTGGGACCAGACACATTAAGATGTGATTAATTTGGATTTTTTTGTAATATTTTTATTAGTCAGCTGTGTGCCTCAGTTTCCCCCATTCTTTGCATGGCTACTCAGTGGGGGGAAACAGGTCCAAGTTTGCTCTCAGGACAGGCTAAAAGACACTGGTGTGTGTGTGTGTGACCTTCCAGTCTGGGTGCAATGAATTGAGTCATTAAGGAATTGGCTGAAATGGACCCAGATTAGCAAGGGGAACAGAGAGACAATGCCAGCTCCAATGACTCAAGGAATCCATTTTGAAGCACTTGGAGGAGAGGAGGGTGATCAGGAACAGTCAACCTGGATTCACCAAGGGAAAGTCATGCCTGACCAACCTGATTGCCTTCTATGATGAGATAACTGGCTCTGTGGATATGGGGAAAGTGGTGGATGTGATATATCCTGACTTTAGCAAAGCTTTTGATACGGTCTCCCACAGTATTCTTGCCAGCAAGTTACAAAAGTACAGATTGGATGAATAGACTATAAGATGGATAGAAAGCTGGCTAGATCGTTGGGCTCAACGGGTAGTGATCAATGGCTCGATGTCTAGTTGGCAGCCGGTATCAAGCGGAGTGCCCCAGGGGTCGGTCCTGGGGCCAGTTTTGTTCAACATCTTCATTAATGATCTGGATGATGGGATGGACTGCACCCTCAGCAAGTTCGCAGATGACACTAAATTGAAGGGAGAGGTAGATAAGCTGGAGGGTAGGGATAGGGTCCAGAGTGACCTAGACAAATTGGAGGATTGGGCCAAAAGAACTCTGATGAGGTTCAACAAGAACAAGTGCAGAGTCCTGCACTTAGGACAGAAGAATCCCATGCACCGCTACAGGCTGGGGACCGACTGGCTAAGCAGCAGTTCTGCAGAAAAGGACCTGGGGATTACGGTGGACGAGAAGCTGGATATGAGTTGACAGTGTGCCCTTGTTGCCAAGAAGGCTAACGGCATTTTGGGCTGTATAAGTAGGGGCATTGCCAGCAGATCGAGGGACGTGATCGTTCCCCTCTATTCAACATTGGTGAGGCCGCACCTGGAGTACTGTGTCCAGTTTTGGGCCCCACAGTACAAGAAGGATGTGGAAAAATTGGAAAGAGTCCAGGGGAGGGCAACAAAAATGATTAGGGGGCACTCCGCTTGAAACCGGCTGCCAACTAGACATGGAGCCGTTGATCACTACCCGTTGAGCCCGACGATCTAGCCAGCTTTCTATCCACCTTATAGTCCATTCATCCAGCCCATACTTCTTTAAGTTGCCAGCAAGAATACTGTGGGAGACCGTATCAAAAGCTTTGCTAAAGTCAAGGAATAACACATCCACTGCTTTCCCCTCATCCACAGACCCAGTTATCTCCTCATAGAAGGCAATTAGGTTAGTCAGGCATGACTTGCCCGTGGAGAATCCACGCTGACAGTTCCTGATCACTTTCCTCTCCTCTAAGTGCTTCAGAATTGATTCCTTGAGGACCTGCTCCATGATTTTTCCAGGGACTGAGGTGAGGCTGACTGGCCTGTAGTTCCCCAGATCCTCCTTCTTCCCTTTTTAAAGATGGGCACTACATTAGCCTTTTTCCAGTCATCCGGGACCTCCCCCGATCGCCATGAGTTTTCAAAGATAATGGCCAATGGCTCTGCAAATCACATCCGCCAGCTCCTTTAGCACCCTCGGATGCAGCGCATCCGGCCCCATGGACCTGTGCGCAGCCAGTTTTTCTAAATAGGCCCGAACCACTTCTTTCTCCACAGAGGGCTGGTCACCTTCTCTCCATACTGTGCTGCCCAGTGCAGCAGTCTGGGAGCTGACTTTGTTCGTCAGAGGCAAAACGAAGACAGAGGCAAAAAAATCATTGAGTACATTAGCTTTTTCCACATCCTCGGTCACTAGGTTGCCTTCCTCATTCAGTAAGGGGCCCACACTTTCCTTGACTTTCTTCTTGTTGCTAACATACCTGAAGAAACCCTTCTTGTTACTCTTAACATCTCTTGCTAGCTGCAACTCCAAGTGTGATTTGGCCTTCCTGATTTCACTCCTGCATGCCTGAGCAATATTTTTATACTCCTCCCTGGTCATTTGTCCAATCTTCCACTTCTTGTAAGCTTCTTTTTTGCGTTTAAGATCAGCAAGGATTTCACTGTTTAGCCAAGCTGGTCGCCTGCCATATTTACTATTCTTTCTACACATCGGGATG
>QXTE01000312.1:1031397-1052185 GCA_003942145.1 Platysternon megacephalum
CCTCCTTCTTGGAACACCATCCCATGGTCGAAGAATCCAAAGCCTTCTCTCCGACACCACCTGCGTAGCCATTCGTTGACTTCCACAATTCGATGGTCTCTACCCAGGCCTTTTCCCTGCACAGGGAGGATGGACGAGAACACCACTTGCGCCTCAAACTCCTTTATCCTTCTTCCCAGAGCCACGTAGTCTGCAGTGATCCGCTCAAGGTCATTCTTGCAGTATCATTGGTGCCCACGTGGAGAAGCAGGAACGGGTAGCGATCCGAGGGCTTGATGAGTCTCGGCAGTCTCTCCGTCACATCATGAATCCTAGCTCTTGGCAAGCAGCAGACCTCTCGGTTTTCTCGGTCGGGGTGGCAGATAGATGACTCAGTCCCCCTGACGAGGGAGTCCCCGACCACCACCACCCTCCTCCTTCTCTTGGGAGCGGTGGTCATGGAACCCCCATCCCTAGGACAGTGCATCTCATGCCTTCCAATCAGTGGAGTCTCCTTCTGCTCCCTTCCCTCAGATGTATCATCTACTCCACTCACCGCATTAGTACCTGTGGAGAGAACATGAAAACGGTTGCTCACCTGTATCTCCATTGCTGGTACATGGACGCTCCTCTTCCTTCTTCTGGAAGTCACATGCTGCCAATTTTCTTTTCCGTCTGATGGCCCCTCGCTCAGGGTGAACTCAGCCTTTCACAGCAGACGCCTTTTCTTTGTCTCTAGGCCTCTGGTCCCTGGCTGAGCCAGCCACCCTGGGCGGGGGACGTCTCTGGAGCGGTTTCCAGTTGCTGGCAGGGACAGCAGTGACCCCTCTCCCCCACTGCTTCCAGCTCCTCGGGGAGCGGCAGGGTCCCTCCCACATGGAGTCGCCCACAGTGACCTACAGCACGTTCATACTTCTAACCCCATAAGGCCCCTGCAGATCCCACCTGTGGTTGCAATCTGTGCCCCAGCTGCCCTGCTCCAGCCCGCTAGGCTGCCTGGGTCCATGGGCCCCAAGTACTGGCTCCCCAGGGAAGCTGACGGAGCTCCAGCTGGTCCAGGGCAGCTCTGTAGTGGGGGCCCTGCTGCACCATCCTGGCCCCTGCCCCCCTGGCAGCCTGCCCCATGGGAGCGGCCAGCCCAGTGCTGCCCCAGCTGGAGTAATTCCCCAGGGCAGCACCTGTGTGCAGCAGGGGGCAGATGCATCCTCGTAACCTCCTGGGCTGCACGGCTCATTAGCGCAGGAGGGCCTAGTTGGGTCACAGTGCGGAGGGACAATCCAGCCCCACAGGGAGCAGGGCTGGGGTTCTGTAGGGGACGCTCTCCCCTCACAGTCACTGCTGGCTTTAGTGCAATGACATATGGGGATATGAGATGAGGCAAAACCGAGGTCCTTTTGATCTGTCATTACAGCTCCCTGAAGTGGCTGAGCCTTGCACCCCACTCCACACCAGCTCCAGCATGGGCCCACTGGTCATAGGGCCTAGCCATGCCCTTGGTGCACTCCTGCCGTGGCTGGACAGCAGCCAGAGGGCTGTTGTGTAACAGGAGGGTGGTGGGGGGGAGGGGTGTTGCTTCACATGCAACAAATTTAGCTGTGTGGGTGAGATCTCTCATCACCATTCCAGGGATCAGCACGCTGGCCGCTGGCCTGCCAAGCTCTATATGTGTGTGCATAGCTCTACGTGTGTGTGTGACGCTGGCAGACCAGGTGTCCGCTCACGCCAAGGCCCCTAGGTCTTGACTGAAAGCCGACAAACCCATCGCTGGAACCAGTCTGGCTCCTCTGGGTGTTAGTGTTGTTAAAATAGGTATTAGAGTTATAAGAATGTGTTTAGTGCTTAGACTTTGTGAAATGCTTGTGAGTTGCCGCATGCATGAATCACATTTATAACAGCGGTATCCCACGCTATAAGATTATATTTAAGCGTTTGCTCTGTAACTATAAATCTCCAGACAGGAGAGAAGCATTTACCAGTTTGAAATACTAGTTCCCAACAGGAGGTGTTATCCCCTGCCCAACAAGAAGGCCCATCAACACCAGAGGAACTATTGTGGAATATCAGAGGACAAAAGACTTTGTTGTTTGCTCCCCAACCTCGCAAAGAGGAGATGGCAAGCGAATTCCATCAACTGAATTTGCAGCTCAAAGCAGGAGGGAAGGAATAAAAAGCCCTAACAAGGAGGAATTGTATGCTGCTTGGACTCTGAGAGTATGTATACACAGCAACTAGACACTCATGGCTGGCCCGTGCCACCTGACTTGGGCTCTAGGGGCTTAGGCTGTGGAGCTGTTTCATTGCTGTGTAGACTTCTGGGCTCGGACTGGAGTCCAGGTTCTTGGACTCTGTGAGGTGAGAAGATCCCAGAGCTCGGGCTCCTGCCTGAGCCAGGAGGTCTACACAGCAATGAAACAGCCCCACAGTCCAAGTCTGCTGGCATGGGCCAGCCCCAGGTGCCTAACTGCTGTGTAGACATTGCATTGCTTGAAGGGCAAGGATCACTAAGCACAAGTAAAAGATCCCCAGTGCTTAGCATGAGTTAGCCCTGAAGAACACATAGAGCTTGCTTGTCATAGAAGCTTCTATTACTTTTTGAAACTTAAGACTGAAACTCATTTGTGTACCTGCTTTAACCTTGTAAATAACTCTGATTTCCTTTTCCTATAAAATAAATCTTTAGTATGTAACAGGACTGGCTACAAGCATTGTTTTTGGTGTGAGATATAAGGTGCAATTGACTGGGGTACATGGGCGCCAGATTTGTGAAATTTTTGGTGGTGCCCAGAACGGGTGCAAGCAGAGCTGTCCCGTCCATAGGACGGACCGGGGCAACCGCCCCGGGCCCCGTGCTTTGTGAGGCCCCGCGCTTCAGGGGGACATGGGGTCCAGGGTGGCCTGGGGAGTTAGCGGGAGGCCTGGCGCTGGCAGCAGCGAGTGACCTGGCCCCAGCCCGCTCTGCCCCGCCCCGCCAGCTCCCGGTGTTGCTCGGGGGCGGAAGACAGAAAGAGGCGGGGTGGGGGCTTGGGGGAAGGGGTAGAATGGGGGCGGGGAGGGGGAAGAGCAGGGGTGGGAAGAGGCGGGGTGGGGGTTTGGGGGAAGGGGTGGAGTGGAGGCAGGGCGGGCCGGAGCAGGGGCGGGAAGAGGCGGGTTGGGCTGGGGCCGGGATGCTCGCTGCTGCCATCGCCAGGCCCCCCACTAATCCCACAGGCCGCCCAGGACCCTGTGTCCCCCTGAAGCGCGGGGCCCCCAAAGCACAGGGCCCAGGGTGGTTGCCCCAGTCCATCCTCTGATTAAATATAAGCCCAAACATTGGTGGAGCCAGGCCCATGTTCCTGAATATTGGAGGAGCAGGGGCACCATGGGCCCATATAACTTGCTGCCTATGCTGGGGTAACTTTGGGAGTAACCTGAATATTGCTATGATCTTTGGGCCCATCTATCACAGAGGTAAGCTCATCTGGGCGGCAAGACAGCTTGAAGAACCCAAGGGGACTGTCTGTGACTCCATGGTCAGGCTATATAGTGCTTGAGGAGTTCACACTGGATACTTGGCTTGTGAACTGCTTGCTGTGTGCCCTATCCCCTGCCCAGCTGGTACTGGGGCTCTGTCAGCGAGGGACGGGACAGGAGGTGCAAGATCTGTCCCCTGGGCACTGGAGTGTTGGGGAGGTTGACAGGTTGTGGTTCCTCAGGAGAACCCCCACCATTGCCAGTGGGGATCGCAGCAGCATATGGGCTGAGGTGCCTGTCCAACCAAACTAGGATCCCTGGTGCCACGCGTGTGATGAAGGTCCCAAGGCAGACAGTGGGGAGCCCCTAGGCATGGAGGAGCTGGGGGGACAGGCCTTGGTGAGCTGACGCGTGTGTGGACAAAGAGCTGGAGCAGCAAGGGGACAATGCAAGGCCTGAGGGAGGGGAGGGGCCAGTTCAATCCTGGGAGTCTATGGCTCAGCTGGTCATGTGGGTCACGACTGGTTCAATACGGTCACACCCTGCGGGGGCAGTACCCCAACTACCTAGCACCTGATGTGGGCAGCGGTATGTCATCTAAGGGACAGGAACCTTGGGGTGGGGCTGGGAGCCAGGACACCTGGGTTCTCTCCAGGTGAAGCACAGACTGGTGTACGAGCCGCAGTCTATCCGGGTCCTGCTGCCCTCGGGGGCCGGGGAAACTGCACCTGGAGCCCAGGCAGTAGCGACGTGACCCAACATCGGGCCCAGACACCCCGTCCCCAGCTGCAGGGCCCTTGGCGCCGCTGCCATCACTGCCACCTGCCTGCTGAGGGCTCGGCCCGCGGGGGCAGCAGGCTCCAGTGGGGATGGGCGCAGGCTGCCCGAGGGGCGACACTGCTGAGCCTCCTGCGTCGGGGGGACGGAGCTGCCCAGCGCCCACAGATGGCGGCTGGTGGGACCCACCCGCCTGGCCCAAGTGGGGGCAGGAGCTGAAGCGCCTCAGGGCCGAGCCAGCGGGGTCACCACAGGGTCAGGGGTCACCACAGGGGGTCATTGGTGGGCGAGTCTGATGATGCTCCGCCTGGCCCCCGCGCAGCCCCTCACTGGCAGTCACCCTGGCGACCTACACCCTGACGTCATCCCTCGGTGGGTGTGGGGAGGCCCTACCTCACCGCGTGATGACGTCCCCATCGGGCGATGACGTCACTCAACCGCGAGGCGGGGCTTCTCTCCATCCCGGGCTCGGATTAGCCCCGCCCCCAGCTGCCCTCACCCAACATGGCCGCCCGCCTCGTTCGGGCCGTCTAACTGACTCCGTCTACCAGGCTGCTCCGCGCGGAGGCAGCCGGCCAATGGGCGCGGGCGGAGGGGGCAGGGCCCGCGCGCGGCCCGGTGGTTAGTGTGCGCGCGGTAAAGGTTGGGTGTCTCGTGCCGGCGGTCGTTGGGAGGCAGGAGCGGCCCCGCCCCCTCGCTCCCCCCGCGAGGCGGCTGCCCCCCCCCGCTGGGAAGGGGCCCGGGCACGAGGCAGCGAGGCGGGCGAACAGCCCCTCCCCTCCGCAGGTGAGATTGCAGGGGCCTAGAGGGAGGGGCGGCGGCGGGTGCTGTATTTAAAGGGGCGGGGCCGCTCTTAAAGGGGCAGGCACGCGACGCCGATTTTGTGTCTGCTGGCCTGTGTTAAGGGGCGGGGCGAATGGCTCTTAAAGATGCAGTGCCGGCCCGAAGCTGGTTGGGGCCCAGGGGCGGCATGGTGGTTAAAGGGGCAGGTGCTGCTGCCGTTAAAGGGGAGGTGCTGTAGGCCCTACCCCCAAGGGGCAGCTCTCCCCTTATTTACTGCCCGCCAGACAGTGGGGGGAGGGTGTCTGCCAGAGAAAAGTAATGGGGGCTGTTCCCAGAGGGGCTGTATTCAGGGGGGGGGCTGTACCCAAGGGGGCTGTGTAATGCTGGGAGGGCTATACTCATGGGGGGGAGGAGGCGGTAGCCAGGGGGGCTGTGTAACACGGGGGGGGGCTATACTCACGGGGGGGAGGAGGCGGTAGCCAGGGGGGCTGTGTAAAAGAGGGTGGGGGGCTGTACCCAGGGGAGGGCTGTATAACTAGAGAGGGCTGTACCTGGGGGGCGTGGACTGTGTAACACTGCGGAGGTGGGGGGCAAATAGCTCTTCACATAAGCTCCCCGCATGTTGCTGCAGCAAGGGGGGCCAGTGGGACCCTGTGCTGGAATAGCTGGAGCATTGCAGGTGGAAGCAGAGAGCTTATTTTCTTTCTTTATGTGGCACTAGTGGAACCACTGCTGTAATCCTATGTCTAGTCCTGGTGCCCGCAATTGAAGAAGGATGTTGATGAATTGGAGACGGGTCAGAGAAGAGCCATGCGAATGATTAAAGGGCTAGAAAAGCCGCCTCAGAGTGATAGACTCAAGGAGCTCAATCTATTTACCTTAACAAGAGAAGGTTAAATGGTAACCTGATTACAGTCTATAAGTACCTACGTGGGAACCAAATATTTAATAATGGGCTCTCAATCTGGCCTGTGCTATGCAGGAGGTCAGACTAGATGATCACAATGGTCTTTTTGGGCCTTTGAATCTCATTAACAGCATGACAGAGCAGCGGAGCATGAGTCAGGGAAGGACGTGCCAGGCCCAGTGACAGGGACGAGTGGGGATGTGGTTTGGCTTTGTGACATCTAGTAAGTTTCCAGCCAAAATCCTGTTTGGAGCTCAGAAATCACTGCTGGATTTGTTAACAGCCACCACATCCCAGACCAGAGGCAGCCACATTTCAAGGCTGTGCTCCCAGGGAGCTAGGCTGTCACCAACACAGCAGCAGGACACATCTTGGCTGGTACTCCCAAAGTGGGGTCAGCACCCATTCAGGTAACAGCAGGCTGTACTCAGTTGCGTGGTAAGCAGGTGGGAGCCAGAGCAGTGGGTGAGGGACTGATTCCTTTACTAACCCTGCTTTGAAAGAATGCTGCAGAGAGTCCCAGCAACCAAGGGGTTAATGTGAACCATGAAGTTCATAATTAGAAGACAAATCCCCCCTTTGTATTCTAGAATAAAGCCGGAGTCACCCCCTGACTGCTGGGGGATCAGGATTCTGATCTCAGTTCCCCCAAGACTGATCTGGAGTTACCCTGCCATTGTTGGCTGGCTCTGGATGACACTGGGCTCTGGGTGGCTACAGGCCCTGGCCCAGCTCTGGGGGGCTACAGACTCTGGGTAGCTGCAGATTCTGGCCTGGCCGGCAGTGGGCTCTGGGTAGGTGTGGGCTCTGGCCTGGCTCTGGCTAGCAGTGGGCTCTGGGTAGATGTGGGCTCTGGCTGACAGTGGGCTGTGGGTGACTGCGGGCTGTGGCCCGGTTGTTGGAGTTCTGCTGACTTGCCCCCTCTTTCCCTGCAGGCTTGGGTGAGATGGTGGGAGCCCAGCAGCTGGAGATGGCGGAGATGCAGCCAGCACCAATGCCGCAGCCAGGCACCAGCGACCACCAGTATGAGTGTCTGGAGTGTGGCAAGGTGTTCAAGTGGTCGTCGCGGCTGATTCACCACCAGCGCACGCACACGGGTGAGCGCCCCTACAAGTGCTCCGAGTGCCCCAAGGCCTTCAAGGGTTCGTCAGCACTGCTTTACCACCAGCGCAGCCACACAGGCGAGCGCCCCTACAAGTGTGCTGACTGCGGCAAGGCCTTCAAACGCTCGTCGCTGCTGCAGATCCACCAGAGCGTGCATACGGGCCTGCGCGCCTTCAAGTGTGCTCTGTGCGGCATGGCCTTCAAGTGGTCATCACACTACCAGTACCATGTGCGCCAGCACACAGGTGAGCGCCCCTACAAATGCACGTTGTGTGAGAAGGCCTTCAAGAACTCATCCAGCCTGCGACGCCACCGCAACATCCACACGGGTGAGCGCCCCTACGTCTGCGCCGCCTGCGGGAAGGCCTTCACCCAGTCCACCAACCTGCGGCAGCACCAGCGCATCCACACAGGTGAGCGACCCTACCAGTGCACCGAGTGTCCCAAGACCTTCACCCACTCCTCCAATCTGCTGTTGCACCAGCGCACCCACACCGGGGGCCGGGCCCACAAGTGCCAGGCCTGCGGCAAGGCCTTCATCTCGGACGCCTACCTGCAGAAACACCTGCAGACACACGCGGCCAAGCCGCTGACACCCTATGGCGAGGCGGAGCTGGCCTGCACACCGGCTGAGCTCTTCCTGGCTCCGGCCGAGCCAGTAGAGACGGTGGAGATGCTGTGGAAGTGTGGGGAATGCGACCTGACCTTCCCCAGCGAGGAGCTGCTGCTGGGCCACCAGCAGAGCCACCTGACCCCCGCTGTGCCCGCTGAGCTGCCCGTCCCGCCACTCTACTCCTGCGCTACCTGTGGCAAGGCCTTCAAGAATGGCTCGGGCCTGGCACGCCACCAGCACAGCCACGTGGGCGAGCGCCCCTACAAGTGCTCCATCTGCGAGAAGACATTTGTGCAGCTCTCCAGTCTGCTGGGCCACCAGCGCAGCCACCCGGCCGAGCAGCAGCTCATCCAGGCTGAGGCTGAGGTCACCTGTCCCCAGACTGCAGCTGAGCCGGTCCCGCCCCCCGTGCCTCCCGAGGTGGCTGAGCGCCCCTACAAGTGCACCGAGTGCGGCAAGGCCTTCAAAGGCTCATCAGGGCTGCGCTACCACCTGCGTGACCACACCGGCGAGCGCCCCTATAAGTGCTCGGAGTGTGGCAAGGCCTTCAAGCGCTCCTCACTGCTGTCCATCCACCAGCGTGTGCACACCGGTCTGCGCGCCTTCAAGTGTGCCGAGTGTGGCCTCACCTTCAAGTGGTCGTCGCATTACCAGTACCACTTGCGCCTGCACACAGGCGAGCGCCCCTATGGCTGTGCTGACTGCGGCAAGGCCTTCAAGAATACCTCGTGCCTGCGGCGGCACCGCCAGCTGCACACAGGTGAGCGCCCCTTCGCCTGCCTGGTGTGTGGCAAGGCCTTCACCCAGACCTCCAACCTGCGGCAGCACCAGCGCACCCACACGGGCGAGCGCCCTTACAGCTGCCAGGAGTGTGGCAAGAGCTTCACCCACTCCTCCAACTTGCAGCTCCACCAGCGCACGCACTCCAGTGAGCGCCCCTTCAAGTGCTCCGTCTGTGCCAAGGGCTTTGTCATGGC
This sequence comes from Platysternon megacephalum, assembly GCA_003942145.1. Lineage (NCBI taxonomy): Eukaryota > Metazoa > Chordata > Testudines > Platysternidae > Platysternon > Platysternon megacephalum. Next base: position 1,039,988 of record QXTE01000312.1, read on the forward strand.
CTCCTACCTGCAGCGCCACCTGCGCACCCATGCCACCGAGGCCAAGGGGGAGGGCCCAGCCCCAGGCCTTCCTGCCCCACCTGCCACCCAGGAGGTGCACATTGTGCCCAACCTGCAGGCCACCCTCAACCTGGAGGTGGGCACCGCCCCCAGTGCCCCCAACTCGCAGACCTTCCTGCTGGTGCAGACGGCTCAGGGGCTGCAGCTCATCCCCAGTGTCCAGCAGAGCCCCCAGAAGCTGCTGCTTCTGCCCAGCCCGCAGCTGGTGCCCACGCAGCAGAAAGTGCCCATCCTCCAGAACACCCCCAATTTCACACTGGTGCCCAGCAGCTATGTGGCCCCAAGCAACCCTGCCCCGCGCCAGCAGAGCAAGGCTAGGAAGCCGGCAGCACCTGGCAACCCCCAGAACATTATCCTGGTGCCGGGAGGTGGGCCGGCATTGCCCAGTGTGCAGATCCAGGCGCTGCCAGGCACACAGCGGGCACCGATCCTCCCGGCTGGGCAGAACATCATCGTGCTGCAGAACGTGGCTGAGCAGCCCCCTGCAGAGGTGGCTGGTGTCCGGATCCAGGCTCAGCCTCAGGAGGTGGCCAGCATCCAGCTGCAGGCCCTGCCACCACCCCCTGCTGAGGCATCCAGCATGCAGGCTCTGCCTCAGCCCCCAGAACTGGGCAGCATGCAGCTGCAAACCCTGGCGCAGCCTCCCCCAGCTGGGGGTGAGGAGCAGCCCCTGCCTTGCTCCTCAGCACTTCCGGGCACTGTGGGTTCCGGGCCAGAGGTGCCAGGCCTGCAGGAGAGCCAGGACCTGCTGGTGGTGCAGAGCGGGCCAGGGGAGGAGCTGCTGGGGTCGGGTGGTGAGGTAGGTGTGCATCTGGAGACACTTCAGACAGAGGAGGGGGTGCAGAGTGTGCTGGTGCTGCGTGGCGCTGACGGTGAGCAGACCCGACTCTGCGTGCAGGAGGTGGAGAACCTGCAGGAACTGCCCCCAGACAGTGGGATGGGGGGCCTGGCACCATCCTCAGGGCAGAAGCTCTTCATCATTCGCAGCGCGCCCGGTGAGCAAACCCTGCAAGTGCTGGAGAATGTGGGCTCTGGCAGTGGCATGGTGCGGGGAGGGCCACCTGGTGGGCAGCCCTCTACCACCAGCACCCAGATGGTACAGCTGCTGCCAAGCCCAGTGCCACCCCCACAGGAACTGCCCTCCATCCAGATTGTGCAAACGGTGCCCAGCGTGCAGCTGGTTCACACCTTCTGAGCACTTGGCCACAGATGCCAGCCGGAGGGTGTGCAGCTTGGGTTGGCATCGCAGAATCTGCCAGAGCTCTTGCTCCCAGTGGGCATCCCCCACCCCCATTGTCCTGCCCATGCAGCCTGGAGACAGCGGGATGCCCCCACATGACAACCAGCATGGGCAGCAAGCTGTGGGACTCATGCAGGCAGCCTAACTCTGCTTCGCCCGTGCTATCCTGGCTGCAGCCTCCTGGGGTGCAGGGCTGGTGTCTGTGCCGCAGTCAGAGCCACGCTGGCATCAGCTGTGCTGGGACAGGATTGCCCAGCAGCGCTGTGATCTAGGAAGGGCAGGGCCTGGCACAAAAGGAGCCCTTTGCCCACCCCTTGGCGGGGTCAGCGTGGTGAGCTGAGCAGGGCCCTCATCCATTGCCATTTGCTGACAATCCTCCATGTCAGGCCTAAGGACAGTGACAGATACTCCTGTCTGCTAGTTAAAGCACAGGCCTGGGAGCCAGGATTCCTGGGTTCTGTCCCTGGCTCTGGGAGGGGAGTGGGGTCTAGTGGTTTAAGTGTATGTGGGGAGGGCAGGAGGGGGAATGGTTTGGGAGCTAGGACTCCTGGGTTCTCTTGGGGGCTGGGTGACCCTGAGCAAGTCCCTCCCGTGGCTGTGGCGTTTTCACTGCTGTGGGTCGGGGCCAGCACTCAGGGCTGGGAGGCTGAGTGCATGAATAAAAGTCGGGAGCTCTGCAATCACCAGGTGAGGAAAGCAGCTGGCACTTGCCACTCCACAGGGATGGGGGGTTCCCATGGCTCTGGCAGGCAGAAGACTGGAATGAGAGCAACTGCCACCTCCTGTATCCCTGTCCTGGCAACCAGATAATACCTGCTTCCTGAAGCCCTGGCCTCCTCTGTAGGCAGAGCACCCCCAGTCTCTTCCAGAGCCCACTGTGTAGGATGGCGCCTGGCGCTGCCCCAGGGGGTGTGGCTCCTTCAGTCTAGAAGGCAAATAAATGACTGCTTCAAAAGCGCCTCTGTTTGGTTTGTTCAGTGCATGGTGGGGACGCAGCCTCACATCCACTCCCATCTCTGAGCCAGCAGGTACCACACAGGGCTGCATGAGAGCTGGGCCCAGCTGGTAGATGGTGCCCTCCTGCTGCCACCACAGCTGCAGCCCCCGTTCCGAGCCTGGCTGTGGTTGGTGGGTGCCTGCAGGCTCAGCCTGGCAGCTGTGGGTGCATGAGACAGACCAGTATGTGCTCAGACACAGAGATAGGTCCCTGTGCTGGAGCAGCTGGTGGAGAGGGGGCCTGAGGAGTGTTCATCAGATAATTCTTGTGCTGGGGGCTGCGGGGCTTTGCCACAGCAACGCAGCAATCAGTGCTGGTCAGTCAATCAATGCCCCAGGATGGTGCTTGGGGGCCTGTACTGCAGAGAGTGGGGTGGGGCTCAGCAAGGGCCCCTTTGCCCCCCCCATATCCTGCACTTTGACTCCTGAATATGTGTTGGGTCACTGGGTCCAGCTCGGCTTGTCCCCTTGCTCACTGGTCACCAGATATGGCTTGGCTCACTCGGTCAAGCTCAGCTTGGTCATTGGGTTTGGCTCAGCTTGTCCCCTCACTCGGTCACCGGGTCTGGCTCAGCTCACACACTGGGTCTGGCTTGCCTCGCTCATTGGTTGTTAGATCTGGGTCAGCCTCACACCGGGTCACTGGATCCAGAGTGGCTTGCCCTCTCACTCATTGGTCACCAGGTCCCCCTGGGTCCAGCTTGGCTCACCCCCTCGCTCAATAGCCACCAGGTCCCACTTGGCCTGCCAGCCAGATCACTGGGTCTGTCTCGGCTCGCCCCCTCACTCATGGGTCTGTCTCAGCTCGTCCCCTCACTCATGGGTTTGGTTTGGCTTGCCCGCCCCTTCACTCATGGGTCTGTCTCGGCTCGCCCCCTCACTCATGGGTCAATGGGTCTGTCTCGGCTCGCCCCCTCACTCATGGGTCTGTCTTAGCTCGCCCACTCACTCATGGGTTTGGTTTGGCTCGGCCCGCCCCTTCACTCATGGGTCTGTCTCAGCTCGTCCCCTCACTCATGGGTCAATGGGTCTGGCTCGGCCTGCCGGCTGGGTCACTAAGTACAGCTCAGTTTGCTCCCTTGGCTGCTGGGGCACTGGGTCTGGCTCAGCCTGCCCCAGGGTGCATCCATCTGCAGAGACCCGGGCTGGCTGGCGGCAGTTTGTGGGGAGGCCTCTAGAGCACGCTGGGCAGGGCTTTCCCGGCCCAGCCGAGCGGTGGGGCTGATGGCCTGGTCATAGCTGCAGGCAGCAGATCGGGCAAGTGGAAGGGGCAGTCCTGGCATCCTGCCCCAACACGCAGGCGAGTGTGGCAGGAGCCTGGCTCTGGGGTGGCCATTGCAAGAGCCCTCATAGCAGTGCCATGGGTCAGGGGCCATGCCCCCCCCCCCCAGGGATTGGCGCCCGTTTGGTGAGTGCCCCAGGAGGAGCCCCCATCCCTGCACACGCCCCACTGTCCTCCTGCAGGACCCCGCCTCGGCTTCCTCGCGCCCCCTCACTGCAAGGCAGGCCCTATGCGGCCCGCTAGGCTGCACTTGCTGCCTTAGCAACGGTTGCTAGGTAGTGCAGGGCGGGTGGGGGAAGACTCGGAGGCGTGAGCTGCGGCGCATGCGTACTGTGCAGGAGGAGCGAGGCTGCCGCTGGCTGCGCACTGGGCTGGGGTGAGAGGCTCTGAGAGCGTGGAGCGGGTCCATTGCTCACAGCGGCGTGGGGGTTGGGGGTGGTGTGGGTTGGGGGAGGTTCCATTGTTCATTGTGGGCTGCCGGGGCGCTCCATCGCCTGTGCTGCAGGGGCCGCATTCTCTGGGAGGAGGACTGTACCATTCTGTTCTTGGGGGGAGGAGGGTTGGAGGGGCGGGCAGTCCCATTCCTTTAATGGGGGGAGGGGCAGTGGTGGCAGGGATGGGCAGTCCCATTCCCTTTAATGGGGGGAGGGGCAGGGGTGGGCAGTCCCATTCCCTTTAATGGAGGGAGGGGCATATCCATTATCTCTAGGGCACTGGGGTGGGGGGAGCTCTCACTGTGACGGGGCTACTCTGCCTCTGGCAGGGCAGCAGCAGGAGAGCAAAGGTCACATCAGTGGTGAGAGCTGCTTCTGCCTCACCTTGTCTCTCTGACCCCTCTGCCACCTGGGCCATGGGGCCCTTCCCCCTCTAGGGGGCGCTGGTTCCCACCCGGCCCCAGGGTGGGGACTGGCTGGCTCGGGACATGGGGCCTTTCCCCTCTAGGGGGTGCTCTCTCTGCTCCTGCCTGGGAACACCCTGTGGATTCAGCCTCCTGGGCCTGCCCAGCTCTTCTCTGTGCTGCAGTCACTAAATGACTCTAGTGCAGTGATGGGTGGCACCGGCCTGGGGGCAGAGCTGGCTCAGCAGGGCCTGCTCTCAGTGCTGGGGGAGTGAGCCATTCAGAGTCTCCCAGGCCTGTGAGGGGAAAGAGAAGGCCCCAGCACTCAGCCTTGTCTCCTGCCTTGCAGGTGTTCTCACTGCCGCCAGACGTGATGCCCATGCTGGACCCTAGCCAGCTCGCCTTCCGTGAGATGCAGGAAGATGAGGAGCAGATGGTTCTGGAGCTGCTAAAGGTCTGGGGAGGGGCCAGTCAGTGCCTGTCTGTCCGGCCTTGGAGCTGTCTGTCTGTCTGTCCGTCCGTCCAAGCTCTAACCCTCTGCCTGCCTTTAGCACTTGCCCTGTGGGGATCTCAAAGCTAGTTAATGATCCTGCATGTCCCCCTGCCCCTAGCTTGATGTAGCAGGTCAGTGTGAATACCATTATTCATGGAGGAAACTGAGGCGCAGCGAGCTCAGGCAACCGAGCATTGAAGTCACACAGGGTCAGCGCAAGACCTGCCTTTGACCTGCCATTTCCTGCTGTGAGCACTAGACCCTGCTGGTCTCCAAGGTACAGAATTAGAACCCAGGAGTCCTGCTGGCTGCTCCTTTCCCTCTATCCCTGGCCTTTGTGCTCTGTGTGCAGTACCTGTGAGAAATGCATGGGATTGAGGCCCCATGTCCCACCCTGCGCTGCCCTCGATACCACCCCCTGTGGCTGCGGTGCCCTTTCAGGTGGGATCACATCCCTCAGGGAAAGCTGCTGCCTGTGGCGAACCCGACATCATAGCCTGACCCTAAGCTGCACTCTCTCCTTCCCCCCCCACCTCCCCGCTTGTCCTGGCTGTGTAGTCCTTGTGCCAGGCCCTGCTGACATGCCCTTTCCCCCCAGGATGGGTTCAAGGACACGGAGAACCGGCTGATCCTGTATGTCCTGACGCGGCCCCTGGCGCTGCTGCTCCTGGCCGTGGTGAGCAGCGGCCTCCGCTTCCTGCTCAACTCCTTTGTAGCGGCGCTGCTGGGGCCCGTGCTCCTCACCATCCTGGCCCTCAAGCTGCTGCTGCGGCGCTCACCGGACCTTGGCTGCCTGGGCGCGTACTACCGCTCGGGGCAGCGTGGGCTCTGGGTGGCGGTGTACGACGGCGACGACGTGTGCGGCTGCGTGGCGCTGCAGCCCTGCCCGCAGGGGGTGACCCGCACGGCCGAGCTGAGGCGCTTGGCTGTCAGCCGCTGGTACCGGCGCTCCGGCGTGGGGCGCCGCCTGCTGGCCTTCCTGGAGGCCCAGGCCCGGGCACAGGGCTACGAGCGCGTGGTGCTCTACATCGCCGTGGTCACCAAGGCTGCCATCAGCCTCTTTGAGAGCAGCGGTTACCGTCCCACTGGTGGGCGCAGCTGGCTGGGCTACACCATCCTGCAGGAATTCAGCAAGGAGCTCTAGCACCCCCTGCCCCCCTTCTGCTGGGTCAGGGGAGTGGTTTGTAGGGAGCAATTCTGGCCAAGGGCTGGTGGGCCACGTCCGTCCTCATGCCCACGAGTCCCTCTGCTCCATGGACGTGGGATTTGGGGTGCGGCAGCCCCGGCCTTCGCTCCCAGGACAGCCGTGCCACTTCTTCCTTGACTGGAAACAGCCCGTTTTGGATGAGTCCCTTGCTGGAGCTTCAGCTGGACAAGATTGGCTGGACCTGATTGTGACTGTTGGGGGGGAGAGGGGGAGGGAGATCACAGACCCGATTGTGACTGTGACTGCAACTGCTGGGGGTGGGGGTGGGGGTGGGGAGGGGGGGATAGATCACAGACCCGATTGTGACTGTGGTGGGTGGGGATCACAGACTCTCTGGTGACTGCTCTGGGGAAAGGGATATAGAGTGGGCGACCCTGACATGGAACGGAGCAAAAGGGAACTTGAGCTTGGAGACTGCAGAAGTCCTGCCCCTGGGGTAGAGGTGCAGGCGTTGCCCCAGGGGTGGGGGGGAACCCCAGCATTAGAGCAGGGCTGCGGAGGAGTGTCTGTCTCCTGCCCCAGAGTGGGCTCTCCACAGCACCAGCTTGGCTGCGTGATGGAGTTGTTTGGCCATGGTTTGCCGTGGGCAAATTCCCGGGCCTGGTCCTGGCTGAGGATCACATTGCTGCAGCCAGGAGAATGGGGACTCTGGAGCTGTCAGTTGCCTCTGCAGTCTGGCAGCTCCTGTCCAAGCATCCAGAGGTCACGCTGTCCCACCTGGGGCCATGGGACCTTGCTGCAGTCACGCAGGCTACCAGCCGTCGCCGGGTACATGTATGTCCGAGCATGTGTGTGAATAAATATTGCCATTGCAGATACTGCAGCTCCATCTATCTCCCACCCCCACGGGCCTGGGGCAGCTCCCCAGGCAGAGCGCCACCCAGCAGGAACACACAGCAAGGGGATCCACTCAGCCCAGGGGGGTCGTCAGGAGAGTCACTGCCAGGAAAGCCCAACAGGAGCTGTCTCTCGATCTCCAGACGTGCTCTTACAACAGCAACTATCCCTCCTCCCATCCTAGTGTGCATGGGGGGCCAGTGCTGACTGTCAGGGGAGAGCGCCCCCTACTGAGCAACCCACTTTCTGCAGCACAGGCCCCCTAGCATTGGGGCATTGGGGCTAGCACCGACTGCAAGGGGAGAGAGCCCCTGCCTGCTCCTTGCAGCTGCCTGCCCGTTCCTTGGCAGTCTCCCCTCCATGGCGGGCCAGGCAGCTGCTGTTTAGCGTGGGATGTTTGGTTGTATGACAACACAGGTTGCTATGGTTGCCAGTATCCTGGAAACACAGCCGTCAGCGGCGACGGGGAGGCTGAGGACCAGCCAGGCCATGGAGCTCCATCTGCCCTGCGGTGCAGCTAGCCGGGCAGGGGCAGTGCCTGGCATGGGGTGCCAGGTGGACAGGGTCCCCAGGGCTGCCCCATGTCTACGGGCAGGGTCCCAGAGACCTGGGCTGGGCCGTCCCTCTGCCTGCGGCACTGCGGGCTGCAGGCCAGCCTGGCTCACACAACACTGACTCAGTCTTTCTATGACTCGCCCCCGGCTGGGACCGTGCGGCCAGGACATCCCCAGGGCTGGGGGGAGGGGGGGGGGAAGGATGGGCGCCAGCCAGGCCACGGCCCCACACTGCCCCCATGGCAGGACAGGACCCCTCCCCCTGTTCCATCACACCCCTTAGTCCGGACAACACGGCACAGCACTCAGGGCGTGAGGCCAGCCGTGTGCGTATGAGTATGTCAGTGTGTGTATGTGTGTGAATGACTGTGTGCATGTGAATGACTGAGAGTATGTGCGTGCGTCTGGGCATGTGTACGAATTGACAGTGTGTGTGCACATGTATGTCAGCACCTGTGTGTGTCTGGGCATGTGCATCCCTTTGCATGTATATTTGCACACACATGGGCGTGCATGTGGGGGATGGCTGGGTGTGTGTGTGGCCCTGGATGTTGGTTTGCGTTGCACACACAGGCATGAGCCCAGCTGTTTCTGTTGCTGCTCATTAACCCGTTCCCTGCCAGTGGACTGGCTGAAGGATGCTGCTCTCTGTACTGGGACACGTGGCTGGCATGGCTCGCCCAGTCCAGCATCCCTGGTGTCATGCTTGCCTACTCCTGTTTACAGGGTCCCCTGCCTTCCCTGGCTCCGAGGTCACCACCCTGAGTTGTGGGCGTTACAAGGCTCCCTCCTTATAAACTGTGGCCAGGCTGAGTCATCCCCTGGCCTGGCCAGTCCTGCTCCATGAAACAGCCCTTCCTGACACTGTGCAGACCTGGCCCCAGGGCTTGCTCCCCACCAGCCACCATGCGGCTGCCCCTGCTCCTCCTTGGTGAGTACCAGCTGCTTTGGGGGCGAGGCTCAGGCACCGGGGAAGCCCAGCCCCTTCCTAGCCCCAGGGTCCCATCTCAGGCACTGTCAGAACTCCCGGATGCTGGAGGGGGCACCGAGCACCAGGCAGAGGTTGCTGAGCACTGGGAAGCTGGTGCTGAATGCTGGGCAGGGGCACTGGGCAGTGGGTGCTGAGCACTGGGCAGGGGACACTCAGTTTCAAAACCCCAGGCAGGGAGATCAAGGTGCCTGGCACTCCAGGGCTCACTCTGTTTGCAGGCATTTGCAGTGTTTATCTAAGTGCTGCTCATGCTGGTTGTTCCTGGGTGGGGGGCTCAGACTGGCTGCTCCCCCACACCCAGCCAGGCCCCCACACTGGACAGTCCTGACTCCCTGACCCACTGGGCAGGAGATTGGCCATCTGCTGGGCTCTGCTCACCTGCTGCGCTCTTGTTTTTCAGTTGGGTTCCTGGAATTTCACTACACAGGTAACTGCGTATTGTGGGTCTGTGCGCGCACCCCTGTGTGTGTGCATGTCCCGGTGTATGTGTCCCTGTTGGCTCTGTGTGTGTGTGTGTGTGTGTATGCGTGCACCCCAGTGTGTGTGTGTGTGCACGCCTGTGTGTGTGTGTATGTCGCTATCTGGCTCTGTGTGTGTGTGCCCCTTTGTCTGTATCCTTCTGTGTGTGGATGTGTGTGTGTGTGCGCGCGCGCAGCCGTGTGTGTGCGTGTGCACCCCAGTGTGTGTGTGCGCGGCCCCTGTATGTGTCCCTGTGTGTGCCCCTATGTGTGGGTGTCCCTATCCCTGTGTGTGTGACCCTGTGTGTGTCGGGGAGAGGCGAGGCACAGGGCTACATACAGGGGCGGCTCCAGGCACCAGTGCAGCAAGCGCGTGCCTGGGGTGGCAAGCCGCGGGGGGGCGGCGTGCTGGTTGCCGTGAGGGCGGCAGTCAGGCTGCCTTCGGTGGCATGCCTGCAGGAGGTCCGTCGGTCCCGCCGGTTCGGTGGCAATTCGGCGGCGGGTACGCTGAAGGCGCGGGACTGGCGGACCTCCCGCAGGCATGCCGCCGAAAGTCGCCTGACTACCGTGCTTGGGGCGGCAAAATACATAGAGCCGCCCCATACTACATAGGACCTGTGCGGGCCTGGTGTGGACACAGCTCACAGAGCAGTGCTTGGCCCTGCCCAGCTGAGCCACTTTGGCGACACAAGCTCTGTCTTGCAGGTACCGCTCGGGGCTCTGCTGACAGAGCCATGTTGGACAGGGGTGACACCTCTTCACACCACACCCAACAGTCGTGCCAGCAAACTCTGTGTGTAGGCCTGGCCAGTGTGTCTCTGGCCGTGCGTGTGTCCACCCCTGCCTGTCTCACCCTAGCACTGCCTGTCTGGGCCTGGCACTGTCTGTGGAGGTCCCCTCTCCACCTCCAGCTCTTGCTGGCTCTAGGGTTTCTGATGTGATGGGGATGGGTCCGGGCAACCACAACTCCAGCCCATGTGGGGCAGGGGTATGAAGGGTCGCAGGGGGTGTGAAGAGTCGCAGTGGGGTGTGAAGGGTTGCAGGGGGTGTGAAGGGTTGCAGTGGGGTGTGAAGGGTTGCTGTGGAGTGAAAGGTTGCAGGGGGTGTGAAGGGTTGCAGTGGGGTGTGAAGGGTCGCTGTGGAGTGAAAGGTTGCAGGGGGTGTGAAGGGTCGCAGTGGGGTGTGAAGGGTTGCAGTGGAGTGAAAGGTTGCGGGGGTGTGAAGGGTCGCAGTGGGGTGTGAAGGGTCGCTGTGGGGTGAAGGGTTGCAGGAGGTGTGAAAGTGTTGCAGTGGGGTGGAGGCTCAAAGGGGTTGAAGGTTCACAGGTGAGTGAAGGATCATGGGGGTGGGCTCAGTGGGGCGGAGTGGCCCATGGGGTGATGGGCCCAGGGAGGAACAGCCCCATTATGGGGTGGGAGCCTGGGAGGGAGGGGCCCATGGGGTGGTGGGGACCCTGGAGGGAAGGGGCCCATTGGAGTGGGGCTAGGGGAGAGCGATCCCATGGAGCAGAGTGGCCTGAGAGGGGCTGGGGTCCTGGGAGGAAGGAGTGGTGCAGTGGGGCCCTGGGGGTGGGCATAAGGCCCCGTGGGGCTGTGTGGAGAGGGGAGGGCCCGATGGGGCAGAGGGGCCTGAGAGGGGGGTTGTGGGTCTGACAGGCTGTGCCATCTCTGCAGGCCCATTCCCGGTGCGTCTGGCTGGGGGCCCCAGTGAGTGCGTGGGGCGCGTGGAGATCGACTACAAGGGCCGCTGGGGCTCGGTGTGTGACGACGAGTGGGACCTGGCCGACGCAGCTGTGGTGTGCAGGCAGCTGGGCTGCGGCACCGCGCTCTCTGCCCCGGTGGGCGCCTGGTTTGGGGAGGGCACTGGCCCCATCTGGCTCAATGAGGTGCGGTGCCAGGGCTCAGAGCAACATCTGCACCGCTGCCGCCACCGGGGCTGGCGCCAGCATGTCTGCAGCCATGAGGAGGACGCCAGCGCCGTGTGCTCAGGTGGGGCCAGCCGGAGCATGTGACGTGGCAGCTGGGAAAACCGCACAGCTGTGTCAGGCAGTACCCGGCCCTGGTACAGTTGGAGCTGGCGCCCCTAGTGGGGATAGGCCCCATGTCTCATTCCCCACCCGCTGAGCCAGCCATTCCCGCCCTGGGGCCGGAGCGGAGCGGGCACCCCTAGAGGGGACAGGCCCCATGTCCCATTCCCCATCCCCTGAGCCAGCTGGTCCCCGCATGGGCCCAGAGCGGAGCGGATGCCCCTAGAGGGCCCCATGTGCCATTCCCCACCCCCTGAGCCAGCCAGTCCCCGCCTTGGGCTGGAGTGGAGCAGACGCCCCTAGAAGGCCCTGTGTGTGGCTGGGGCTCTGGGTATGTGCAGGTGTTATGGCTTGTTCCATTTCAGTGCCCATTGTGGCTGGCACCGATCCTTCCAGGGCCCAAAGGCCACACTCTCCATGTGGCCATGTCTCTGTGTCCCTGTCTGACCCTGCTGTGCCCACAGCTCACCGCTTCCTGCCCGTCATCACCACCAAACCCTCGGTGCAGCCGGCCCTTGGGGACCACAGACCCCCAGCACAGAGCACAGCCAGGCCGGCTTCCACCACGCCAGAGCACAGTGAGTATGAGACAAACCAATTCCCCCCCTAGGGAGCCCCCACCCCCAATGACCCTCCCACTCCTTGGCACATGCCTCCCTCCATTCCATCTCCCCAACTTCCTCCCAGGGGAACTGGAATTGCTCCTTTATGAGCATTGATTGGCGCTACTGTATTACTGACCCCTGGTGGGATGAGCCGCAGGACTGGAATGTTAAAATCAAGGGTTAGAGCCTATGTAGGAAGCCTCGAGTGGGCAAACGGGGAAGGAGGACACCCTACCTCAAAAGTGGCATTGCTTGTTTCTGAGTCACTGGTCTACAATGTGTGGAAGAAAAGCTGCATCCTGGGGGACTTCAATTCTTTTCAATTCCAAGGCCAGAAGGGACCATTGTGATAATGTCTAGTCCAGGGGTCAGCAACCTTTCAGAAGTGGTGTGCCGAGTCTTAATTTATTCACTCTAATTTAAGGTTTCGCGTGCCAGTCATACATTTTAACGTTTTTAGAAGGTCTCTTTCTATAAGTCTATAATATATAACTAAACTATTGTATGTAAAGTAAATAAGGTTTTAAAAATGTTTAAGAAGCTTCATTTAAAATTAAATTAAAAGGCAGAGCCCCCCAGACCGGTGGCCAGGACCCGGGCAGTGTGAGTGC
>QXTE01000312.1:1052327-1312617 GCA_003942145.1 Platysternon megacephalum
CCCCCCCTAGGGAGCCCCCACCCCCAATGACCCTCCCACTCCTTGGCACATGCCTCCCCCCATTCCATCTCCCCAACTTCCTCCCAGGGGAAGTGGAATTGCTCCTTTATGAGCATTGATTGGCGCTACTGTATTACTGACCCCTGGTGGGATGAGCCGCAGGACTGGAATGTTAAAATCAAGGGTTAGAGCCTATGTAGGAAGCCTCGAGTGGGCAAACGGGGAAGGAGGACACCCTACCTCAAAAGTGGCATTGCTTGTTTCTGAGTCACTGGTCTACAATGTGTGGAAGAAAAGCTGCATCCTGGGGGACTTCAATTCTTTTCAATTCCAAGGCCAGAAGGGACCATTGTGATAATGTCTAGTCCAGGGGTCAGCAACCTTTCAGAAGTGGTGTGCCGAGTCTTAATTTATTCACTCTAATTTAAGGTTTCGCGTGCCAGTCATACATTTTAACGTTTTTAGAAGGTCTCTTTCTATAAGTCTATAATATATAACTAAACTATTGTATGTAAAGTAAATAAGGTTTTAAAAATGTTTAAGAAGCTTCATTTAAAATTAAATTAAAAGGCAGAGCCCCCCAGACCGGTGGCCAGGACCCGGGCAGTGTGAGTGCTGCTGAAAATCAGCTCGTGTGCCGCCTTCGGCACGCGTCCCATAGGTTGCCTACCCCTGGTCTAGTCTGACCTCCTGCATAACACAGGCCCGAGAACGTCCCCCAAGTAATTCCTGGAGCAGAGCTTTGAGAAAAACTTCCAATCGGAGTGACCTACCCTGGAGGTCTCACGCTGCCAGGATCAAAACATCATAGGAATTTCAGAATATTGTAGATGACAATTTCCTAACTCAGAGAGTGCTGCAGCCAACACGGGGGAATTTTACACTTGAGCATGTCTATGAACTGTTACCCGCACACTCTAGGACACCCCATCTTTACCCTTCCATGGGTTCAAGACGTAACCTGGTTGATTTAGTTCCTAGGGCTCTGGGCAAAAGGCACCTACCCTTATCCAGTCCCTAGGGCTCAGGGAGTAATCTGCGGGTTTGCTGTGAAAGAGCCTTATACAGTAATATCCTTAACTTCTATTTATTAACAGTTACCAACATAGAATACACAGGCTAAGCATACAATGCTCACCACTCCCAATAAGGCAGATGAAATTTTCCTGATGGTCAGTCAGGATCAGGTCATCCGGGGCTCTAGCTTCCTGCACGGTGTGGTTGGCAGGGTGTTGAGGTCTGGCAGCTCTGATCTTGGGCTGTGTCCTGGAGTTAGGTTCTAAAGAACTTCCTTTTGGAGTTGGGACAGGCCCCATGTCCCATTCCCCACCCCCTGAGCCAGCCATTCCCTGCCCTGGGGCCAGATGGGAGCCAGCCAGCTCCTGCTGCCGTCCTAACAGCTAATGCCCTCCTTGGCTGTCCAAACGGGGGAATCTCGAGTAGGCGCAGGGAGGTTATTTTATCTCTGTCTCTGGCACTGGTGCGACCGCTGCTGGCTGTGGTTCCCGGCCAATGGGAGCTGCAGCAGCCAGCACTTGTGGCGGGAGCAGTGGAACCCCTGCCCTGGCCCCTGCCTCCACCGCCTAGGGGCTGCAGGGACATAGGAAGCCTCGGCCAGCCCCGCCGACCGCCCCCAGCACCAACAGGGGTCCCGGGCCACCTGCCCCAGCACCCGCGGTGCCCCCGGACTGCCCCTCCCTCCCAGAGCAGCCTCCCTGCCCAAGTTTTAGTCAGGGTGGGTATTTTTAGTAAAAGTCATGGACAGGTCACGGGCCCGTGAATTTTTGCAAAACAGGAACCGATCAAAGAATTAACAATGAATGGCAGCTGAAGTTCAAGGGTCACAGAGCCCCAGGATTGGTACTACACCCCAGTGTTTAAACAGGCTCTTGGAAGAACCTCTGCAATGTGCCAGACCCCACAAGGGGTCTCACTCTTCTGCCAGGGCAGGCCATGGGGCCTCACTGCCCCCGAGACTGAGCTCTCTGGGCTCTAGCCTCCTGCTTTGCCCCACGAGCTCTGCCCAGCAAGTGAAACTGAGCCATACTCCTGGGAGAGCCTTGTCTGGAGTGCAGGGATTCATGCACCTCAGCCAGTATTTACAGTGATACCTGGCAGCGTTTTCAAAGCAGTCGGGTTTGTTAGCCCCAGGCATGCAGCACAGGGAGTCCTTAGGGCAGCGCAGAGAGAGGAAGGGTCAAGCAGAGCTCATTCGGGTCAGCCCCGAGCCCAGCCGAGCGGGAGCAAACCCCATCGTCAGACTCTGTTCCTTAGTCAGTTGCCAGGTGAGAACCCCCAAGCTTCTGCCAGAGCCCACACTTCTCCCCTGCTGGTCACCTCCCAGTCCTCTGTCTCCAGGCAGGGCCATGCTGAATTCACAGCCGCTCCTGCTAGAGCAGGGGTGGGCAAACTTTTTGGCCCGAGGGCCACATCTGGGTGGGGAAATTGTATGCAGGGCCATGAATGTAGGGCTGGGGTGGGGGTTGGGATGCGGGAGGGAGTGCGGGGTATGTGAGGGGGTGCAGAGTGCGGGAGGGGGCTCAGGGCAAGGGGTTGAGGTGCAGGAGGGGAGTGGCAGGGGGCTCAGGGCAGGGGGTTGGGGTGCGGGGTGCAGCAGGGGTTCGGGGTGTGGGCTCTGGCCCGGTGCTGCTTACCTTGAGCGGCACCGGGGTGGCAGTGGCGTGCAGCGGGGCTAAGGCAGGCTCCCTGCCTGCCCTGGCCCTGCGCTGCTCCCAGAAGTGGCCATCATGTCTGGCAGTGGCTCCTGGGGGTGGGGTGGGGCAGGCGGCTCCGCCGCGTGCTGCCCTCACCTGCGGGTACCACCCCCAAAGCTCCTATTGGCCACAGTTTCCCCATTCCTGGCCAATGGGAGCTGCGGGGGGCAGTGCCTGCAGGCAAGGGCAGCGCACGGAGCCCTCTGCCCCCCTCCCCCCCAGGGCCGCAGGGACGTGGTGCCGGCCGCTTCCAGGAGCAGCGCAGGGCCAGGGCAGGCAGGGAGCCTGCCTTAGCCCTCCTGCGCCACGGAGCTGGCAATCCCGAAGCCTGGATTGAAAGCCCTGATGGGCCGGATCCGGCACACGGGCCGTAGTTTGCCCTCCCCTGTGCTAGAGCGACCCGTGATGGAGTATCCATTGATCACTCCTTGGAGCTTCCATTGTTCCTCTGGACCCCTTGTTGATCTAGGTCTGTTTCAACCAGTTCCATAATAAACCATTTGTTCCACCCAGACAGCGAGATGAGACACACACCCCTGTGTGTCCTGCACTATTCCAGCAGTAGCAATGCAAAATACAGAGGGAAACTGAGGCGCACATAGGCTTCATAAAAGTATTACCAAAAATTCCACTGCGTCACAACAAGTGAGCATAACTTGATCACATTTATAATGTGCAAAAAGGAGAAACTCCAGTCCAGTAATCTGTATACTTGATGCTTTAGAAGGGACAATTTCACAAAGCTGAAAACAATTATGAGCCAAATCATCTGGGAGGAAGAATTTAATCAGAAAAATGTGTATGATAATTGGGACTAGTTTGAGAATTAGATGCCCCAAAAGCCACAATTCCACAACTGAGGAAGAAGGCCTTGCTGGTTAAAAAACCGACCTGGCTGAAAGGAGAAGCGAAAGCAGTGATAAAAATAAAAACAATAATATATAACAAATGGAAGAAAAGGGAAGTTGGCAGTAATGAATATAAATCTGAAGCTAGGAATTGTTGAAAATTGATAAGGGAAGACTTTTAAGTGAAGTAGTAACTAAAAGAATCCTGACCGTGGCATTGATCCATTACTAGATGGAAATGGTAGAATTATCAATAATAATGCAGAAAAGACAGATGTGTTCAATAATTATTTCTGTTCTGTATATGGGAAGAAAACGGATGATGCAGTCTCATCATATGATGATGATAACATTCTTCTTATTCCACTAATATCTGGAGGATATGAAATAGAAGCTACTAAAGTTAGAAATGTTTAAATCAGCAGGTCCAGTTGACTTGCATCAAAGAGTTTTAAAAGAGCTGCCTGAGGGGCTCGCTGGCCCATTACTGTTGATTTTCATTCAGTCTTGGAGCACTGCGGTAGTTCCAGAGGACTGGAAGAAAGCTAACGTGCTAATATTTAAAAAGGGTAAGCAGGATGACCCAGATAATTATAGGCCTGTCAGCCTGACATCAATCCTAGGCAAGATATTGGAGCAGCTGATATGGGATTTGATTAATAAGGAATTAAAGGAGAGTAATGTAAATACACCTCTACCCCGATATAACGCTGTCCTCGGGAGCCAAAAAATCTTACTGCGTTATAGGTGAAACCGCGTTATATCGAACTTGCTTTGATCCGCTGGAGTGCGCAGCCCCGCCCCCCCGGAGCACTGCTTTTCTGCGTTGTGTCCGAATTCATGTTATATCAGGTCGCGTTATATCGGGGTAGAGGTATATTGCAAATCAACATGGGTTTATGTAAAATAGATCCTGTCAAATTAACTTGGTATCTTTTTTGATGGGATGACAAGTTGGTTGATAAAGGTAATAGTGTTGTTGTAATATACTTAGTCTTCTCTGAGGCATCTGACTTAGCACTGCGTGACCACCACTCCCAAGAGGAGGAGACACGTGGTGGTGGTCTGGAACTCCCTCCCAACCAGACCAAGAGACTTGAGAAGTGTGCTGCTTGCCAGGAGCTAGAATTCAGGATGTGACAGTGTCTGCCGAGACTGATCAAGCCCTTGGACCGCTACCCCTTCCTACTTCTCCACGTGGGCACCAATGATACTGCCAAGAATGACCTTGAGCGGGTCACTGCAGACTACGTGGCTCTGGGAAGAAGGATAAAGGAGTTTGAGGCGCAAGTCATGTTCTCGTCCATCCTTCCTGTTAAAGGAAAAGGCCAAGGTAGGGACCGTTGAATTATGGAGGTAAATGCATGGTTACGCAGGTGGTGTCAGAGAGAGGGCTTCGGATTCGTCGACCATGGCATGTCGTTCCAGGAAGAAGGATTGCTAGGAAGAGATGGGATCCACCTAACGAAGAGAGGGAAGAGTATCTTTGCAGGCAGGCAGGCAGGCAGGCTTGCTAACCTAGTGATGAGTGCTTTAAACTAGGTTTGCTGGGGGAGGGATAGTTCAGTGGTTTGAGCATTGGCCTGCTAAACCCAGGGTTATGAGCTCAATCCTTGAGGGGGCCACTTAGGGATCTGGGGCAAAATCAGTACTTGGTCCTGCTAGTGAAGGCAGGGGGCTGGACTCAATGACCTTTCAGGGTCCCTTCCAGTTCTATGAGGTAGGTATATCTCCATATATTATTAAAAGCCCTGAGGTAAGTGGGATACCAGGCGGAAACCCCAGGAGGAGGGTGCAACAGGGGTGGGGCTCCTGATTCATACTGAGAAAGTAGGGCGATTGGCTAGTTATCTTAGGTGCCTGTACACGAACGCAAGAAGCCTGGGAAACAAGCAGGAAGAATTGGAAGTCCTGGCACAGTCGAAGAACTATGATGTGATTGGAATAACAGAGACTTGGTGGGGTAACTCACATGACTGGAGCACTGTCCAGGATGGATATAAACGGTTCAGGAAGGACAGGCAGGGGAGAAAAGGTGGAGGAGTTGCACTGTATGTAAGAGAGCGGTATGACTGCTCAGAGCTCCAGTATAAAACTGAAGAAAAGCCTATTGAGAGTCTTTGGGTTAAGTTTAGAACCGAGAGCAACAAGGGTGATGTCGTGGTGAGCGTGTGCTATAGACCACTGGACCAGGAGGATGAGGTAGACGAGGCTTTCTTCGGACAATTAACTGAAGTTTCCAGAACACAGGCCCTGGTTCTAACGGGCGACTTCAATCGCCCTGACATCTGCTGGGAGAGCAATACAGCAGTGCACAGACAATCCAGGAAGTTTTTGGAGAGTGTTGGAGACAACTTCCTGGTGCAACTACTGGAGGAACCAACTAGGGGCCGTGCTCCTCTTAACCTGCTGCTTACAAACAGGGAATAATTGGTAGGGGAAGTAGAAGTGGGTGGCAACCTGGACAGCAGTGACCATGAGATGGTTGAGTTTAGGATCCTCACAAAAGGAAGAAAGAATACGGACCCTGGACTTCAGAAAAGCAGACTTTAATTCCCTTAGGGAACTAATCCCCTGGGAGACTAATATGAGGGGGAAAGGAGACCAGGAAAGCAGGCTGTATTTTAAAGAAGCCTTATTAAGGGCGCAGGAACAAACCATCCCGATGTGCAGAAAGAATCGCAAATATGGCAGGCGACCAGCTTGGCTTAACAGTGAAATCTTCGGTGAACTTAAACACAAAAAGGAAACTTACAAGAAGTGGAAACTTGGACAGATGACTAGGGAGGAGTATAAAAATATTGCTCGAGCATGCAGGGCTGTAATCAGGAAAGCCAAAACACAATTGGAGTTGCAGCTAGCAAGGGATGTGAAGGGTAACAAGAAGAGTTTCTACAGGTATTTTAGCAACAAGAAAATGTCAGGGAAAGTGTGGGACCCTTAATGAATGGGGGAGGCAACCTAGTGACAGATGATGTGGAAAATGCTGAAGTACACAATGCTTTTTTTGCTTTGGTCTTCACAGACAAGGTCAGCTCCCACCTGCTTTTCCTGGGCAACACAGTATGAGGAGGAGGTGAGCAGACGCGAGTGGTGAAAGAACAGGTTAAGGACTATTTAGAAAAGCTGGACATGCACAAGTCCATGGGTCCAGATAGGGTGACCAGATGAGGGGAATAAAATATCGGGACACATGGGGGAGGGGGGGGGCTGAGGGGAAAAAAAAAAGAAAAAAGCCGAGCGAGTCCCAGCTGAGAAAAACAAAACAAAAACCAGTGCCGCCTGCGGATATCTCTGTCCCGCATCCCGACCAAAGATCGGTCGGGACGCGGGACAGAGACCGAAAAATCGGGACGGTCCCGATAAAATCGGGACATCTGGTCACCCTAGGTCCAGATCTAATGCATCCGAGGGTGCTGAGGGAATTGGCTGATGTGATTGCAGAGCCATTGGCCATTATTTTTGAAAACTCATGGCGATTGCGGGACGTCCCAGACGATTGGAAAAAGGCAATGGAAGAAGGAGCCTTACCTCAGTCCCTGGAAAAATCATGGAGCAGGTCCTCAAGTAAACCATTTTGAAGCACTTGGAGGAGAGGAAGGTGATCAGAATCAGTCAATATGGATTCACCAAGGGCAAGTCATGCATATTGGGCTGCATTGGTAGGAGTATTGCCAGCAGATTGAGGGAAGTGATTATTCCCCTCTATTCGGCACTCGTGAGCCACATCTGGAGTATTGTGTCCAGTTTTGGGCCCCCCACTACACAAAGGATGTGGACAAATTGAGAGAGTCCAGCGGAGGGCAACGAAAATGATTAGGGGACTGGGGCACATGACTTATGAGGTGAGGCTGAGGGAACTGGGCTTGTTTAGTCTGCAGAAGAGAAGAGTGAGAGGGGGATTTGATAGCAGCCTTAAACTACCTGAAGGGGGGTTCGAAAGAGGATGGAGCTAGGCTGTTCTCAGTGGTGGCAGATGACAGAACAAGGAGCAGTGGTCTCAAGTTGCAATGGGGGAAGTCTAGGTTGGATATTAGGAAACACTATTTCACTAGGAGGGCGGTGAAGCACTGGAATGGGTTGCCTAGGGAGGTGGTGGAATCTCCATCCTTAGAGGTTTTTAAAGCCTGGCTTGACAAAGCCCTGGATGGGATGATTTAGTTGGTGGTGGTCCTGCTTTGAGCAGGGGGTTGGACTAGATGACCTCCTGAGGTCTCTTCCAACCCTGATCTTCTATGCTTCTAAGATTCTATGACCAACTAGAATGAAACAAAACAATATAAAATTAACATGGCACACATTAAATGGATTAAAAACTGTCTAGCTGATAGGTCTCAAAATGTAACTGTAAACAGGGAATCATCAATGAGCAGCAGTTTTTCTAGAGGGATCTCACTAGGTTCAGATCTTGGCCATATGCTCCTTAACGTTTTTATCAATGACCTGGAAGAAAACATAAAATCATCACTGATAAAGTTTGCAAATGACACATATATTGGGGGAGTGGTAAATAATGAAGGGGACAGGTCACGGATACAGAGCGATCTGGATCAGTTGATAAACTGGGTGCAAGCAACAATATGCGTTTTAATATGGCTGAATGTAAATGTATTCATCTAGGAACAAAGAATGCAAGAGAAGGTTAAGGGAGGATGATCACAGACTATAGATATCTACATGGGGAACAAATATTTAATAATGGGCTCTTCAGTCTAGCAGAGGAAGGTCTAACACGATTCAGACTGGAACTAAGATATACATTTTTAACAGTGAGAGTAATGAAGCGTTGGAACAATTTACCATGGGTTGTTGTGGATTCTCCATCATGGACAATTTTTGACTCAAGATTGGGTGTTTTTGTAAACGATCTGCTTGGGGAATTATTTTGGGGACGTTCTCTGGCCTGTGCTATGCAGGAGGTCAGACCAGATGATGAAAGTGGTCCCTTCTGGCCTTGGGATCTATGAATCTACGAGCTTCCCCTTCTGTCCGCCCTGATGTCACCAAGCATGCCAGAGCCATGACCCTGACAGAGACTTGCCCCCACCCATCAGCCTGGGCAGTGGGGCTCCCTTCCCTTGCAAAGACCGCCCCCCCATGCCCCAGCCTGGCCTGTGGTGCCCCTCCCTCTACAGAGAGCCCCCAGCCTCTTAGTCTGGCCTATGGGGCCCCTCTGTGATCCCCATCCCCTGGTGACCTATAATCTGCCTTGCAGGCGGTGCCCCCCTGCGGCTCGTGGGGGGCCCCCACAGCTGTGCAGGGCGTCTGGAGGTGCTTCACGGGAGCCAGTGGGGCTCGGTGTGTGATGATGGCTGGGGGCTGCTGGAGGGTGCCGTGGTGTGCCGGGAGCTGGGCTGTGGCGCAGTGAAGGCTGCCCCCGGGGGGGCGCATTTTGGGACTGGCACTGGCCCCATCTGGCTGGATGACGTGGGCTGCAGTGGGAAGGAGATGTCCCTGCGGCAGTGCCGGGCACGGCCCTGGGGGCGCACCAACTGCCAGCACGACGAGGACGCCAGCGTCATCTGCACAGGTACCCCCCAGAGCTATCCCCCCCCAGGAGCTACCTACCCGCCTAGGACCAACTACCCCTCAGAGCTACCCCTCCCCCAGAGCTACCACCCCCCCAACAAACTACTGCCCAAAACTACGAGCTACGCCCCACCCTGAACTACCTACTTCCCCAGAGTTACCTCCCCCCAGAACTACCTACCCCCCAACAAACTACTCCCCAGAGCTACCCCTCCCCCAGAACTACCTCCCCCCGCGAGCTACGCCCCATGCTGAACTACCTCCCCCCCAGAGCTATCCCCCCCAGAAGCTACCTATCCGCCTAGGACCAACTACCCCCCATAGCTACCCCCCCCAAACTATCTACCTCACCGACCTACCTCCTGCCCAGAGCTACTTCCCCACCCAGAACTACCTACCCCTGACCTACTACCCCCCAGAACTAGCTCCCCCCAGAGCTACCTCCCCCAACAAATGACTCCCCAGAACTACCTACCCTCGACCTACTACCCCCCAGAGCTACCCCTCCCCCAGAACTACCTACCTCCCAGAGCTACCTCTCCCCCAGGACCAACTATCCCACCGAACTACCTTCCCCCCCAAAGCTACCCCCCCCAAACTACCTACCTCACTGAGCTACCTCCTGCCCAGAGCTACTGACCCCCTCCTACCAACTACCCCCCAGAGCTACCTTCCCCCCCAAAAAAACTACCTACCTCACAGAGCTACTTACCGCCCTAGGAACAACTATCTTTCAGAGCTACGCCCCCTCACCCCGCGCCCGCAGAACTACTTACTTCCCCAGAGCTACCTTCCCCCCCAAAAAACAACCCACCCCACAAACCTCCCCAACCCCCCCGGGACAACTTTCCTCCACAGCTACGCCCCCCCCCCCCCCGCCCCCGCACCCCACTCTCCCCCAGAGCTACCTTCCCCTCCCCGAACTCCCCCCCCACAACCCCCCCCCCCCCCCCACCCCCAGAGCTACCTCCCCCGCCCAGAACCACCCCCCAAGAACTACCTCCCCCCCTCAAACTTCCTACCTCCCAAAGCTCCCTAGCTCCCTAGGACCAACTACCCCCCAGAGCTATGTCCTCCCCAGAGCTACCTACCCGCAGATAAACTACCCCCTGAGATCCCTGCTCTCTTCCCGGGGTGGGAGCGCTGATCCCTGCTCTCTTCCCGGGGGGGCTGATCTCTGCTCTCTCCCCAGGGGGTGCTGTGCTGCGGCTGGTGGGTGGTGCTGGTTCCTGCTCCGGACGGCTGGAGGTTTTCCACCAGGGCCGCTGGGGCACAGTATGCGATGACATGTGGGCGCTGCCAGGCGCGGCTGTGGTGTGCCGGGAGCTCGGCTGCGGGGACTCACTCTCTGCTCCCAGGGGGGCCTTTTTTGGTGAGGGCAGCGGTCCCATCTGGCTGGACAACGTGCGGTGCCAGGGCAATGAGTCGGCGCTGAGCCAGTGTCTGGCTGCACCATGGGGCGTGCATGACTGCCAGCACGCGGAGGATGCTGGTGTGGTGTGTACAGGTAATGTGTGTGCGGGGGGGGGGGAGGGGGGAGAGGAATCTCTCTTCTCTTGTACTGGGCTCTCTCCAGCCGGCACCCAGATTTTAGCGCTTTCGGTTTCTCTGCTGCTTCTATCAGTAGATGGCGCCGGTGGGCGGCATGTTTCCTCCATGCTGCGCTGAGCCGGAGGGTTTGGTTCATTCCATGTAAATCAGAATTAGCCTGACGGTTCATTGGGATCCCTCCATTAAGCAGTTTCTTTTCATATTCCAAATAGGGTGACCAGACAGCAAATGTGAAAAATCGGGACGGGGGTGGGGGGTAATAGGAGCCTATATAAGAAAAAGACCCCAAAATCGGGACTGTCCCTATAAAATCGGGACATCTGGTCACCCGAATTCCAAAGTTATACCCTGGGTAGGAGCCAAGATCTGGCATTATTCCCTTCCCTTCCCTTCCCTGGACTGGACCCCTCATCACACTTCTAGAGCAGGACGCCCAGCTAGAAACAAAACCCTGGATCGGGCCTATGAATGGACGTCCCCGTACTGAATGGAGAGCAAGAGGCACTTTACTGCAGTACAAACAGGAATCCGTTCTCTGGCCTGTGAATGTGTGAAGGAACATGACCAAGGGTTTGCCCAAGGAGAGCGGTTGATGGGGTTCGTAAGGCACACAAAGGAACAGTGGCTAGTTGGGCGTGAGATATGTGTCTGTACGCTGGAGTTCAGCTAGTTTGCTCGTGGGGCTGTTCAGCTGTCTGGGCGCACAGTGAGCTCTTCCTATAGGGTTTTTTTACACTCCTCTCTAACGCTTGACTTACCCCTGACAGACGGGATTCCCCCTGTGTGTTGAGCCTTGGAGGGTCTCTCTAGTTGGACAGAGGGGGAGAAGCTCTGCCCCTAGGTGGCTGTCAGACTTGCTTGGTCACTGAGCAGGATGTAGATTTGGTTTAACCATCACATGACATCTCCTAGTCCTGGGCTCATGGAAATTCCTTAGTCAACAAGTCTAAAAGGCATGTAACTCTGCTGCCAGCTAGTGGTGGCAGCAACAAGGGCCGGGTTCAATATCTAGGGGTTCCTCTTAACACCACAAAACAGAAGTGGCTCAAGCCCCCACCCAGAAATCTGGGAAAAGTTACCACCTCCCCAGGTGCCTCCAAGACGCAATGCTTCCCCCATACAAGCTCTGAGTCTGCGTACAGTATAGCAGAGAAAACTTCTAAGAAAAGGCAAAAGGAACCCAGCGTTAATTTGAGAAGATACCACAACAGTGACTCCCAAGTAAGCAATCAGTAAGTAAAACACCCGACCGGCAGTGTCCTTTGCCTCAGTTTCCCACCTTGCAGTGTGAAAATCCGATGGACAAGTGTCCCTTTAATACGCCACTCCCCTCCCCCTGCGCTGCACCCCACTTGCGGTTGGTTGTCTGAGGTGGGCGAACTCCCAGAATTCGGGGGGCATTCCCGGGGTTCAGCTCCTGCCCCTGAAGGGGGGCTGGGCAATACCTCTGTTACTGCGTCTCTATCACTGCCGCTAGCTGCAATGCTGTGGTCTGGTGCCCTGTCTGTAGGGATTTCACTGGACAGCGAGGAACCTCGCTGCTGCAGCCTCTGCCTTGCTTTCACCACACCACTGTCCCGACACCCGCTCCAAGGCTCAGAGACCTGCTCATCCCCAGGTCCCGCTCTAGTGAGCGCTGAGCAGAAGCCAGGCCTCTCCATGGAGTCTGATCAGTGCTCTCTTTACACCCTGGAGAATGATCAATCAGTAGCTAAAACACTTTAACCCCCAACTAGAAACCCCTATTCCAGCCCTTGTTGCTTTTCCCTGGGATTTGGCATCACTGTGCCTGCTTAGTGAGATTAGGGAGACCCTCTCAGTCAGGGCAGGCTAAGTACAGGCCTGCTGCCCTTTACTCCTGCAATAAGGATAACAGCAGGTCGGTGCCCCGTGTCCAAGACTTTTTAACCCTTAACCGTCCAAATGGATCACTTTGGCCAAGCAGCTGTCTGCTGAGCGCCTAGGCAGAGGAGGCGTGTCTATGCAAATATAGCCTGTTCCTTGGATCTTTTAGTTCATCACTAGCGGATAGGGCAGAGCTCATTCAGATCCTGCTTGCCCACGGATTGTGGGCAAGAGATGGGATGAGCCAGGGCCATCTCGCAACCTTCTTCAGTACGCTCGCTAGGGGAACAGAGGGAGAGCACCTGATCAAAGGGGCAGGGGAGCGTATATCTCTTACCAAGCTATTCTAGGCATAGTTGACCTCTGTACATCTTACTGTGTGCGCTGTGCGTGCATGTGCATAATGTGTGCACATGTGTATGTGCATGCAGCATGTGTGTGCAGTGTGCATTTTTGTGCAGTGCAGTGTGTGTACATACAGTGCATGTGTGCAGTGGTGTGTGTGTACATTGTGTGTGCATACAGTGTGTGTGCAGTGTATGCATGTGCATACAGTGTACAATCTGTGTGTGTGCAGCGGTGTGTGTGTGCGCAATGTGCATGTGCGCAGTGGTGTGTGTGTGCAGTGTATGCGTGCACGTGCAATGTGTGTGTGCAGCGGTTTGTGTGTGCAGTGTATGCATGCGCATGCAGTGTGCAATCTGCATGTGTGCAGCAGTGTGTGTGTGTGCAATGCACCTTTGCGCAGTGGTGTTTGTGTGCAGTGTATGCATGTGTGTGCAGTGTGAATTGTGCATGTATGTGTGCAGTGTGTATTTGCACAGTATTGTGTGTATGTGCATGCAGTGTGTCTGTGTATAGCGTGCACAGTGTGTGTATATCTCTGGGAGTGTGTTTGTGCCAACCCCCTCAGGTTGCTAGGATCTCCCCCATCTCCTTCACAGACGAGTTGGCCCATGTGAGGCAGCGCTTTACCAAGCCCATGGCCCCACAGCCACGAATGCAGAAGCCACGAATGCAGAAGCCACGGACGCAGAAGCCACGGACGCAGAAGCCCCGACCCCGGCCCCCTTCAGCGGCACGGGAGGAGACACAAGCACCAGCCCAGGTATCCCCACAGGCAGTGCTACCAGGTGAGTGAGCGGTGGGGACTGCCCACCGCAGCCAGCCCCCTCGTTCCTGGCCACCCAGTCCCCAACCCGCTCCCTAGTCCAACCTCCAACCTGCCCCATCCCCCGCCAAAGCCATCCCCCTGCTAGCTCCCAACCCATCTGTCCCTGATCCTCAGGATCCTGCATTAGACAGTCCCTTGAAGGAACCCATCAGTGTGCTAGTCCCCCAAGGGGTCCCATTCTTCCTCCAGAGTCAGCCACACCGGCCTCACCGCCTCCGAGAGTGAACCTCTGGGCTCCAGCCAGCGAGCTCTGCCCAGCGAGGCCAGCTGAGAGACTCCTGGGAGAGCCTGGGCCGCCCTGCAGGGATTCCTGCACCTCAGCCGGGATTAACAGTGACACCGGGCGTGGGGCAGGCCTTAGAGTAGCAGGATGTCGTCCAGAGTGGCCAAGCCAGGGCTCCCTTGAAGGAACTGTCCAGCCCCAACCCGCCCCCACCCGCCCAACCAGCCCTCAGCCCCCCATCTGCCCCCACCCAGCCAACTCTCAGCCCCCCATCTGCCCCCCATCCCACCCCCACCCACCCAGCCAGCCCTCAGCCCCCCATCTGCCCCTCCAGTCCACCACTCCAGTCCAGCCAGCCCTCAGCTCCCCATCTGCCCCCTCCCATCCTCTCCCCCCCAGCCAGCCCTCAGCCCCCCATCTGCCCCTCCAGTCCAGCCAGCCCTCAGTTCCCCATCTGCCCCTCATTCCACCCCTGAAGTCCAGCCAACCCACAGCTCCCCATCCCGCCCCACCCGGCCAGCGAGCCCTCAGCCCCCCCATCTGCCCCCCATCCCACCCCCTCTAGTCCAGGGAGCCCACAGCTCCCCATCTGCCCCCCCATCCCACCCTCACCTGCCCAGCCAGCCCTCAGCCCCTCCATCTGCCCCTCATTCCACCCCTGCAGTCCAGCCACCCCAGCCCTGCAATCCCTGCCACCAGGCTGTCCCTCTGCTGCTGGCTGGGCTCCTGTTTCCCGTGTGCCTGGGGCAGGTCTGGCTGGTGGGGGGTGAGGGGGTCTGGCTGGCAAGGGGTGAGGGGGGTCCGGCTGGCAGGGGATCCTGGCTGGCAGGGGGTTGGGAGGGTCCTTGCTGGTGGGGAGTGAGGGTGTCTGGCTGGCGGGAGTTGGCGGGGGGGTCAGGCTGGTGGGGGGCAAGGGGGTCTGGCTGGTGGGAGGTGAGGGGGGTCCAGCTGGCAGGGGGTCCTGGCTGGCGGGGGATGAGGGGTCCAGCTGGCAGGGGGTCCTGGCTGGTGGGGGATGAGGGGTCCAGCTGGCAGGGGGCGCGGGGGGGCCGGCTGGGAGGGGAGCGGGGGGGGGGCGGGGTGGGGGGGGGGGGGGGGGGGTGGGGGGTGGGGGGGTGGGGGGGGGTCTGGCTGGTGGGGGTGCTACCTGCTGAGCCGGATGCTCTGTATTCCAGGGAAGTGGAAGTCATTGTCGTTGCTGGAGGGCACCAGCCCCCGGGAGGCCGCCCAGCCAGAGGGGACCACGCGGAGCCCCCCGCCCTCAGGAGAGCCAGAGCTGCCCACTGCTGGACCCGCAGGTCAGTCTGGGAACCTGCAGCTCGAGCTGCCCAGCCACCCTCGCTGTACCTGTCCTGCCCCGCTCAGCCCCAGCCCAGCCCAGCCCTGGCTCTGATCGCTCCGCCCAGCAGCACGAACACCTGTTTTTTCCACTGCTGTCTGTCCAGATCTCCCCAGCACATCTCCCCGGGAGACCCTCCCTGTCTCCTCTCCCCCCGTAGGGGATGTCTGCAGCTCAAACAGCGCTGGCCTCATTGCCAAAGCCACCAGCCAGGGGCCAGCTAGTGCCGTGGATGACGCCCCCTTGGGCTGGGCCTGAGCCCCCAGGGGGGCCACCAACCAGCCACAGGGCAATGAACCAGGGCTGGGTTATGCCCTCATCCTTGCCCTGCCCCTTTGCCCAACCCAGTCCTCAGCCTGTCCTATCTCCCAGCCCCCTTCCCCATGGTCTGGGGGTAGGCAGTGGCTACCCACCTCCCTTGTAAAGTGCTGTGAGCTCTAGGGATGGAGAGGGCAGAGTGGGGGAGCAGTGTTGTTATCGGGGCGTGCATGTGGGGACGGATGGCTGGACAGATGAGGTGTATGGGGACAGAGGGTTAGTGTGTCAGGTGCAACCTTTTGTAACCTTTACGTTGAAATGTTCCCAGTTACTATTAATATGAAGTTGTTAGGGATAAAGGTTCAATGAAACCCAGCTTAGTTTTCAGGGTCGAGCCTCTGGAGCGCTGACAAGCCGTGGTCAGTAGAAGGCCACAAGGCAGCACTTGGAGGGATAAAACCAGACTTTGCTTAACTAATCATTTTCCTTTTCAGTAAGGCGGCATGTGATTGCTGCATACGCAGCACAGCAGTTGTACTCTCACGCAAAGATGGATGGGTGTACCACTGACAACAGAGTGAAGTACAGTAACCCTGGGACCTAGTGGTGCCCTTTGGATGTTAACTGCTATTCAGCAAAACTGTTTCTTTCATAGGTGCCAACTCCATGGGTGCTCCAGGGCTGGAGAACCCATGAAAAAAAGTTAGTGGGTGCTTAACACCCACCGCAGCCAGCGCCTGCCCTTCCACCCCAAGTGCCTCCCGTCTGCTGGCGGCCCCACTGATCAACTCCTCCCCCTCCCTCCTAGTGCCTCCGGCATGCCACAATCAGCTGTTCCACGGTGTGCAGGACGCACTGGGAGGGAGGGGGAGGAGCGGGGATGGGGCACGCTTGGGGGAGGGTTGTGTAACTGGGTGGGAAGAGGCGGGGCATTGCCAGCAGATCGAGGGACGTGATCGTTCCCCTCTATTCGACATTGGTGAGGCCTCACCTNCATCTCATGGTCACTGCCTCCCAGGTTCCCATCCACTTTTGCTTCCCCTACTAATTCTTCCCGGTTTGTGAGCAGCAGGTCTAGAAGAGCTCTGCCCCTAGTTGGTTCCTCCAGCACTTGCACCAGGAAATTGTCCCCTACACTTTCCAAAAACTTCCTGGATTGTCTGTGCACCGCTGTATTGCTCTCCCAGCAGATATCAGGGTGATTAAAGTCTCCCATGAGAACCAGGGCCTGCGATCTAGTAACTTGTGCTAGTTGCCGGAAGAAAGCCTCGTCCACCTCATCCCCCTGGTCTGGTGGTCTATAGCAGACTCCCACCACGACATCACCCTTGTTGTTCACACTTCTAAACTTAATCCAGAGACTCTCAGGTTTTTCTGCAGTTTCATACCGGAGCTCTGAGCAGTCATACTCCTCTCTTACATACAATGCAACTCCCCCACCTTTTCTGCCCTGCCTGTCCTTCCTGAACAGTTTATATCCATCCATGACAGTACTCCAGTCATGTGAGTTATCCCACCAAGTCTCTGTTATTCCAATGACATCATAGTTCCTTGACTGTGCCAGGACTTCCAGTTCTCCCTGCTTGTTTCCCAGGCTTCTTGCATTTGTGTATAGGCACTTAAGATAACTCGCTGATTGTCCCGCTTTCTCAGTCTGAGACAGGAGTCCTCCCCTCTTGCACTCTCCTGCTCGTGCTTCCTCCCGGTATCCCATTTCCCCACTTACCTCAGGGCTTTGGTCTCCTTCCCCCGGTGAACCTAGTTTAAAGCCCTCCTCACTAGGTTAGCCAGCCTGCTTGCGAAGATGTTCTTCCCTCTCTTCGTTAGGTGGAGCCCGTCTCTGCCTAGCACTCCTCCTTCTTGGAACACCATCCCATGGTCGAAGAATCCAAAGCCTTCTCTCCGACACCACCTGCGTAGCCATTCGTTGACTTTCACAATTCGCCGGTCTCTACCCAGGCCTTTCCCCTGCACAGGGAGGATGGACNTCCCACCAAGTCTCTGTTATTCCAATGACATCATAGTTCCTTGACTGTGCCAGGACTTCCAGTTCTCCCTGCTTGTTTCCCAGGCTTCTTGCATTTGTGTATAGGCACTTAAGATAACTCGCTGATTGTCCCGCTTTCTCAGTCTGAGACAGGAGTCCTCCCCTCTTGCACTCTCCTGCTCGTGCTTCCTCCCGGTATCCCATTTCCCCACTTACCTCAGGGCTTTGGTCTCCTTCCCCCGGTGAACCTAGTTTAAAGCCCTCCTCACTAGGTTAGCCAGCCTGCTTGCGAAGATGTTCTTCCCTCTCTTCGTTAGGTGGAGCCCGTCTCTGCCTAGCACTCCTCCTTCTTGGAACACCATCCCATGGTCGAAGAATCCAAAGCCTTCTCTCCGACACCACCTGCGTAGCCATTCGTTGACTTCCACAATTCGACGGTCTCTACCCAGGCCTTTTCCCTGCACAGGGAGGATGGACGAGAACACCACTTGCGCCTCAAACTCCTTTATCCTTCTTCCCAGAGCCACGTAGTCTGCAGTGATCCGCTCAAGGTCATTCTTGGCAGTATCATTGGTGCCCACATGGAGAAGCAGGAAGGGGTAGCGATCCGAGGGCTTGATGAGTCTCGGCAGTCTCTCCGTCACATCATGAATCCTAGCTCCTGGCAAGCAGCAGACCTCTCGGTTTTCTCGGTTGGGGCGGCAGATAGATGACTCAGTCCCCCTGAGGAGGGAGTCCCCGACCACCACCACCCTCCTCCTTCTCTTGGGAGTGGTGGTCATGGAACCCCCATCCCTAGGACAGTGCATCTCATGCCTTCCAATCAGTGGAGTCTCCTTCTGCTACCTTCCCTCAGATGTATCATCTACTCCACTCTCCACATTAGTACCTGTGGAGAGAACATGAAAACGGTTGCTCACCTGTATCTCCATTGCTGGTACATGGATGCTCCTCTTCCTTCTTCTGGAGGTCACATGCTGCCAATTTTCTTCACCGTCCCTCAGTCCCCTCTGCGCAACATGCTCCGATTCTTCAGAACATTGTGCCTGTAGAAGCATCTCCTGACGTCTGTCCAGGAAATCTTCATTTTCTCATATGCAACGCAGGGTCAATACTTGTTTCTCCAGACCTTGAACCTTCTCTTCCAATATGGAGACCAGTTTGCACTTTGTACAGACAAAGTCGCTTCTGTCCTGTGGAAGAAATACAAACATAGATAGAGGGTGTGCATAGGGATAGATAGATAGATTGTATGGGGATAGACAGATAGTGTTAGTGCTGCGCTGGGTGGTGCGGGGCAGTGTGTTGTGCAATGGGTGTGTTAGATGGACCATTGAGCTGACCCAGTATGGCTGTTCTTATGTTCTTGTTAACAGGGGATTTACAAGTGACTTTAACTTTCTATAGTTCAGTTTATTTCAGCCTTTCAAATACAGGGCCATGGATCTTAGTGCTGCTCTGGGCAGTGTGGGGTGGGCTGGGCAAACTGAGCTGGGGCAGGGCTGGGTTTGGGTGGGGTGTGTGGGGCTGGGCTCGGCAGACTGAGCAGAGGCAGTGCCGGGCTGGGCTGGGCAGTGTGGGGTAGGGCTGAGCAGACTGAGCCGGGGCTGGGCTGTACGGTGTAGGGAGCAGGAGGGAATTGGCACCACAGCTCTGTGTCAGAGGCCCTGAACTGCAGGCAGAGGAGGGGAGTCTCCATTGGCTGGAGCAGCAGGGCCCTGTTCTCTGTCCCCCACCCTGTGGAGCTGGCAGGGCCCAGCGAGCAGCTCGCTGTGCCGGTGCCGGCCTGGTGTCTATTCATGTCCCTGGGGGAACCCACTATCCAGCCCCAGCCCCTGGGGCTGCAGGTGGCAGGGGGATCAGGGTAGGGGGTTCTGCATGGGGAGCATTACCCACCTTCCAGCTGTGCGGCTTTGTCCCCACAGCCCAGGCTGTGACAGATGCTGCCATGCGGGTGAACAGCCCCAAGGATGGGCTCCATCCTGAACGGCACGGAGCCCCGGGGGCGCAGCGCCCCGTCCCGAAGAGCCGGCGGCCCCGCCCCAAACCATTGGAGACACGCACAGGTACCAGTGTCACTGTGCGGCGTGCTGTGGCCAGGGCCTGCCCTCGGGGTCCATGGCAGAGGGTGTCCGTGCTGGCCCCAATGCCCAGGGCAGCGCTAGGGTTTCAGTACTGCCGGGAGAGGGGGGCTCCGTAGGGGGCGCTCTCCCCAGCAGTCCGTGCTGGCCCCAATGCCCAGGGTGGCACCAGTTGGGCCGGGGTGCAGGACAGCAGTCATCGGGGGAGATGTTGAAGGGGGCCTGTTGATTGTTACAGTCAGTGGGGCAGGGTATGAACCCTGGCGTCCTGCCATAATGCCGGGGAGGGTCAGTGCATTCTGCCCCTGCCAGGCGGTGCGGGACACAGTGGGCCGGGCTGGGAGGTGTCATGGGGCAGAGCCCATTGGGCACTGGGGCAGGGCAGGGCCGGAAAGACCCAGCCGTCCCCAGAGCGCTCTGGAAACCTGCATCCATGTGTCTGTCCCCTTTCTTACATAGATGCTGTCCAGCACCAAGCTCCTGCTGCCACCCCCACCCTCAGGGCCCGCGCTGGGGCTTGGACTGACGCCCACATGCCTCATCCCCCACACCGGCCTGAGGACAGCACCCTGACGACTATGGCCTCCGCAACCCACCCTCCCAGCCAGCCCCACAGCGCCTGGACCAGCCCAGCCTCCCCTACTCCCTCCCCCACAAACACCCCCCCTCCCAGCCAGCCCCACAGTGCCTGGACCAGCCCAGCCTCCCCTACTCCCACGCCCACAAACACCCCCCCTCCCAGCCAGCCCCACAGCGCCTGGACCAGCCCCGCCTCCCTTACCCCCACCCCTCCTCCCAGCCAGTCCCACAGCGCCTGGACCGGCCCAGCCTCCCCTACCTCTACCACCACAACCACAACCCCTCCTGGCCAGCCCCACAGTGCCCGGATTTACCTGGCCTCCCCTATTCCCACCCCCATCCCCACAACCACCCCCCTTTCCAGCCAGCCGCACAGCACCCAGATGTACCTGGCCTCCCCTACCCCCATCCTCACAACCACAAACCCTCCCAGCCAGCCCCACAGCGCCTGGACCAGCCTAGCCTCCTCCATCCCCACAACCACCCCCCTTTCCAGCAACCCCCACAGCACCCAGATGGGCCTTGTCTCCCCTAATACCACCCGCATCCTCACAATGACCCACAGAGCCCAAACAGACCCAAGCTCCCCCATCCCAGCAACCACCCAGTCTCTGAACATGGCCCACAGCACCTGGCCAGGCCTGGCCCCCACCTCTCCCTCCTACACAACCACCGAGCTTCCTAGCCAGACCCACACCACTCGGATGGGCCCAGCTCCCTCCCACCCCACAACCACCCAGCCTCAGGACGAGACCCACAGCACCCAGATGAGCCCAGTTCCCTCCGACCCCACAACCACCCAGATGGGCCCAGCTCCCTCCCACCCCACAACCACCCAGCCTCAGGACGAGACCCACAGCGCCCGGATGGGCCCTGCTCCCTCCANCCACCCCACAACCACCCAGCCTCAGGACGAGACCCACAGCACCCGGATGGGCCCAGCTCCCTCCCACCCCACAACCACCCAGATGGGCCCAGCTCCCTCCCACCCCACAACCACTCAGATGGGCCCAGCTCCCTCCCACCCCACAACCACTCAGCCCCAGGACGAGACCCACAGCACCCAGATGGGCCCAGCTCCCTCCCACCCCACAACCACCCAGATGGGCCCAGCTCCCTCCGACCCCACAACCACCCAGATGGGCCCAGCTCCCTCCTACCCCACAACCACCCCGCCCCAGGACGAGACCCACAGCACCCAGATGGGCCCAGCTCCCTCCCACCCCACAACCACTCAGATGGGCCCAGCTCCCCCCCACCCCACAACCACCCAGCCCCCGGACGAGACCCACAGCACCCAGATGGGCCCAGCTCCCTCCCACCCCACAACCACCCAGATGGGCCCAGCTCCCTCCCGCCCCACAACCCCCCAGCCTCAGGACGAGACCCACAGCGCCCGGATGGGCCCTGCTCCCTCCAACCCCCCAACCATCCAGCCTCCGGACGAGACCCACAGCATCCGGATGGGCCCAGCTCCCTCCGACCCCACAACCATCCAGCCTCAGGACAAGACCCACAGCACCCGAATGGGCCCGGCCTCTCCCTCCCAGCCCCGGGGCGAGCCTCCTGGTACTCCCAGCCCAGCAGTTAATGGGACAGGTTGTGCCAAGATACCTGCAGCGCCCTGGCTCCCAGGCGCCCCGGCTGCACAGACAGGTAGGGGTGCGGGGGCACTGGTCCCAGGAAGGGGGGTCCAAAGGCCTGGGCCAGAAGGTGTGGGGACAGCGTCTAGACACCCAGGCTGACTGGAAATGCCACCATATATGTGTGTCACGGGGATTCTACCAGGCCCTTCTGGGGTGATAGCATCCTCCCTAGACTGGCCGGGCCAGACCTGGCCCTCCAATAACCCATCCTTCTCCGCAGTGACACCCAGCCAATATCGTCCCACTTCTGGGATCCCCAGGCCTTTACACAGGGGAAAATACCATTATCCACCTTTGTAGGTAGATAAACTGAGGCACGGGCTCATGATTGAGTCAGTGCCTAAGCTGGGGAGAAAACCCAGGAGTCCTGGCCAGCATGCCCCTTCCCAGAGCTGGGATAGAACCCAGGAGTCCTGGCTCCCAGCTCCTCCTCCCCCGGCTCTAACCATTAAATCCCACTCCCCTCCCAGAGCTGCCTTGGTGTGTGCAGTAGCAGACAAGGCTGTTGTCAGTGGGTGAGTGGCTGGTGGCCAGGCCCCGTGGTGGGGTGGGAGGGTGTCTCTCCAGCATGGAGCTTTACAGGTGGCTTCCTTGTATCCCATCCCACAGATGCTGCCCCCACGCCAGGCCAGCCTCAGGGACCCGTCCTGGAGATGCCACACCCTGCCACCCGCGCCCTCCCAGCCACTGCCTTCCCCGCAACCATGCCCTCAACCCGGGCCCTCCCATCCCCGGCCACTGCTCCCCACACCACCACCCCTCGGGCCAGCACCCCCCCTGCTCTGCCCCTTGCCCAGGGGGCAGTGACTATGGTGTTGGAGACAAGAGCCCCCGTACCGGCTGCAGGGCTGGGGGCAGTCAGGGGGCAGGGGGATTGCCGGGAGCCAGGCTACGAATCCCCTCAGCTGCAGGAGCTGATCCAGGTGGTGCGGGAGCTGCGGGGGGACCTGCGCGCCCTCGTCCAGACCCAGCGGCAGGAGCGCCGCCAGCTGGGCGCCATTGCTGGCAGTCTGGCTGAGCTGGTGGGGGCCGTACGGCAGCTGGTAGGGGAGCTGCCCAGCCAGGTGCTTCGGGGGCAGAGCCAGCTCCCCCATCCAGCGTGGCGTAGGCAGGGCCCTGCACCCCCCACTGACAGCCTCGCCTGATACCTGCCTACCAAAGAGCCCCACTGAGAGACAGACCCCCTCATCGGCCCAAACTAACCACCCTCTGACAGACAGACCCCCTCCCCGGCCCGAACTAACCACCCATTGAGAGACAGACCCCTTCCCCGGCCCGAACTAACCCCCCACTGAGAGACAGACCCCCTCATCGGCCCAAACTAATCACCCTCTGACAGACAGACCACCTCCCCGGCCCGAACTAACCCCCCCGACAGACAGACCCCCTCCCCGGCCCGAACTAACCCCCCACTGAGAGACAGACCCCCTCCCCGGCCTGAACTAGCCCCCCCGACAGACAGACCCCCTCCCTGGACTGAACTAATCCCCCACTGACAGACAGACCCCCTCCCCGGCCTGAACTAACCCCCCCGACAGACAGACCCCCTCCCCGGCCTGAACTAACCCCCCCGACAGACAGACCCCTCCCTGGACTGAACTAATCCCCCACTGAAAGACAGACCCCCTCCCTGGCCTGAACTAACCCCCCCGACAGACAGCCCCCCTCCCCGGCCTGAACTACCCCCCCCGACAGACAGACCCCCCCCCTGGCCTGCATTAACCCCACACTGAGAGACAGACCCCCTCACCGGCCCGAGCTAGCCCCCCACTGACAGACAGCCCCCCTCCCCGGCCCGCACTCCCCCCACACTGAGAGCCAGCCCCCCTCCCCGGCCTGAACTAACCACCCCGACAGACAGCCCCCCTCCCCGGCCCGCACTAGCCCCCCTCTGGGAGACGGACCCCCTCCCCGGCCCGAACTAACCCCGCCCTGACAGACAGCCCCCCGCCCCGGCCCGAACGACCCCCACACTGACAGACAGACCCCCCTCCCTGGCCTGCACTAACCCCACACTGAGAGACAGGCCCCCTCCCTGGCCTGAACTAACCCCCCACTGAGAGACAGTCCCCCTCCCCGGCCTGAACTAACCACCCCGACAGACAGCCCCCCTCCCTGGCCTGAATTAACCCCCCACTGAGAGACAGGCCCCCTCCCCGGCCCGAACTAACCACCCATTGAGAGACAGACCCCTTCCCCGGCCCGAACTAACCACCCATTGAGAGACAGACCCCTTCCCCGGCCCGAACTAACCACACACTGACGGACAGACCCCTTCCCCGGCCCGAACTAGCCCCCCACTGACAGACAGCCCCCCTCCCCGGCCTGCACACCCCCCCCCGACAGACAGCCCCCCTCCCCGGCCCGAACTACCCCCACACTGAGAGACAGACCCCCTCCCCGGCCCGCACTAACCCCACACTGAGAGACCGACCCCCTCCCCGGCCCGAACTAACCACCCACTGAGAGACAGACCCCCTCACCGGCCCAACCTAACCCCCCTCTGACAGACAGACCCCCTCACCGGACTGAACTAATCCCCCACTGAAAGACAGACCCCCTCCCTGGCCTGAATTAACCCCCCACTGAGAGACAGTCCCCCTCCCCGGCCTGAACTAACCACCCCGACAGACAGCCCCCCTCCCCGGCCCGAACGAGCCCCCCACAGAGAGACAGCCCCCCTCCCCGGCCCGAACGAGCCCCCCACAGAGAGACAGCCCCCCTCCCCGGCCCGAACGAGCCCCCCACAGAGAGACAGCCCCCCTCCCCGGCCCGCACTCCCCCCACACTGAGAGCCAGCCCCCCTCCCCGGCCTGAACTAACCCCCCCGCCAGACAGACCCCCCCCCCGGCCTGAACTATCCCCCCCGACAGACAGACCCCTCCCTGGACTGAACTAATCCCCCACTGACAGACAGCCCCCCTCCCCGGCCCGAACTAACCCCCCCGACAGACAGCCCCCCTCCCTGGACTGAACTACTCCCCCACTGACAGACAGACCCCTTCCCCGGCCCGAACTAACCACACACTGACGGACAGACCCCTTCCCCGGCCCGAACTAACCACCCACTGAGAGACAGACCCCCTCACCGGCCCAAACTAACCCCCCACTGAGAGACACACCCCCTCCCTGGCCCGAACTAACCCCCCCCTGAGAGACAGACCCCCTCCCCGGCCCGAACTAACCCCCCCGACAGACAGACCCCCTCCCTGGCCTGAACTAACCCCCCACAGTGAGACGGGGTGGAGAGTCCTGCCCGCAGGCCCACATCAATGCCCAGTCCCCCTTCTCCCAAAGTGATACCTAGGGTTTGCGGGGATCGCTGAGTGGCTCTGGGGCTGGAGAGGGTGGCTATGCTGCCAGCACTGATGGGGTTAATGCTGTGGGTCCTAGTTCAGCCAGGCACAGCCCTGACTCCCTGTGTCATCTCTGGGTTATGACTAATATAACTCTTCCTTCTTCTGCAGCCCCTGTGTCTCTCTGTCCCCACTGGGGCTCAGGACAGCCTGATTCAGCACTCGCTGCAGCTTTCCCCACCTGACCCCCAGCTGAGAAACGGGAGCCAGCTGGTTTACGGGGACCGAGGGCGCTGAGGTTTCCAGCACCTCCCTGTGGATTCACAGGGATTGGGACCGGCTCAGTGGTTCTGAACCAGGTGACTCCAGGGCAGACCAGGCCAGAGAGGGGAAGGGGGGTTATTTAGACTGTTTCAAAGGCTTTGGGCTGGTTTAACCCTATTTAACTCCAATGCTGAATGTACATTGGGGAGAAAAGACGTCTCTGTTAAAGATGCTGAACCCTCTTCCCTGCAATGTCAGCCCAAGCTGTCAGGTTCACCATCCCTCTGACAACCTTCACTGATCCCCCTCTGGGAGCTCTCACCCAGCCCTGGGAGATCCCCAAGGGCTCCTCCCACATGGCCGAGGGAAGCAGCATGGCCACTCCTGTGGGCTGTAAACTGAAACTCCAGCCGGAATAATCCTTTTGTGCTGCATTGCACTTTGGGATCTTTACATGGGACAGAGGAGCTGCCGGAGCAGAGCAGACCAGGGGCCCATCCAGCCCAGGCTCCTCTCTGTTGCTGGGGCAGAGCCAGCTGCATCAGAGGAAGCTGCAGGAAGCCAAGCCAGAGGGAAGAACCTGCCCCAGGGAGACTCTAGGGTTTGCAGGTGTCTGGTTTTCAACGGGAACGCCCAGTCGAAAAGGGACCCTGGCAGCTCCGGTCAGCACTGCTGACGGGGCTGTTACAAATCCGGTCGGTGGTGCAGCGGGACAAGGCACGCTCCCTGCCTGCCATGGCTCTGTGCAGCCCCCAGAAGCAGAGGCATGTCCCCACTCCAGCTCCTACGCTTAGGGGCAGCCAGGGGGCTCCGCACTCTGCCCCCGCCACAAGTGCTGACTCCACAGCTCCCATTGGCAAGGAACCATGGACAATTGGAGCTGCGGGGGTGGCACCTGCAGACAGAGCAGTGCACAGAGTTGCCTGGCTGCACCTGCACGTAGGAGCTGGAGATGGGACATGCCGCTGCTTCCGGAAGCTGCTTGAGGTAAGTGCTGCCTGGAGCCTGCACCCCTGACCCCCCTGCGTGCTCCAACCCTCTGCCCCAGCCCTGATCCCCCTCCTGCCCTCTGAACCCCTCAGTCCCAGCCCGGAGCACCCTCCTGCACCCCAAACTCATCATCCCCAGCCCCACCTTACAGCCTGCACCCTCAGCTGGAGCCCTCATCCCCCACCTCCTGTGCCCCAACCCCCCACCCCATCCCTGATCCCCCTCCTGCCCTCTGAACCCCTTGATCCCAGCCTGGAGCACCTTCCTGCACCCCAACCCCTCATCCCCATCCCCATCCCAGAGCCTGCACCCCCAGCCAGAACCCTCACAACCCCCTGCACCCCAACCTCCTGCCCCAGCCCAGAGCCCCCTCCTGCACTCTGAACCCCTCAACCCCGGCCCCACAACAGAGCCTGCACCCCCAGCCAGAGCCCTGCCCCCCCCCCTGCACCCTAACCCCCAGCCTGGTGAAAATGAGCAAGAGTGAGGGTGGGGAGAGTGAGCGACAGAGGGAGGGGGGATGGAGTGACTGGGGGCGGGACATCGGAGAAGGGGCAGGGGCGGGGCCTCTGAGGAGCAGAGGGCAGGGGGTGGGACAAGGGTGTTTGGTTTTGTGCGAGTAGAAAATCGGCAACCCCAGGAGAGTCTCCTCCTGCCCCATCAGTAAGAGCTCAGCTCCTGCACTGGAGGGGGTATCGGAGCCCCCCAAACTCGGAGTTATTTTTAATGTTCACAGTTGTGACTCTGGGTGTTCTTGTTATTCAGACAAACACCCAGTCCTGCTATGAGACCTCCCCAGCCCTGGCCCAGCGCTGCTTTGTGGCAATGAGTTCCCCAGGCCCATAACACTGTGGGGAGGGATTTCCTGGGGTCAGTGTGGATTTTCCCTTCTTTTTCTCATGGCTCGTCCCCCTGGTTCCTGCCCTGTGAGAAGCACCCGATTTCCCATCTCTGTCCCAGTCGATGTTGTGGGTCCCTCTTT
The DNA here is from genome assembly GCA_003942145.1 of Platysternon megacephalum. Taxonomy (NCBI): domain Eukaryota; kingdom Metazoa; phylum Chordata; order Testudines; family Platysternidae; genus Platysternon; species Platysternon megacephalum. Next base: position 1,079,634 of record QXTE01000312.1, read on the forward strand.
CCCATCCCCCATATTCCTCCTCCCTACAATAACCAGCCCCAGATGTTCAGTCCTCCCACAGAGGAGCCCCCCCCCCGCCCCAGCTCTAACCATCCTCACCCCCTGGCTTTGACCCCTCAGCTCTGCTGGAGACTATTGCAGATGGGAGCTCGGCACTGTGGGGAGAGGGGCGCACTGTTCACTGTCTCCAGGGGGCACCCCACGGCTCTATCCAAAGTCAGGGCAGGTTCTAAGGGGGCCCCAGCCCGGCCCTCNTGCAGATGGGAGCTCGGCACTGTGGGGAGAGGGGCGCACTGTTCACTGTCTCCAGGGGGCGCCCCACGGCTCTATCCAAAGTCAGGGCAGGTTCTAAGGGGGCCCCAGCCCGGCCCTCGTGCACCCAGCGCTGTGCCAGTGTCCCTGCTACGCACTGAGCCCTGGTTTCCATGGAGCTGCCCATGGGCCTGTCCCTGTGCTGTGACAGTTCGTGCAGACTCAGGGGATGAGGGTGAGGGGTTCACACGGCTCCCCCCAGCCTCAGAGCAACTGACTATTTACCAGCCTCCTGGCTCCCCACCATTGTGCTGCCCATCCCCCAGCCTGCTCCCGTCCCTGGACTCCCTCGGTAGCTCTGTGTCGTCTGCACTGGTCTCCCCCTCCCCCGCTCACCCTGCTCTCAGCAGGGGAATAAATGTGTGAAACACCCACCCCAGGACGGGCCCAGCCCCGAATCTCCCTGCTGCCAGCGGGAGAGTCACCACTCGGGGCTCCTCTTTGGCCCTGTCCACACCAGGCCAGTAGCTGCGGTTGGAGGCTGGGCAGCTAAGACATTAACTAGCCCGGCTGTAACAGGCCAAGCGGAGCCCTTTAAACGTGTGTGAGCTGGGCGTGGCCAGGCCCGGGGGCAGCACACGCGGCGCAGGGTGAGTTGTCAGAGCACTGCCTGCACCAGGGTTTGGAATGGGCTTGGTGGGGTGTCAGAGCGAACACCTCTGAACAGCCGCACGCCCTGGCAGCCGCACGCCTCGGCTACACAGACGGGCACCGGCTCAATTCAGATTGGGGGTAAAGCTCATATTAGGCCTTGTCCCCATGGGAACGTTCTCAGTTCTTGTCACTCTTGTCAGCGGCTCCATGTGCAGTGGCAAGACCATATCAGGAGTGAGGACCTCGGTAGCCCAACCCAGCACCCGCCTCAATCAGCACTTGGTTCAGTTTTGGCAGCTCTCTTGGGACAGGAGACCAATGAATTACGAACCGTGTTTACCAACGAAAGCTGCTAGGCAGACGGCGATCACGTAGGTAACAAATGCTTCCCTGTTCCACTGAGATCGCCAAGGAGGGGCATAGACCAAACATCCACCCTGAGCGCCTTCAGGAGCTAGCCAGAGACTGAGCTGCGTGACACTCGATCTGCAAGGAGGCTGCGTCCTTTCGGGATTTGCCAAGATGATAACATGGGAATGTGGCTTGGGCATAAGCTCAGGTGTGAATGGACCTGCTCTAGGTACACGGGGGTGTCCCCATGGGGTGAGGCCAGTGCAGTGATACCCCTTCCCTGGGCAGACAAGGGCTGTGTCTACACCACAACCGCAGCAGTGGCATGGCTCAGCTCTGCGGCTATGCTGCTGTGGTGTTGTGATGAAGATGCTACAGCAGTGGAAGGGGCTTTGCCATAGTTAATCCACCCCTCCAAGCGGCGATAGCGAGGCCAATAAGAGAATTTTTCGTTCCACCTTCTGGTGTCTACACCAGGGCTTAGATTGGCTTAAACCCATCTCCAGGGGTCTGAATTTTTCACCCCCCGAGCAATGTAGTTGGGTCGACCTAAGCTTTAGGTGTAGATCAAGCCAAGCCTCAGCCTTGTTCAACTGGAGTGAGGGCGTCCACACAGCCCTCAGCGTCGCTTTAACTGCATGGGCTGATCCTCACACCCGCAGTCAAACCTGTGCACCTGTCCCGTGTCCACAAGGCCTCCGTGGATCAGTTCTGCTGACTCCCTGTGAACCAGCTCCAGGAACAGCCCCTCCGCCCCATGTGTCCCAGAACCAGCTGTTCCAAGAGGGGTTTGTTTGCTCAGCATGTTCCGGGAACACGTATTTCACAATCCAATGATATCAATAAAGCCACAGCGCAGGGCACAAGGGTCACTTCTTCTCTGTGGGCCCAGCTGCACACACCCACTGGGTCACTGCAGGGGGGTGCAGCGGGAGGGGTCTCTGCAGTGAGGCCTGTCACACCTCCTGCCCCCTTGGGTCTCTGTCCCCTTGGGTGCCTACCCCATCTCCCCAGCCTGTGATCATCACACGGAGCTCAGCCTGCCTCTCTCACAAGGACGATCGCCTGCCCTAACCCCTGGCCACGCTGCCCCACAAGGACTCTGCTTTGAACATGGGGTTTCCCGGGTGCCTCCTGCTCCCAGATGGGCACCCCCTTGGCAGGAGCTCGGCTGCCTGCGCTGGAGCCGGGAAGACAAAGATCCCCATCCTCCTGGTTTGGCTTTGGGGTGAATGGCCTTTTCCCTTTGCTCTGGCTTTGAATAGCCCTGGGGGCACCCTGCGATTCTCCAGCCCCCCCATCAGACACGGCATAGCTGTGTCCTGGGAGCCAGGACTCCTGGGGCCTGGGAAGGGGAGTGGGGGCTTGTGGTTAGAGCAGGGGGGCTGGGAGCCAGGACACCTGGGGTCTATTGCTGCCTTGGGAAGGAGAGTGGAGTCTAGCAGTTAGAGCAGGGGCTGATACCAGGATCTATCTAGCTGCATGTACAATTTTACAATACAATTAATTTAACTTTTGTTAAGTGTTAAAACAGTAAAAAGAAACTGGCATGTCTCCGAATCCTGGAGGTGTTTCCCAGCCGCCCTCGGCTGGTCTCTTTAGGAACACGGGACACAGGGCTGGAAGGGCATGTTATAGAATCCCAGTCACACACTTATCAAGCACCATCTTCACGTGAGTTAGTGTGTTCTCCCCTTACCCATTAGGAGGCTGTTCCGGAACCTTCTCATTTCCAGCCTAACGTGACTCCTGGACAGTTTATCCCCATTTCTTCTTGGGCCAAGACTGTCCTTTGGCTTCAGTAGCTCTTCTCCCTCCCTGGCGTTCCCGCGATGGATTCATACAGAGCAATCAGATCCCTGCTCAGCCTCTGCTGTGCCAGCTAAATCAGCCAAGCTCTTCCAGGCTCCTCTCGAACGACCAGCCTCCATCCCCCAACCACCCTAGCAGCCCTTCTCTGCACCTGGTCCCATCTGAATCCATCTGTCCTGCATGCGGGTGACCAGAACTGCACACAGGTGTCAAAGTTAGAATCAAGACTCACAGTTTTTAGTTATAGACCACTCTGTTTTATTAACGCAGCGCTGTGCTAATACATTCAGATAATGTGAGCACCATATAAGACTCAGACTGTCTTATTTATACAGATAAAAAGGGGGGTGAACTTAACAAGAAAACAAAGGAAGCAAAGCTGATAAGTTTTCCTGGGGCCAGACACACATCTTATTTCCTATTAACTCTTAGCAATCTTCTGCTAATGTCCCACCATTAGCTTAGGTGCGAGTTATTGTTCTATATCTTAATGTTTCTCTTCCTGACAACTATATTTCAACATTCCTCATTCCTGCTTAAAGGAACATACAGCATTTCTTTAAGCAGGAATGAGGAATGTTGAAATATAGTTAGGAAGAGAAACATTAAGATATAGAACAATGACTCGCACCTCCCTTTTTATCTGTATAAATAAGACAGTCTGAGTCTTATATGGTGCTCACATTATCTGAATGTATTAGCACAGCGCTGCGTTAATAAAACAGAGTGGTCTATAACTAAAAACTGTGAGTCTTGATTCTAACTTTGACACAGGTTTCCTGATGATCGCCCCGAGTGACCTAACTCCTGTCCTGCTCTTACCGTGTTTGTTCAGTGTTTGAGGCTCCATTTCTTAACTATTATTATTAACTATTTAATATATTAACTATTAAATATTAACTATTATTTATTATGCAAACACAAGAATTCATGTTATGGCAGCACTGTGTGCCGAGCTCAAGGCCCTGTGGTGCTGGGCTCTGCACTGGCAGGGCGTCAGGCAGTCTCTGCCCCCAAGAGCTCAGTCTAAATGGAGAGGATAGAGAGGGGCAATTGGGGCACAGAGAGGGGATGTGATAGCAGCTGTTGGGAATGGAGCCCTGGTCTCATCACTCCCAGCCCGGTGCCCCTCAGCACTGCCGCTGTGCTTGCTGCTGTACAACACACAACCAGAGACAGCCACTGGGCTCACAGTCACCCCAGACACAGCCCTTCTCAGACTCAGGTAGGCACTGACAGAACCTGGAGAACAAAGACAAGTTAACATTAAAATCTCAGCTCCCTCTCAGCACCCACCAGCATTTCCAGAGGGCCAGCAATCCACTTTGTAAGCCCAAATATAGAGACGATGGCTCTGTTGCTGGACAGTGAAAGAAGAGCTCATCACTGAGAAAGTTTGCAGATGACACAGTTGGGGGAGTGTAAATAATGAAGAGGACAGGTTGAGAGATCTGGGCACTTTGTAAACTGGGTGCAAGCAAACAATATGCATTTTAATACAGCGACATGCAAATATATATATCTAGGGACCAAGAACATGGGCCATACTTACATGGTGAACTCTCTCCTGGGAAGCAGTGCCCCTGAAAAAGATTTGGGGGGTCACACAAGCTCCCAGTGAGACACTGTGGCCAAAACAGCTGCTGTGATCCTGTGATGCACAAACAGGGGAATCTCTAGTAGGAGCAGATAGTTTATTTTACCTCCGCATTTGGCACTGGTGTGATCAATGCTGGAATCCTGTGTCCAGTTCTGGTGTCCCCAATTCAAGAAAGATGTTGATGAGTTGGAGAGGACTCAGAGAAGAGCCATGAGAATGAGTAAAGGACTAGAAAACCTCCTTAATCTGTTTAGCTTAACAACGAGAAGGTTAAGGGGTGACTTGATCACAGTCGGTAAGTATCTACACGGGCCCAGGGAACAAGTATTTCATAATGGGCTCTTCAATCTAGCAGAGAAAGGGGGAACAGGATCCAATGGCTGGTGGATTCAAGGGTCATGGTGGATTCTTCATAATTTTTGACAACTTTTAACTCAAGATTGGATGTTTTTCTAAACATTCTAGGAATCATTTCAGGGCAGGTCTCTGGCCTGTGCTATACAGGACTCAGACTAGATGATCACAGTGGTCCCCTTTGGCCTAGGAATCTATGAATCTGTGAAACCCCCGAGTCAGACTGAAACTTTCTATCATCCTATCAGACTGTGCTGGGTGTGCAGGGCTGGGGCAGGTTTGTGGAGCCCCTGGAATCTCACAAAGCTGCAGAAACACTTTGCATTCAAAGTTTCTCCCTTGATCTGAGAGCAGCACTGCTGGGGTCCCGAGTCTGGTGAAGAATTCATTCACTAGAATGAAGCTATTACATTGATTCATTGTGTACGTATTAGCCTCAGTGAAATCCAAACTGATTATCAGCTCAGCCACGATCCTGGCTTCTTGCTCAAATTCCAGTGCTCCTATTTTCAAACCCAATTTCCCCCATTTTTGGAAGGACACACACTCCCCAGTCATGTCTACACTGCTCACAGAGCCAGCTGCGAGGGTGTGAATTGCAGAGTGCACCAAAGAGCTGCACTCGGACTGACCTGTGTGGACGCTGCTGGTGCGAACTGAAGGTTCCTAATTTGAGTTAATGCCCTGTGAAAGCAGGGCCGGCTCCAGGCACCAGCCCAGCAAGCAGGTGCTTGGGGCGGCCAACGGAGAGGGGCAGCACTCCAGCTGTTTTTGGGGCGGCAAGTCTGGGTCTTCGGGGGCGGGTCCCTTGGTCCCGCTGGGAGCGAAGGACCGGCCGCCGACTTGCCGCCGAAGACTGAAGCGGGGGCTGTAGGGCTGATCGCGATCGCGGCTTTTTTTTTTTTTTTTGCTGCTTGGGGCGGCAAAAACCCTGGAGCCGGCCCTGTGTGAAAGAGGACTAGGGTAACTATAGTAACAACCCCCCCATACACTGGGTGGGCAGGGGGAGTTCATACGCTGTAACTGCCCCCCCATACACACTCACACTGGGGAGGTCACGCACTGTAACTGTCCCCCCTGCCACACACACACACACACCGAGGAGAGCACTAGGCCTGGCCAGACCTAGGGGGAGTAGGGTGTGTCATGCTCCTGTCCCAGGTGTGGTCTGGTCACTAGACGAGGTTTTGGAATTAATTGATACACTTAACATTAACAAGTCACTGGGACCAGATGGCATTCACCCAGGAGTTCTGAAAGAACTCAAATGTGAAATTGCGGAACTATTAACTATGGTTTGTAACCTGTCCTTTAAATCAGCTTCTGTACCCAATGACTGGAAGACAGCTAATATAATGCCAATATTTAAAAAGGGCTCTAGCGGTGATCCCGGCAATTAGAGATCGATAAGTCTAACGTCAGAAACAATAGTAAAGAATAAAATTGTCAGACACATAGAAGAACATAACTTGTTGGGCAAAAGTCAACATGGTTTCTGTAAAGGGAAATCGTGTCTTACTAATCTATTAGAGTTCTTTGAATGGGGTCAACAAACATGTGGACAAGGGGGATCCAGTGGACATAGTGTACTTAGATTTCCAGAAAGCCTTTGACTAGGTCCCTCACCAAAGGCTCTTACGTAAATTAAGTTGTCATGGGATAAGAGGGAAGATCCTTTCATGGATTGAGAACTGGTTAAAAGACAGGAAACAAAGGGTAGGAATAAATGTTGAGGGGTAACTAGTGGTGTTCCCCAAGAGTCAGTCCTAGGACCAATCCTATTCAACTTATTCATAAATGATCCAGAGAAAGGGGTAAACAGTGAGGTGGCAAAGTTTGCAGAAGATACTAAACTGCTCAAGATAGTTAAGACCAAAGCAGACTGTGAAGAACTTCTAAAAGATCTCACAAAACTAAGTGATTGGGCAACAAAATGGCAAATGAAATTTAATGTGGATAAATGTAAAGTAATGCACATTGGAAAAAATAACCCCAACTATACATACAATATGATGGGGGCTAATTTAGCTACAGCTAATCAGGAAAGAGATCTTGGAGTCATCGTGGATAGTTCTCTGAAGATGTCCACACAGTGTGCAGCGGCATTCAAAAAAGCAAACAGGATGTTAGGAATCATTAAAAAGGGGATAGAGAATAAGATGGAGAATATCTTATTGCCCTTATATAAATCCATGGTACGCCCACATCTTGAATACTGCATACAGATGTGGTCTCCTCATCTCAAAAAAGATATACTGGCATTAGAAAAAGTTCAGAAAAGGGCAACTAAAATGATTAGGGGTTTGGAATGGGTCCCATATGAGGAGAGATTAAAGAGGCTAGGACTTCTCAGCTTGGAAAAGAGGAGACTAAGGGGAGACTAAGGGGTATATAAAATCATGAGTGGTGTGGAGAAAGTGAATAAGGAAAAGTTATTTACTTGTTCCTGTAATATAAGAACTAGGGGCCACCAAATGAAATTAATGGGCAGTAGGTTTAAAACAAATAAAAGGAAGTTCTTCTTCACACAGCGCACAGTCAACCTGTGGAACTCCTTGCCTGAGGAGGTTGTGAAGCTAGGACTATAACACGGTTAAAAGAGAACTAGATAAATTCATGGAGCTTAAAGTCCATTAATGGCTATTAGCCAGGATGGGTAAGGAATGGTATCCCTAGCTTCTGTTTGTCAGAGGATGGAGGTGGATGGTAGGAGAGAGATCACTTGATCATTACCTGTTAGGTTCACTCCCTCTGGGGCGCCTGACATTGGCCACTGTCGGTAAACAGGATACTGGGCTGGATGGACCTTTGGTCTGACCCAGTATGGCTGTTCTTATGTTCTTATGCTCATCCACCCCATCTCTGTTCATTGTTAGATCCGTTAATGCCCTGCCAGGTACGGCTGAGGTTCGGCTCCCTAAGGAATGTTACACACAGTGCCACCCAGTGGCTGAGCAGACCGCGACAGGTTAACATCCCAGTCCATCTCCCCCATTAAGTTCCATGTTCCTGCCATTTTTTCACACTGTCATGCTGGCTGTGAAGTTCAGGATGGATCAGTCTGCCCAGTGTCTCTAAACCACCCTGGGTTCCTAACTGCAGAACGCCAACGTGTAGCAGCTTGGCCATCTGGCTGGCCGCTAGTTACAATGACTGACTGGGGTTGTTCTGGAATCCTTGAGACGTCATCTTCTCGTTCAGCATCCGCCATCTGTCGGGTTTGCTCTGTGGATGGTTTCTGTTGAACTCTCCCCGTCGGTCTCGGTCACTGTGATCTGGGCGCTGAATTCTTTTCCTTGATGACAGCTGGAGCCGTCTATCCTTTTTCTTCATCCAATTTGAGGTGAACACGGTCACCGGGTTCCAGACCCGGCAGGTCTCAAACTGAGTGATGGTTCTTGTAAACGTGTCTGTTGTGAAGGGGCCGGCTGCCTTCACTGGCACTGGGTGGGTTGTTTGGCTGCCCTCTCCCCATGCCAGGAGAGAGGGGGAGTCAAGGAGCAGTTGGGACCCTGGGACTGAGAGGGCCTCTAGCCAATCAGAGAACTCCAGACTAGGGCCAATGGATAGTAGCCAGTGCCCCAAGTCATTCTGATTGACCAGGCAGCGGGCCAATCAGGGAGCCCATCTCAGGTTGGGTCTGTGCTCTTGTTGGCTTTCCTGCAGCTCCACCAGATGCCTGAGCCTGTCCGTTTGCTCCCCCATTAGCCTCAGCATTGCATCCTGCCTCTTCTCATCATGCTCACTTAATGCTTTCCTGGACTCTGCCACTGAATACCTCCATGCATTCAGCTGTGCCCTTTCAGTGCGGGAGGACTGCATGAGCTTGGAAAACATGTCATCGCAAGCGCGTTCTTTTCGCCTTCTAGTCTGCGATAACCTCAGGGACGGAGATGATAGGAGGAGCATAGAAACATTTGCACCTGCAGGGGGATAAAAAGGGAGAGTAAAATTTCAGATGATACATTTCTGAGAACAAAAGGGAGACTCTTTCACAGTGAATCAAGCAATTCACAGCAGACAGCACATGTGCTTTAGGTACAAGGTCGCATTTTGCCTTTTATATTGAGCGCCTGCCGGTATGGTGACACATCACACACAGCTGGGCAACAGAATTCGGTTTCCAGGCAGACATGGTAAGCCAAAGGGTACGCAGGTTTGGCTTCTAACGCCTTCATAACATGTGGGAATATTTTCAAACTGCAGTGCCCTCCTTTCCCATAGCAAGCAATGCTGGTTGGGTTTGCCATTTAAAAGGAGGGGCTGCAGTTTTCGGGTGGATGTGCAGCACACACCTCCCCCCACCCCTCCGCGTGGCTAATTGAGATGATCCCTTCACCCCTCCCCCCACTGCATGGCTATTCTCAGGGATGATCCCTTTTAGCCAAGCGCAAACAGCCCAGCATGAAAGGGGTCCTTTTACTGTTCCCTTACAAAAAATCCCCTATTTCAACCAGGTGATCATGAATGATATCACTCTCCTGAGGCTAACACAGAAAGATATAGACTGAATGTTGCTTGAATGTGAGTAGTATATGGCTCGATAGTATTCATTACTATGCATTTTTGACAGGTTTCCATGCCCCATTTAGGGCTTATATCCCGCCCAGGGCCGGCTCCAGGCACCAGCCCAGCAAGCAGGTGCTTGGGGCGGCCAACGGAGAGGGGCAGCACTCCAGCTGTTTTTGGGGCGGCAAGTCTGGGTCTTCGGGGGCGGGTCCCTTGGTCCCGCTGGGAGCGAAGGACCAGCCGCCGAATTGCCGCCGAAGACTGCAGCGGCGGCTGTAGAGCTGATCGCGATCGCGGCTTTTTTTTTTTTTTTTTTTTTTTTTGCTGCTTGGGGCGGCAAAAACCCTGGAGCCGGCCCTGGTCCCGCCTTCCCACCCCGTTTCTGTTGGCGCCGAAGTTTGGTGCCGTCGGCCATTTTCAAAAAAATATTTGTGTGTGTTTGAATAGGGGAAGTGTTGTGTGTGTTTGTGCTTGGATACATTTAGAGAAAAAGGTTGAAAGAATAGAGTGTGAGAGTTTAAAGATGAAAAAAGAAAGTTTGGGTAAGGTTTAGAGAAAAAAAGGAAAGAAAGGTTATTTGGGGAGGTTGAGTAAGGAGAGAGGATGGTAAAGGTCTAGTTTGGCTGGTTATTAAAGAATAGAAAGAGATTTTTGTTTTTAAAGGGCTAGTTTGAAAGAAGAGAGGTAAGTTATTAAAGAAAAGAGAGATGATGGTAAAGGCCTATGCTATTAAAGAATAGAAAATTTTGAGATAAATATAAAAGGTGTATTAACTATCAGGCTAGGTTAAGAAAAAAGCTTTTAAAAATATTAAAAACTAGGTTTAAAAAGAAATTTACTAAGGGAGAGCCTGTTTAGTAAGCACATGGCCAAAAACTATAAAGAGAGGCTAAGAAAAACATATTTAAACTATTAAATACCAGGGTAGGCTAAGAAAAGAGCATTTAAAAATATTGAAAACTAGGTTTAAAAAGGGAATTTACAAAGGGAAAGCCTGTTTAGTAAGCACATGGTAAAAAACTATAAAGGGTGACTAAGAAGAACACATTTAAACTATTAACTATCAGGCTAGGTTAAGAAAAGAGCATTTAAAAACATTAAATAATATTAAAAACTAGGTTTAAGAAAAACACACATGGCCAAAAAAAGGAAATTTACAAAGGCAGAGCCCGTTTAGTAAGCACATGGTAAAAAAGTGAATAGAAAAGCATTTAAATACCAGTGTAAATTAAGAAAAAAGAACAGGGCAAGAACAGGGAAAAGAAAGCCCGCTTTGCAAAGCGCAAAGATAGACAGCACATGGTTGAATCAGAGAGAGAGAGAGACTTTTTACCTTTCCAGTTTTTTTGTAGAATGAGGCAACTTTCCAGTTTCAGACCCTCTCAGACTTGTTTTCAGCACCTTTGGATCGGCCCAATTAGAGTTTGTTCTACATCAGCGTCATATAATTCATTTTCCTGAATCAATCCTATAGTCCCAAGATTTTAAACAAGAGCCAACTCCCTTCTCTCCTCCCTCCCCATCCTTTCTCCCCCCTCCCTTTTAACTGTTTTATTCTTATCTAAAAAAACCAGACCCCCAGCCTTTTTTCCCGCCATGTAGCCCCTTTTACATAGGGGTTTTCATAAAAGTTAAAACCATAAGCTTTTAGTAACAAACATTTTTAAAAAGTTTCCCCCTAGGTTTTAGACTAACGTGGGTTATTTTTTTAGTAAAAACAATGTGAAGCTGCAGCAAAGCTCCTGTTAGCAAAACAGCGTCTGTGAGTCAGTGGATCACAGAGAAGGAGTTTGCTTCTTCACCTGCTTTTTAACAAACACAAGTAAAAGTTACATTAAGTTTTGCAAAGAAATAAAGCTCTGCTTTATAATTACTTGAAAAGACAAACCTATCTGAAGACACATCCCTTTTGCATGTGTTTCAATAAAAAAAAGCATGCAAAAGCACCCCAAGGCCTAAAATCTGACTAAGAAAAAGTTTCCCCCCCAGATTTTTAGTGAGAACAACTTGAAACAGCCTTTTGAAGGTAGTGGATTAGAAAAGAAGAAGACCCCTTTGAAAAACAAGGCTATCTGAAGACACAATTTTTTATTTAGCCCCTTTTGCATATGTGTTTCAATAAAAAAATAGCATGCAGAAACATCCCAGGGTTAAAAACACAGAGAACCTGTTTATAAAAGTAATGTATAGTGATAAAAAAAGTTTCCCCCTATGTTTTAGACTAACATTGGTCCTTTTTTTACTAAGAACATTTTGAAGCAGCATGCTTTTTCAACAAAAACAGCATCTGTGAGTCAGTGGATCAGAGATAAGAAGGCCAGAACATAACAAGAAAACCCTAGGCCTGCTTTTAAAACAAAATTATACCTAATACTTGTTGAAATAAACATTTTATTTTGTTATGTGAAGAAGACATTGCTTTGTAACTAATCTTATTCACAAGGTAAAATAAAAAAATAAATTACCTCAGGGTTAAAATCACAGCCAGTTAGTTTATAAAAGTAATGTGTTAACAAATAGAGGTGAAAGTTTTGCAAAGAAATAAAGCTCTGCTTTATAATTACTTGAAAAGACAAACCTATCTGAAGACACATCCCTTTTGAATGTGTTTCAATAAAAAAAGCATGCAAAAGCACCCCAGGTCTAAATCCACAAACCCTTACTAAGAAAAAGTTTTTCACCAAGGTTTTTAGTGAGAACAACTTGAAACAGCCTTTTGAAGGTAGTGGATTAGAAAAGAAGAAGACCACTTTGAAGAACAAGGCTATCTGAAGACACAATCCTTTGGCATAGGTGTTTCAATAAAGTGTGAGTCTGCAGAAACAACCCAGGGTTAAAAACACAGAAATCCTGTTTATAAAAGTAATGTATAGTGATAAAAATGTTTTCTCCCTATGTTTTAGACTAGCACTGGTCATTTTTTAGTAAGGACAGTTTGAAACAGCATGCTTTTGCAGCAAAGCCGCTGTTAGCAAAAACAGCCTCTGTAAGCCAGTGGATCAGAGATAAGAAGGCTGCTTCTTCGCCTGCTTTTTAACAAATACAAGTGAAAGTTATATTAAGTTTTGTAAAGGAATAAACACTTTAAAAGACAAACCTATATGAAGACAGATCCCTTTATTTAACATTTTTACATGCGTGTTTCAATTAAAAAAAAAATGAGATGCAGAAAACACCCCAGAGTGAAAACCATTGAACCTTAGTAATAGCTAGTTTATATTCACATTATTCTGTAATCCAGTGGATTAGAGAGAAGTTTATTTTCCTCCCCACTTTTTAAAATATCCATGGAAAAGTTATATTAAGCTTTCATTTTCTTAGGACTTTTAGATTTAAGTATGAATTTTTCTGTTGCATTATTAGAATGTCTTTGTTTTTAAATGTTTGCAACCCGTGTGCTGAGACACAGGTACAAGCTCCTGTGTTTGTTTTGGGTCCATACATTTTATTAAACTAATACAACGCAGGCTGGAGCTGTATTAGTTTCTCTACATTTTAAAAACAGATAAGCCTAATTAGGCTAGCCAGTGATCCAGGTACTATAGTCTGCCTTAGCAACGCTCTAGGGGTCACTCCTTCAGTTTGCTTGGGTTTTTACACAGACTTCTTTCCTAACTTTTTAAACGCTGTTAAAGTTTTAACAAATGGTGAGACTGCATTGAAAGATACTTTGTGAAAGTTATAACAAGTATTTTATTCCATATACTGATTGTAAAAGACAAAAACCATCACTTTGTGACTGCATGAAGCTTAGGCCTGGTCTACACTATGAGTTTAGGTCGAATTTAGCAGCGTTAAATCGAATTAACCCTGCACCCGTCCACACAACGAAGCCATTTAGTTCGATATAAAGGGCTCTTAAAATCGATTTCTGTACTCCTCTCCGACGAGGGGAGTAGTACTGAAATCGACATTGCCGGTTCGAATTAGGGTTAAGTGTGGACGAATTTCAACGGTATTGGCCTCCAGGAGTTATCCCACAGTGCACCATTGTGACCACTCTGGACAGCAATCTGAACTCGGATGCACTGGCCAGGTAGACAGGAAAAGCCCCGCGAACTTTTGAATTTCATTTCCTGTTTGCCCAGCGTGGAGAGCACAGGTGACCACGCAGAGCTCATCAGCACAGGTAACCATGCAGTCCGAGAACCGAAAAAGAGCACCAACATGGACCGTACGGGAGGTACAGGATCTGATCACTATATGGGGAGAGGATTCCGTGCTAGCAGAACTACGTTCCAAAAGACGAAATGCCAAAACATTTGAAAAAGTCTCCAAGGGCATGATGGAGAGAGGCCACAATAGGGACTCATATCAGTGCCGTGTGAAAGTTAAGGAGCTCAGACAAGCATACCAGAAAACCAAAGAAGCAAACGGACGGTCCGGTGCAGAGCCACAGACATGCTGCTTCTACGCTGAGCTGCATGCAATTCTAGGGGGGGGCACCACCACTACCCCACCCCTGACCGTGGATTCCGATGAGGGGTTACTCTCAGCCATGCCTGAGGATTCTGAGGATGGGGAAGAGGATGAGGATGAGGATGAGGACGAGCTTGTGGAGAGCACACAGCACTCCGTTCTCCCCAACAGCCAGGATCTTTTTCTCACCCTGACTGAAGTACCCTCCCAACCCTCCCAAGGCGGTAGCCCAGACCCCATGGAAGGGACCTCTGGTGAGTGTACCTTTGTAAATATAAAACATGGTTTAAAAGCAAGTGTTTTTTAATGATTAATTTGCCCTGAGGACTTGGGATGCATTCGCGGCCAGTACAGCTACTGGAAAAGTCTGTTAACGTGTCTGGGGATGGAGTGGAAATCCTCCAGGGACATCTCCATGAAACTCTCCTGGAGGTACTCCAAAAGTCTTTGCAGAAGGTTTCTGGGCAGGGCAGCCTTATTCCGTCCTCCATGGTAGGACACTTGACCACGCCATGCTAGTAGCAAGTAATCTGGTATCATTGCATGACAAAGCCTTGCAGCGTATGGTCCCAGTGTTTGCTGGCATTCAAGCAACATCCATTCTTTATCTCGCTGTGTTATCCTCAGGAGAGTGATATTGTTCATGGTAACCTGGTTGAAATACGGGAATTTAATTAAGGGGACAGAAGTGGCCGTTCCTACTGGGCTGTTTGCCTGTGGCTGAAAAGAAATCCTTCCCTGCAGTTAGCCAAGCGGTTGGGGGGGGGAGGGGCAATGGCGCTGAGCTTTTCGCGTTTGGCTAGCAGGGATCTTCCCTGATACCAGCCAGGGGTTGGGGGGAGGGATAAAGCGATCATCCCAGAGAATTGGATGGGTGGTGGTGGGGTTTAGTTTGCTTTCTGCAGGGATCTTCCCTGATACCAGCCACGCGTTGGGGGGAGGGGTAAAGCGATCATCCCAGAGAATTGGATGGGTGGTGGTGGGGTTTAGTTTGCTTTCTGCAGGGATCTTCCCTGATACCAGCCACGCGTTGGGGGGAGGGGTAAAGCGATCATCCCAGAGAATTGGATGGGTGGTGGTGGGGTTTAGTTTGCTTTCTGCAGGGATCTTCCCTGATACCAGCCATGCGTTGGGGGGAGGGGTAAAGCGATCATCCCAGAGAATTGGATGGGTGGTGGGGGGGTTAAGTTTGGTTTCTGCTGCTGCACGTTAACAGGAAAACCGCAGCACTCAACGGCCTTTGCTTGGTATGGGAAAGGAGGGCGCTGCTTTTTATTAAGGTTGCAGAAGCCGAAAGACAGTGGCTTACCATGGCTGCATACAAGCCGAATTCTGTTGCCCGGCCCTGCGTCTGTGATCTCTAACACCAAAGCCGCAGGCACTCAATATAATGCAAAATGCGACCTTGTACCGAAATCACATGTGCTATGTAATGTGAATAGTGTTGTTCACCGTGAAAGAGTATAAGCATTGTTCTGTAAAATGTATCTTTTTAAATACTTCTCTCCCTTTTTTCCCCTCCCTCCCGCAGCTGCAAATTTTTCAAGCCTCCCTCCTCCGTCCCGAAGGCTATCTCAGATAAGGCGGCGAAAAAAACGCACACGGGACGAGATGTTCTCGGAAATCATGCAATCGACCCGCGATGAAAGAGCTCATCTGAATGAGTGTAAGGACACGGTATCACAGTAGAGGAAAGATGCCAGTGAACGTGAGGAGAGGAGGGACGCTCGAGATGAGAGGTGGCAGGATGCAACGCTGGGGCTGCTGCACGATCACTCGGACATGCTCCGGCGTCTGCTAGAGCTTCAGGAACGGCAGCAGCAGGATCACAGAGTGCCGCTGCAGCCCCTCTATAACTGCCCTCCCCAAGTTCCATAGCCTCCTCACCCAGACGTGTAAGAACGCGGGGGGAGGGGGGGGGAAATCCGTGCACCCTGCCACTCCACCCCAGTGGACAGCCCAAGCAAAAGGCTGTCATTATTTTGAACTTTTGAAGTGGCCTTTTCCTTCCCTCCTATCCTCCTCCCAAACCCCACCCGGGCTACCTTGTCAGTTCTCTCCCTATGTTTATAATTAATTAATAAAGAATACATGATTTTTAAACGATAGTGACTTTATTTCCTTTGAAAGCAAGCTGTGATCGAAGGGGGGAGGGTTGGTTGCTTACAGGGAATGAGTCAATCAAGGGGGCGGGTTTTCATCAAGGAGAAACAAACAGAACTTTCACACTGTAGCCTGGCCAGTCATGAAACTGGTTTTCAAAGCTTCTCTGATGCGCAGCGCTTCCTGGTGTGCTCTTCTAATCGCCCTGGTGTCTGGCTGCGCGTAATCAGCGGCCAGGTGATTTGCCTCAGCCTCCCACCCCGCCATAAACGTCTCCCCCTTACTCTCACAGCGATTGTGGCACACACAGCAAGCAGCAATAACAATGGGAATGTTGGTTTGGCTGAGGTCTGAGCGAGTCAGTAACGTGCGCCAGCGACCCTTTAAACGTCCAAATGCACATTCTACCACCATTCTGCACTTGCTCAGCCTGTAGTTGAACAGCTCCTGACTACTGTCCAGGCTGCCTGTGTATGGCTTCATGAGCCATGGCATTAAGGGGTAGGCTGGGTCCCCAAGGATAACTATAGGCATCTCAACATCCCCAACGGTTATTTTCTGGTCTGGGAAGTAAATCCCTTGCTGCAGCCATTTAAACAGACTAGTGTTCCTGAAGACGCGAGCGNGTCTCCCCCTTACTCTCACAGAGATTGTGGAGCACACAGCAAGCAGCAATAACAATGGGAATGTTGGTTTGGCTGAGGTCTGAGCGAGTCAGTAACGTGCGCCAGCGACCCTTTAAACGTCCAAAGGCACATTCTACCACCATTCTGCACTTGCTCAGCCTGTAGTTGAACAGCTCCTGACTACTGTCCAGGCTGCCTGTGTATGGCTTCATGAGCCATGGCATTAAGGGGTAGGCTGGGTCCCCAAGGATAACTATAGGCATCTCAACATCCCCAACGGTTATTTTCTGGTCTGGGAAGTAAATCCCTTGCTGCAGCCATTTAAACAGACTAGTGTTCCTGAAGACGCGAGCGCCATGAACCCTTCCTGGACATCCCACGTTGATGGTGAAACGTCCCTTGTGATCCACCAGTGCTTGCAGCACCATTGAAAAGTACCCCTTGCGGTTTATGTACTGGCTGCCCTGGTGCTCCGGTGCCAAGATAGGGATATGGGTTCCATCTATCGCCCCACCACAGTTAGGGGATCCCATTGCAGGAAAGCCATCTACTATGACCTGCACATTTCCCAGAGTCACTACCTTTGGTAGCAGTAGCTCAGCAATTGCTTTGGCTACTTGCATCACAGCAGCCCCCACAGTAGATCTGCCTACTCCAAATTGATTACCGACTGACCGGTAGCTGTCTGGCGTTGCAAGCTTCCACAGGGCTATCGCCACTCGCTTCTCAACTGTGAGGGCTGCTCTCATCTTGGTATTCTGGTGCTTCAGGGCAGGGGAAAGCAAGTCACAAAGTTCCATGAAAGTGCCCTTATGCACGCGAAAGTTTCGCAGCCACTGGGAATCGTCCCACACCTGCAACACTATGCGGTCCCACCAGTCTGTGCTTGTTTCTCGGACCCAGAATCGGCATTCCACGGCTAGAAGCTGCCCCATTAACAACATGATTTCCAAAGCGCCGGGGCCCGCGGTTTGAGAGAATTCTTTGTCCATGTCCTCATCACTCTCGTCGCCGCCACCGCCTCCTCCTCGCCTGGTTTTGCAGGTTCTGGTTCAGCATAAACTGCACGATAATGCGCGAGGTGTTTACAATGTTCATGACTGCTGTCTTGAGCTGAGCGGGATCCAAGCTTGCCGTGGTATGGCGTCTGCACAGTTCACCCAGGAAAAAAGGCGCGAAATCGTTGTCTGCCGTCACTTTCACGGAGGGAGGGGGAGAATGTACCCAGAACCACCCGCGACAATGTTTTTTGCCCCATCAGGCATTGGGGTCTCAACCCAGAATTCCAATGGGCGGGGGAGACTGCGGGAACTATGGGATAGCAATGGGATAGCTACCCACAGTGCAACGCTCCAGAAGTCGACGCTAGCCTCGGTACATGGACGCACACCGCTGAATTAATCTGCTTAGTGTAGTCGCATGCACTCGACTTTATATAATCAGTTGCCAAAAATCAAATTCTGTAAATTCAGAGTAATCCCGTAGTGTAGACATACCCTTAGAGATAGCCTATCTAAAAAACACCCCCCCTTTTTTTTCTTCTTTTTATTGTTTTTTTTTTTTAATTTTAAAAAAAGCCACAGAGATCAGACCATGGGGATAAGAAAGCTGTTCTGAGTTTTAGGGGGCATGTTAATGACTCTTTTAGTGAAACAGTTTTCTAGGCAGCCATTCTGTGTTAGTTGTTATGCTTTAGCATGGGCAAGCGTTTGTCATTCGGAAGCACTTTTCCACTTTATGAGGTATTATCTCCCCCATCCTACGGCCTATCAGAAATATTAACAAAAACAAACGTAAAGATACTTTGTAGCAATGCCTGCAAAGTAACAATTACAATTTTGTTGATCATTATCTTGTCTAAGCCCCTAGAGAATATATTTTCGTAAAACACTTTTATGCAAACTGTAACCCTAGATCAGGGGTCCCCAATGCGGTACCCGCGGGCGCCATGGCACCCGCCGGGGCATCTATGCACGCCCGGCTACTGGCCGCCAGACAAGCAGCCGCCGAAATGCCGCCGAGAAGCTGCAACGTCAATAAGCGTTGCCGCAGAAATGCCGCCGATTTTCGGTGGTGACGCCTCTTGTTGACGCTGCTTTTCGGCGGCATTTTGGTGGCAACGGTTCTTGACGTTGCTGCTTCTCGGCAGCATTTCGGCGGCTGCTTGTCCGGCAGCCATGGTCCTCGGTCCGGTGCCCGCCACATGGAAAAGGTTGGGGACCACTGCCCTAGATGTACAGCATTAAATAATATGAAACAGTAGATGAGAGACCTGAGACATTGTTGAAATCAGAGGGGCCATGATTAAGTCCTAATGCAGAGGGCCTGGGGTGGAAAATGAAAAGGTACAGCCGAACTGGAAGATGGTATGATTTAAGAGGGGTTCTGGGCTGCTTTGCAAGGTTTCATAGGGAGCCTATAACCCTTATGCACAAGCGCCAGGGCTGGGTGAGTGGGTGGGCCTTTGTTAGAGGAACAGGCCACTCATATACCTCTTGTTGTTGTTGACAAACTGTAACCTAACTGCACATATACTACCGGGGCAACCTACTGCCCTTTTGACAAACCCCACACCCCTTGAACTCCATAAAAACACACTTCACACTGTTATTTTCAACTGACATTTTATTTTACAACACACCCTGTTTTGTTCCCAAAACACGCTCTAACTGCTAGTGTTTTTTCATAGCAAGATTTTGTAATTTGCTGAACAAAGAAGACGTTCAACATTTTGCATTAAACATTTATCTGTCGGTTTGATGATTTCATCTAAAACGCTATTTGGGTCCTCAGCCTCTGTCACTTTGTCCACCAATTCTGCCCCTAGAGCTAAATGTTTCTGGGTAAACAGAGGCACTGCAGCGCGTATCCCAACGTGATGATGATATTTAACACACTCTCCATACATAAACTACCGCTAATTTCTTTAATTTTACAGTTCACATCATCTAAAGACCAGTACACAGAGGCGTGATGCCTCTGACCAGGGGCATCTATGGCGCACCCAGGACAATCCTCATTTTGTTTCTCTCTCAGGCAGTGCTTGATGATTCCGTGCACAGCTGCTCGCACAATTACACGCATCACGGTGCGAGTTCATAACCGTAAAACCGTGATGCGCTGCCTGAGAGATAAAGTTTATAGTTTATAGTTTTTGGCCATGTGCTTACTAAACAGGCTCTGCCTTAGTAAATTCCCTTTTTAAACCTAGTTTTCAATATTTTTAAATGCTCTTTTCTTAATCTAGCCTGATAGTTAATACACCTTTTACATTTATCTCAAAATTTTCTATTCTTTAATAGCATACCAAACTAGGCCTTTACCATCATCTCTCTTTTCTTTAATAACATGCCTCTCTTCTTTCAAACTAGCCCTTTAAAAACAAAAATCTCTTTCTATTCTTTAATAAACCTGCCAAACTAGACCTTTACCATCCTCTCTCCTTACTCAACCTCCCCAAATAACCTTTCTTACCTTTTTTTCTCTAAACTTTACCCAAACTTTCTTTTTTCATCTTTAAGCTCTCTCATTCTATTCTTTCAACCTTTTTCTCTAAATGTATCCAAGCACAAACACACACAACACTTCCCCTATTCAAACACACACAAATATTTTTTTCAAAATGGCCGACGGCGCCAAACTTCGGCGCCAACAGAAACGGGGTGGGAAGGTAGGACATAAGCCCTAAATGGGCCATGGAAACCTGTCAAAAATGCATGGTGATGAATACTATCGAGCTGTATACTACTAATGCGACCAATACCCAGGACCATTCGCTGCCATGCTGTGTGCTGCAATGATTCCAGAGTACTTGCTACTGGCTTGGCATGGTAAAGTGTCCTTCCGTGGAGTATGAAATAAGGCAGCCCTCCCCAGAAACCTTCTGCAAAGGCTTTCAGAGTACCTCCAGGAGAGCTTCATGGAGATGTCCCTGGAGGATTCCCACTCCATCACCAGACACATTAACAGACTTTTCCAGTAACTGTACTGGCCACAAATTCATCCCAAGTCTTCAGGGCAAATCAAACATTAAACACTATTGCTTTTAAACCCTGTACTGTAGTTATAAATGTGCACTCACCAGAGGTGCCTTCTCCGCCTTCAGGGTCGGGGATCCCGCCTTGGGAGGGTATTGGCTCCAGGGTGATGAAAAGGTCCTGGCTGCTGGGGAGAACGGATTCACCCCTTGCCTGCTGCGCATTCTCCTCCTCCTCTTCCTCATCCACAAAATCTTCCTCCCTGTTGCATGAGTCTTCCCCCTTGCAGGTGTCCATGGACAGTGGTCGGGTAGTGGTAGGGTCCCCCCCTAGAATGCCATGCAGCTGATCGTAGAAGCGGCATATATGGGGTTCTGACCCAGAGCGACTGTTTGCCTCCTTTGTCTTTTGCTAGGCTTGCCTGAGCTCCTTGACTTTCACGCGGCACTGCTGTGTGTCCCTGTTGTAGCCTCTGTCCATCATGCCTTGTGCGATTTTGGCATATATATTAGCATTTCTTCTTTTTGATCGGAGTTCTGCCTGCACAGATTCTTCTCCCCATACAGCAATCAGATCCAATGTCTCCCGTTCGCTCCATGCTGGAGCTCGTTTGCGATTCTGGGGGGACTGCATGGTCCCCTGCTCTGTTGAGCTCGCCGCGCTGACCAAACAGGAAATGAAATTCAAAAGTTCCCGGGGCTTTTCCTGTGTACCTGGCTAGTGCATTGGAGTTCAAAGTGCTGTCCAGAGCGGTCACATTGGATCACTCTGGGATAGCTCCCAGAGGCCAATAATGTCGATTTGCATGCGCACTACCCCAAATTTGTCCCGGCAAGGTCGATTTTAGTGCCACTTCCCTCACCGGGGAGGAGTACAGAAGTCAATTTTAAGAGCCATTTAGGTCGACGGAATGGGGTTGCTTGTGTAGACGCATTCATTATAAAATTGACCTAACGCAGCTAAATTCGACCTAACCCTGTAGTGTAGACCAGGGCTAAGCCTACAGCTACACTAGAGACTTTACAGCGGCGGAGCTGCAGTGATGCTGCTGTAAGCTCTCTAATGTAACCACTCTGAGCTAACGGGAGAGCTCTCCAGTTGGCTTAACTACTCCAGCCCCATGAGCGGCGGTAGCTATGTCAGTGGGAGAGCTTCTTCCGCCCACATAGTGCTGTCCACACCGGTGCTTAGGTTGGTGTAACTTACATCGCTTGGGGGTGGCTTTTTCC
The DNA here is from genome assembly GCA_003942145.1 of Platysternon megacephalum. Classification (NCBI taxonomy): domain Eukaryota; kingdom Metazoa; phylum Chordata; order Testudines; family Platysternidae; genus Platysternon; species Platysternon megacephalum. The sequence continues at coordinate 1,101,520 of QXTE01000312.1, forward strand.
GACCCCTAAGCAACATAAGTTATACTGCAGCAAGTGCTAGTGTAGACATTGCCTAAGCTAGTTTCCTGTTTTTCAAGTTGCTCCTGCCTTTTGTTCTGTTGTTTGACTAATTCAGACTGGTTTGCTATTTGAATAGCTGTGGCTAGAGTTAAATCTCTCTTCAGTTGTAGCTGCCGTGAAAGGATTTTATCTGTTAACCCAATAACCAGCTTGTCTGTGATATTTTCAAACTTTGCATTCCCAAAATTCCAGTTTTCAGCCTATATATGCGGAGCTCTTATAAAACATTCAAAACTTTCCCCTGGTTCTTGAGTTCTCTGGTGAAAACAAGCTCTTCCATAAGCCGTATTTCTCTGAGATATAAAGTATGCATCAAACATAGCCAGACCCCTTTCATAGTCACCTCTGGACTGTCTTCAGTAACATGAAAGGATTTAAAGATATGCTCTGCCAGCTTCCCGTAACCTACATTAAAGAAGATACCTGCATCTCTCCAGTGTCTTTGTGCAGCTTGGCAGCAATGTGAAATCTTGTGAAATCTTGTTTCCAGTGTGTCCATGATGAAGTTTGTGAAAGCTGAAGTTCTCTGGGGCACTGAAGGGCATGGTGACGAGATCCTGCAACCTTTGTAGCTTTGTTCTATTTCTGTTCTTAGTTTACTCCAGACACCATCGTGTTCTTCTGTACCAGACATGGACTGGTCACAGAGCTTGCTTTTAAACACCACAATCCTTTAATGCTCTGCCAGATATGGCTGAGGTTAGCTTTAAAAACGGTATTTTACACACATCGCCACCTAGTGGCTGAGCAGTATAATACAGCTTAGCACTCCATTACACAGCGCGTGGGGCTGTCAAACTCCAGGTCGGGGGGAAGCCCGGCCTGAGGGGAGCAGGGCGCGTGGGTCCTTCAGCAGTGCAGGCAGTGTGAAAGCAGGTGGCTTGGTTTGGAAGGGCTGGTGCAGTGTCACTGGTTCTGATGTCGCTCACCAGGTCTTGTCTTTTGCTGACTACTTAGGGCTCATCTGTACTGGAAACATTACAGTGGCACAGTGGCAGCTCTACAGCTATAGCGCTTCTGTGTAGATGCGACCGACGCCGACAGGAGGGGCAGGAGGGTCAATCCACCTCCCTGAGAGGCAGTAGATAGGTCACTGAAATACAACATGCAGCTGAGTCTTTTCTCTCAGTGCATCAAGAGATGGCAGGGGGGAGCTCACTCAGGCCACTGCTTACATCAGCCAGTGTTTGGAGATCCCCAAGGTGACCAGCCATGGAGACAGAGACTTACCTCATGTCTTTGCTTTCTTTCAGCTTCCATGACAGGATTCCCCGTGGCAGGTAAATACAGACATTGGCAGAGGGTGTGGGGTCTGTCCGTATGTGTGGGGTGCATGCTGCAGTGTGCAGCTCTCTCATAAATTGGGACAAGGAAGGGCAGAGTTAAGGTTATTTAATCTAGTCGTTCAAGTGTTGGACTGGAGACCTGGGTTCAAATCTTGCCTCCACCATACTCACTCCATGGTCTCAGCCCATCACTTCCTCAGTTTCCCCACCAGTGAATTGTTAACAAGGCGGGCTGTGTGGCAGAGTGAGCAGAGCGCAGGGCATCCTGGCTGTTGGGTACCTGTATAAATGCCCCAGCCATCCAGCGTCTCAAGGGCTCACCCTTGCCCAGTAAGGCCGATTGAAATTTGGGTGCTGGCTGAGCTGCGTCAGTCTGGGGTGACCCCAGATTTACCCTGGGATAGAATCTGCCCCAACAGACATTTTTGCCTTTAGTTATTGTTAGAGCTGTTTCAGCTCAGCTCTGGCTGTGGCTGGTGAGTGGCCCCACCCCTGCAAACGGCAAATGGAGGTGCTGTGTACATACACTGGGGCGCTGTGATGCTAGCTGGGGCCTGTGGGAGGTGGGGGTGGGGTACCAGAAGCTGGGCTGCCGAGGTGCCATCACCACAGAAGGGTGCTCAGTTCAGCATGCAGGCGGCCCTGTCTGTCTGGACGCTGTGGAATATAAAGGAGCCGAGTCAGTCCCAGTCAGGGCCAGTGGAGGCTTTTGGTGGAGCAGAACTACAGCCCTTCGGAATTGCTGCTGTTGGCTCCGGTCAGGCGGGGGTGTTGGGGCGCAGACGGGGAGGGAGCCCAGGCAGAGACAAAGAGCAGTTCAGTCTCCTGACCAGTTACGCCCTTTGCCCCTCGGCTGGGAGCCGCTCAGACTGAGGGCTGGGCTCGGCTGCACACACCTGTCCTGTCATGGAGAGGAATTAACCCCAGCAGCTCATTTCACATTTTGGGCATCAGAGAGCTGCAATGGCTGCGACTTCCACTCACTACCAGCTTGGACCCAGGGCCCCAGACGTGAAAGCCCCATGCCAGCCACTGCCCCTGCCTGAGCTGGGGCCAAACAGGAACTGGTGCCCTCTGGGGGAAAAGCCCCAGGAAGACAGTGTACTGCGTCAGCTCATCCTCCTCGCACAGAGTGTACGGGAGCCGGCATCCCCTAGGGGAAAAGACCCTGTGTCTCATTCTCCATCCCACAAGTCAGCTATTCCCCCATGCCTGGGGCTGGATCACAGCTGCTGACCTCCAGAGTGGAACCCCCCAGTGTCCTATTCTCAGCCCCCCTGAGCCAGCCAGTCTGCCACAGAGGGACTGAATGGGAGCCAGAGTAAACAATAGGGGGAAAGCCCCATATTCCTTTCCTCTAGCCCATCCCTGAGTGTTTATTCCCTTGGGGTATTTGCAGACTCAGGCACCCCAGAACTAACTCAGCTCCGACTGGTGAACAGCCCGAGTCGCTGCGCTGGGAGGGTCGAGGTGCTTCACAACCAGCATTGGGGAACCGTGTGTGATGACGGCTGGGACTTAAAGGATGCCAGAGTCGTATGCAAGCAACTGGGCTGTGGGACGGCGTTATCAGCCCCACGAGGGGCTCGATTTGGGCGAGGCTCAGACCATGTCTGGCTGGATGAGGTCAACTGCGCAGGGACAGAAGTAGCCCTCTCTGATTGCGAGGCTCGGCCTTGGGGAGAGAATGACTGTACCCACGGAGAAGATGCCGGTGTTGTGTGCTCAGGTAACTTGCATCCATCACGTCACTGGGGGTGGTGCAGGGATCAGGCTGGGAAGATTTCAGCTCTCCTGTCTGAGTCAGCGCTGACCCCAGTGCCCCAGCATGGTGCTAAGGGCCTGTACTACAGGTAGAGGAGTGCCAGTAGGGGGAGCTCTCCATTTGCAGTTGTGCTGGCCCTAATGCCCCAGTGTGGTGCCATGGGCCCCTAGCATGAGGAAGCCTTGTCTGTGCCAGCTGGGGGGCAGCTCCCTGACGCCCTCGGCCAGAGGCCACACAAGCTGTGCCCTCTAGGCCTTGGGGAGGGGGCCGACCTCTCTCCAGGTTGGCAACAGACACACTTCACCCCTCGGTCCTCCGAGCATCCCCCTGCAGCACCCAGTCCCTGTCCCGCTGGGCATTCACAGCAGTCACAGATCTGCTGCTCCCAAAGGAACAGGGTCCCAAGGTGACCAGCTCCACCTCCCATCTCTGCCCCAATCAACACACAGCTCTAGATCCCTTCATAGTCGCATCAAGGAGAAGTGATTTCACAGAGTGTAGAGATTTGAGGGGTAGCAAGGAGAAGGGATGGAAAGAAATGGTTCCATGGCCAATAAAATCATACCACCATACCAGGCTTGGCTGTGATCTCCTGTTCCTGAGACAAACAGTGTCAGCCGCCCCCTGGGTGAAAGGGAGCTCTTGTCCCCTCTCCTCTTTCTTTGTAGTGACAGACCATTGTCTCTTCCCAGAGGAGGTCTCTCTTCAGAGACTTGTGTTGAGGGCTCTTTGTCTTTGTAAATTCTCAGGCCCCCATTGGACCCAGACAGTGACTATAGCCTGTCTCCATGGCTGTGCTCTGTTCAATGTGCTGATTGGCTCAGCCGAAGGGATTTCCATGGTGCAGGTGACAAGCTTCACTTCAACACTTCTGGAGCGTCACATTCTACATTTTACATCTCTCTTCAACTATGTTCCATACAAACATCTTGCCCCCGTTAGGTTGACCAGCGGGCTGCTGGCTCTTGGTAGAGACCTCACATGCCACGTTTGGTGAGCTATTGTGCATATATCTGACCCAGGGGATCCCCATATAACTCAAGGCATCCCTGTGCCCTCTGCCAGTTGGTGTCTACTTATCTCCGGGCCAGACTGCTCTGCGGAACAATGGGGATCTGGGGAACTGCAGCTTCCACTGGTTGGATTTGGTGTCAATGGAGCCTGCAGCCGCTCACTCAAATTAAAAATCCAGGGCCAAATTCTCAAGAGTCCGGTTCCTAATCACTGTGTTCTGGCAGATTTGCATTTCAGGGAATTAGTTTTGAAGTTGTAACTTCCCCAAGAGCTTGACACAGGAGACGCAATTCTTCCTCACTTCCTGTCCTACACAGCCTAAATATTTCCCTGTCCTGTTTCTCAGTTTCCCTGTCCTACCCCAGAAGTAGCTGCCTGTCAGTGGGGGGAATCTTCTTCTTTGTCAAGTATCAGAGGGGTTGCCATGTTACTCTGGATCTGTAAAAAGCAACAAAAAGTACTATGGCACCTTATAGACCAACAGATGTATTGAAGCATAAGCTTTCGTGGCTTATGCTCCAATACATCTGTTAGTCTATAAGGTGCCACAGGACTCTTTGTTTCTTCTTTTGTGTATGTCCCAAGTCGATATCTATGTAATCCTTCTGCCAGTGGCGTCGGAAGTGACCAGGGCCAGGTTCAATATCTACGGGTTCCTTTCCAGCAATATCCACAGATCCGGCTTGAGCATCCACCCAGTAACCTGGGACAATTACACACCACTCGGTGGGTGCTTCTACGAGGCAAAGCTTCCCCTCTTGCAAGCACAGAGTCTCAGTGCAGAAAAGAAACTTTTTATAAAAGGAGGGAAGGTCCCCGGCATTAACCTGGGAAAATGCCAGAAACCGGATTTATAAACATGAAACCATGAGCAAAACACCTACCCCAGTGTATGTTGGGCAGTGTCTTTTGCCTCAGGTTCTTGCATCCAGCAACCCAAAGTTCCTTTAACATGCCCCTCCCTTCTCCCTCCACTGCACCCCACTCACAGTGGTTGTCCTTGGTTAGTGAAGACCCGGAGTTCAGAGTTGCACCTGTGTGAGTTCAGCTCCCACCATGGGGGCGGGGAGGAGAGCGCCTGGCTCGCTCTGCTGTCTGGGTGCTTGCTCTGGTGGCAGCTGCCCTGCCAGCCACTCACCACTCTGCTCACCCTCCCCTTCTGCTGCCCCCGGCCTCCCTGTTGTGACCTCTGCAGGTCGCTCTCTTGAAGCTCCACCCAGCTCTGAGAGACTCAGTGGGGAAACCTCATTGCTGAAGCAGGCTGGGCAGAAACACTGTCTCACAGCAGGTGATTTCAGCTCTAGTGATCACTTACACCAAAAAGACTCCTAATGGAGCCTTAATTAACTCTATCTTTGAAGAGTGGTGAGGGGCAGATTAAACCATGCCTAGATCTCTTACACAGAGCCCACACCCCTCAGCAGGAACATCCATCCCCACCCCCTCTCACTCTTGATAGGGGTCTGGTGTCTGAGCCCCCTGGTTAGTGAGTTCAGTTGAGTTGTGAGTGACCCCCTCAGTCAGGGCAGGCTAAGCACAGTTCTGCTGCTGCCCTTTACTCAGACAATCAGGACAACATTTCATTGCCCCTGTATTCAGTACAGTGATTTGTAACCCAGCACCAGCCAACACAGCTCTGTCTGCTGGATACCTAGGCAGAGTGGGTGTGTTCTTGTAAATACAGTCTGGTCCTGAAGCCTTTCCCCCTCCCCAGCTCATCACTAGCTGTCAGGGGAGAGCTCATTCCCACCTTGCTTACCTCTAGCTTGTTCAGCCATCTGACTGTGCATCCTCAAGGTCCAGTCTTCTAACTGGGCTCTGCTCCACCATNAAAGTGGCTCTCCTCCACCACGTGTGACTGTCTGTATTGCTGCCCCACAGGCACACTGAGAAGATCAGGCTAAGCCATGTTTCTGCATTGCAGCAGTGCCTCTGGCCAGTCCAGTCAGGGGCCCATTAAGCCTAGTCCAGGATCTGCGTCCCAGGTTGTAAATGGGCAGATACAAGTTAGGGCTTCTGAAAATCCATCAGCACGCCAGTCTCTCTATCCCTGAGTTGCTGCCCCTGTGTGAGGACACAGCTGTCAGCCCAGCTCTGCCATCATTCATCTGAGACTGGTACTGGGCTGGCAGCACTAGACACGAGTGCAGCAATGGCTTCCACAAAACGATGTTACCAAGTCAGTCNGCTGGCAGCACTAGACACGAGTGCAGCAATGGCTGCCACAAAACGATGTTGCCAAGTCAGTTGTGGCAAGTCAGGAGGAACCGCAGGGGCAGGTGTTTGCTTCAGGAGGGGCCGATCTGCTTGTAGGAAGTGTGCATTGCCTCTGCCCTGGTCGGAACCATTGTCAGCCTGGTGCGCAGCAGGTTCCTGCCAGGCGTCTCTGGGCTCCAGGGAGTTCTACGGGGGATGGACTCTGGGTGATGTTTCCAGGGAGGTATGGAGCCAACACATGTAAATTCGATGCTGATGTCAGGCGAAGGCAACCACTAATGACATGGGTGACTGTGTTCAGCTCCCAATCACCAAGATGCCTATGCCAGCGTCTGCCCTGCAGGGCCACGCAGTCTCCCACTGGAGCGAATACCAGCGCCAGGAGTGAGTGTGTAAATCTGCTCCGCAGGAGGCTCCTGCCAGCAGTGTGGGGGGTGATCTTTTTAAGTGCTTTGTTGGGAGCAGTAGGTCAGACTGCTGTCCAGTCTGCCTAATTAGATGACAGCCTAGCTAGGTGATAGCTGGCTGGGAGGGTAGTGGACAAACTTCAACATTGCCCAAGTGATTAGCCTTGTCAGTGGTGGGGAGCCCTACACCTATGGGCAGGAGGCGCTACGTTCCCCAGCGACACGAGAGATCAGATGCACAGGAACCTCCCTGAGTGTTTATTCCCTTGGGTGTTTGCAGACGCTGGCATCTCAGATGTGGCTCAGCTCCAACTGGTGAATGGCCCGAGTCGCTGCGCTGGGAGGGTCGAGGTGCTTCCCAACCAGCAGTGGGGAACCGTGTGTGATGACAACTGGGACTTACAGGATGCTGGAGTCGTATGCAGGCAGCTGGGCTGTGGGACGGCATTATCAGCCCCAGGAGGGGCTCGATTTGGGCAAGGATCTGACCATATCTGGCTGGATGAGGTGAACTGCGCAGGGACAGAAGCTGCCCTCTCCGATTGCAGGGCTCAGCCTTGGGGAGAGAATAACTGTAAGCACGAAGAAGATGCCGGTGTTGTGTGCTCAGGTAACTTGCATCCATCACGTCACTGTGGGTTGTGCAGGGATCGGGCTGGGAAGATTTCAGCACAGACCCAGCTCTCCTGTCTGAGTCAGCGCTGACCCCAGTGCCCCAGCATGGTGCTAAGGGCCTGTACTGCAGGTAGAGGGGGTCTCAGTTGGGGGCGCTCTCTGTTTGCAGTTGTGCTGGCTCTAATGCCCCAGTGCGGTGCCATGGGCCCCTAGTATGAGGAAGCCTTGTCTGTGCCCTCTCGGGCCAGCTCCCCGACTCCCTCGGCCACAGGCCACACAAGCTGTGCCCTCTAGGCCTTGGGGAGGGGGGCGACCTCTCTCCAGGTTGGCAATAGGCACACTTCACCCCTCGGCCGTCCGAGCATCCCCCTGCAGCATCCAGTCCCTGTCTCGCTGGGCATTCACAGCAGTCACAGATCTGCTGCTCCCAAAGGAACAGGATCCAAAGGTGACCAGCTCCACCTCCCATCTCTGCCCCAATCAACACACAGCTCTAGATCCCTTCATAGTCGCACCAAGGACAAGTGATTTCACAGAGTGTAGAGATTTGAGGGGTAGCAAGGAGAAGGGTTGGAAAGAAATGGTTCCATGGCCAATAAAATCATACCACCATACCAGGCTTGGCTGTGATCTCCTGTTCCTGAGACAAATGTTGTCAGCTGCCTCCTGGGTGAAAGGGAGCTCTTGTCCCCTCTCCTCTTTCTTTGTAGGTACAGACCATTGTCTCTTCCCAGAGGAGGTCTCTCTTCAGAGACTTGTGCTGAGGGTCCTTTGTCTTTGTAAATTCTCAGGCCCCCACTGGGCCCAGACAGTAAATTGGCTCAGCCGAAGGGATTGCCATGGCGCAGGTGACAAGCTTCACTTCAACACTTCTGGAGCGTCATATTCTGTATTTTACATCTCTCTTCAACTATGTGTCAATTTGGTGTCAATGGAGCCTGCAGCCGCTCACTCAAACTAAAAATCCAGGGCCAATTTCTCAAGAGTCCGGTTCCTAATCACTGTGTTCCGGCGGATTTGCATTTCAGGGAATTAGTCCTGAAGTTGTAACTTCCCGAAGAGCTGGACACAGGAGACGCAATTCTTCCTCACTTCCTGTCCTACACATCCTACGTATTTCCCTGTCCTGTTTCTCAACTTCCCTGTCCAACCTCAGAAGTGGCTGCATGTCAGTGGGGGAGTCTTCTTCTTTTGTGTATGTCACAAGTCGATATCTATGTAACCCTTCTGCCTGTGGCGTCGGAAGTGACCAGGGGCGGGTTCAATATCTAGGGATTCCTTTCTAGCAATATAACACAGATCCGGCTTGAGCATCCACCCAGTAACCTGGGACAATTACACACCACCCCGGATGCTTCTACGAGGCAAAGCTTCCCCTCTTGAAGCACAGAGTCTCAGTGCAGAAAAGAAAATTTGTAATAAAAGGAGGGAAGCCCCCCAGCCTTAACTTGGGAAAATGTCACAAACAGGTAAAACCATGAGTACGTTGGGCAGTGTCTTTTGCCTCAGGTTCTTGAGTCCAGTAACCAAAAGTTCCTTTAAGGTGCCCCTCCCTTCTCCCTCCACCGCACCCCACTCACAGTGGTTGTCCTTGGTTAGTGAAGACCCAGAGTTCAGAGTTGCACCTGTGTGAGTTCAGCTCCCACCATGGGGGCGGGGAGGAGAGCGCCTGGCTCGCTCTGCTGTCTGGGTGCTTGCTCTGGTGGCATCTGCCCTGCCAGCCACTCACCACTCTGCTCACCCTCCCCTTCTGCTGCCCCGGGCCTCCCTGCTGTGACCTCTGCAGGTCGCTCTCTTGAGGCTCCACCCAGCTCTCAGTGACTGTCAGCTCTTAGTGGGGAACCCTCATTGCTGAAGCAGGCTGGGCAGAAACACTGTCTCACAGCAGGTGATTTCAGCTCTAGTGATCACTTAAACCAAAAAGACTCCTAATGGAGCCTTAATTAACTCTATCTTTGAAGAGTGGTGAGGGGCAGATTAAACCATGTCTACACCTCTTACACAGAGCCCACACCCCTCAGCAGGAACATCCATCTCCACCCCCTCTCACTCTTGATAGGGGTCTGGTGTCTGAGCCCCCTGGTTAGTGAGTTCAGTTCAGTTGTGGGTGACCCCCTCAGTCAGGGCAGGCTAAGCACAGTTCTGCTGCCCTTTACTCAGACAATCAGGACACAGGGGAGGCCCTAGACTAGCTGCCAGCAACCGGCACCCTAGGTGAACCATACAATCGGCGCCCCCACCCCCAAACCCAAGGGCAGATCTAGGCTGAGGTTTTTGGTAAACTGGGAAACATTTTGCCCCTTTTTTCCTTTTAATGTTTTTTAAGCATATTTTTAAACAGAGGCTTAATTATTCAGTTTGTCCATCCATCCATCTGTCCAACCAATGTTTTTGAGATCAGATCAAATAGAGACACGACATTTTCAGAATAGATTTGTACACAACAGCTAGATGATATTTCAGTCTGATTTCAAATAAAAATGCATTAAATGTTAATTATAATTTTTATTATTACAAAGCCATTAGCACCACATCCAATATAGAAAGAAATAAGAAANCCTGTCCTGTTTCTCAACTTCCCTGTCCAACCTCAGAAGTGGCTGCATGTCAGTGGGGGGGAGTCTTCTTCTTTTGTGTATGTCACAAGTCGATATCTATGTAACCCTTCTGCCAGTGGCGTCGGAAGTGACCAGGGGCGGGTTCAATATCTAGGGATTCCTTTCTAGCAATATAACACAGGTCCGGCTTGAGCATCCACTCAGTAACCTTGGACAATTACACACCACCCCGGATGCTTCTACGAGGCAAAGCTTCCCCTCTTGAAGCACAGAGTCTCAGTGCAGAAAAGAAAATTTGTAATAAAAGGAGGGAAGGCCCCTGGCATTAACTTGGGAAAATGTCACAAACAGGTAAAACCATGAGTACGTTGGGCAGTGTCTTTTGCCTCAGGTTCTTGAGTCCAGCAACCAAAAGTTCCTTTAAGGTGCCCCTCCCTTCTCCCTCCACCGCACCCCACTCACAGTGATTGTCCTTGGTTAGTGAAGACCCCGAGTTCAGAGTTGCACCTGTGTGAGTTCAGCTCCCACCATGGGGGCGGGGAGGAGAGCGCCTGGCTCGCTCTGCTGTCTGGGTGCTTGCTCTGGTGGCAGCTGCCCTGCCAGCCACTCACCACTCTGCTCACCCTCCCCTTCTGCTGCCCCCGGCCTCTCTACTGTGACCTCTGCAGGTCGCTCTCTTGAAGCTCCACCCAGCTCTCAGTGACTGTCAGCTCTTAGTGGGGAAACCTCAGTGCTGAAGCAGGCTGGGCAGAAACACTGTCTCACAGCAGGTGATTTCAGCTCTAGTGAGCACTTAAACGAAAAAGACTCCTAATGGAGCCTTAATTAACTCTATCTTTGAAGAGTGTTGAGGGGCAGATTGAACCATGTCTACACCTCTTACACAGAGCCCACACCCCTCAGCAGGAACATCCATCTCCACCCCCTCTCACTCTTGATAGGGGTCTGGTGTCTGAGCCCCCTGGTTAGTGAGTTCAGTTCAGTTGTGGGTGACCCCCTCAGTCAGGGCAGGCTAAGCACAGTTCTGCTGCCCTTTACTCAGACAATCAGGACACAGGGGAGGCCCTAGACTAGCTGCCAGCAACTGGCGCCCTAGGTGAACCATACAATCGGCGCCCCCACCCCCAAACCCAAGGGCAGATCTAGGCTGAGGTTTTTGGTAAACTGGGAAACATTTTGCCCCTTTTTTCCTTTTAATGTTTTTTAAGCATATTTTTAAACAGAGGCTTAATTATTCAGTTTGTCCATCCATCCATCTGTCCAACCAATGTTTTTGAGATCAGATCAAATAGAGACACGACATTTTCAGAATAGATTTGTACACAACAGCTAGATGATATTTCAGTCTGATTTCAAATAAAAATGCATTAAATGTTAATTATAATTTTTATTATTACAAAGCCATTAGCACCACATCCAATATAGAAAGAAATAAGAAAACTCTTCAATGAACTTTAACCTGTATTTACAAAACACTCCGAATAAAATACACTCTGTGCTCGTAAAACATGACTTTTCTTGCTTTAAGTTTTGAAAATTCAGTCACTAGTTCTTTTAGATCCAGTTTTCCANAGCCTGAAGCTCACTACACAAATCTATAGCAGCAATGTCTTTTGAATTTTCATGAATCATAGAGTATCAGGGTTGGAAGGGACCTCAGGAGGTCATCTAGTCCAACCCCCTGCTCAAAGCAGGGCCAATCCCTGACAGATTTTTGCCCCAGATCCCTAAATAGCCTCCTCAAGGATTGAACTTACAATGCTGGGTTTAGTAGAGCAATGCTCAAACCACTGAGCTATCCCTCCCCCCAATGTCAATGCTGACTCCAGTTTTATACAAAATTCTCTTATCTGTTTTGCTGTTTTCTTTTGCAAGCTGTGGATATCATATAGAAAGCCAAATACTGACTCTAGCTGCTGCATCTGTTGAAATCTTTCGTCAATGAGTGAATAGCAGTATCAAGGACTGCGAAGTAGAAATTCACTTTGAACCTTTGTTTTGAGTTCTGAATGGGTGCGTCTTGTCCTTCATATGAAAACTGCTGTTTCTTTTGCAGAATACGAACTGGCTCTGATTCAAATTCTGTCGGAAAGTCTATTTCTTCAGCAAGCTCGAGAGAATCTACCAGTGTTCTTTCGAACCCTTCATCACTTCTGAATTCCTCCAGAATATTTTTAGTTTGCTGCAGTTTTTGAATAGCAGAATGTATGTTCAAGTTTTTTTCCTGAAGCTGCTTACTAGTGAGGTTAATCTCGAAAAGGATATTAAACCACAAAATGAATGAAGTCACAAATTTGAACTTGGAAGGCCATTTGCAAGAGCTTCTGCATCTGAAGCCAGATGATCCAGTAAAGGTAGTATCATCAGAAATTTCAATTAGAGCATCATAAATGTTTCCAAGTTCATAGCAAAGAGGCTTCAAAGCATCAATGCGACTCTCCCATCTTGTCTGCCTAAGTGGTTTCACAGTTAGAGAATTCACATGGTGAGTCAGAATCTCCCAACGGCATGTTGAGCCTGAGAAAAACACAAACACATTGCACCAGGTCAAAGAAACTGCTTGCCTCCAAACAGCATCTAGCAGCATCATTGACAACCAAATTCAGAGAAATTGTCTTTACTCTTCATATTACTCCCACTATCATAGCCTTGGCCACGTAAGTTTTCAACAGATAATGACATTGTTTCAAGCTCTTGTAGAATAGTTTCAGTCATAAATGCTCCAGTCGTCTCCTTCACTGGTACAAAACCCCAAAAATGTTCCTTTATGAGCACTTCAACATTATCTTCATCTGCAGATTTTTCCATATCCACAAAACAAATGATCATCATCATTTGTTCAACATGACTCACATCTGGTGCACACAGTCCAGTATTATTGAAAAGTATTTTGCAGAATGGGCAGCTTCTACAATTTTATTTTTAATGGCATTTGCTAGGATTTAAATCAGTTCATTCTGCATATTTTTTCCTAAGTAATGAACCTGTGTTTCATGATCTGTTATTTTACGTAGATGCTCCTTCATGACTGGATCAAACAAAGCTACGTATTCAACACATTTTAAAAAGTTTCCATTACCTGGAGTGTATAATTTTTCATTTCTACTGCGGTCGCGGAATGCTAAATTTTGCTCAGCAAGAACTATCACTAAAGCAATCAGACGCTCTAATATTTGTTGCCAATATTCTTCTTTTTCCTTGATCACACGTAAATTTTCTTCATCGATAGTTTTTCCTTTTTTATCGTAATTCAAGTTCTTTCCAATTTTGAAAACATTCCAAATGTTCTGTACTTCTTTCATGTGAAGAGAGAATTGAAGATATGTTTTTCCAGTCCTTCAAACCATTTTCAGTAAGTGATGTACCAATTGCTTGATTTCTAAACAACTTGAAGCAAAAGCAAAACACAGAGTCCTTCGGCACTGAATACTGTAACCAGTTTCGATGAATTTCTTCCCCATTAATGAGTTTCCTCTTGTAATGCTGAGCAGAGAATTTTCTTTTATGTCCATCCTTAGGGAAGGGAAATTCATGAACTTGTTCGGGTCCATGTTCCACGAGAATTTGCCGCACACTGTCATCACATCTGGGCCATGAAGCTGGGTCCCCAGACTGTAACTTGTTTGTAACTTCCTCATCCTTTCTTCCTTCTACTTCACTTACTTCAATTTCTGCAGGTGTCTCTGAAGGTGAATAAATTTTCTCCACTTCCATATCAGTCTGATGCTGTGAGCTGCCTTCATCTAGACGTAAGTTTCCATCATCTTGAGTTTCAAAACTGCTTTTTTGTGGATGTGAGCTACGCTCATCTTGAAGTAATATACCTTCATCTTGATGTTCCAAACTGCTTCCATGCGGATGTGAGGTAACCTCCTCTCCAAGTAAAATTCCTTCATCTGGATGCTGTGAACTGCTTTGGATTAAAGAGAAGATATTTCAGGAAGGATCCGTGCTGTTTTGCTTGGTCCTTTTCCTTCTCTGCCTTTCGTTTACGATACTCAGCTCCTGAGGGTTTTCTTTTTCCTCTTTCTGCCATGGGGCATTTAAATATTGTTATGTACTAACTGTGCTCCCGACTGCAAGCATTATAGCGTTAAGGATGGCTGACACACCCACCACATGGTTGGCGATTTAAACCACATTGCAGCCATCCCAACACGTCTTTTCACTGCTTAAAGGTTCAATAATTAGTAACATACACTCACTTACCTATCAAAACAGTTAGTTACAGTGTTTACACAGAAACAAAATGACCGTTTTCAATGTTATAACCCGACACTGGTTGTTTGGAAAGTAATCCCCTTCCTCACGGTTACCCGCTTGGAGTGTGACGTCATCACTTTCATAGTCTATTAAGCATTAATGCTGTTACTTTTCTTTTATGGACCTTACATGTGAACCAGTTATAACAAAGAAAAGTTCATAATTATACAGCCCGATAATAATGCTAAGGTTTAAAAACGCTTAAAGATACTCACATTTTGGATTTATAATGTTGAAAGACGTTATTCTTTATTCTTTGGCACCAAGAAACACAATTTTCCACAGTATTCACTTGATTCTTAACCATCTACCTGCAACGTGTGTTAAAATGACCATTTGACATGTATCAACTCACGATATCTCCGCTCTACATGAATTTCGGGCTATGCGACCTTGATGTATATTGGAGTTAGGTGTCACAAGCATTGCAGCTCTTGCCGCTGGCGGATGTGTTTCATTCTGGCAGAGTTATTGCTTATCAAAATTGCAGAGTGGGTCATCTTGAACCTACGTCGCAAATTGAAAAAAAAAATTTGCTAAAATATTATTTATTTTTGCAGTTGTGACGAAGTGGGACTGTTCTTAATGTGTTCTTTGAATACTGAGTGGGGAGTATTGCTGGGACTGTCTGCATTGGGGATGGGAGACTTTCCTTGAGGGAGGATACCTGAGCANGCCACTCCGTGACAGCAGTAAATAAAAGATTTGACATATTACATTCTCAGAAATGTAGAGAAATGAATTATAATTCATATTCCCTCCGTACGCACAAGGGAATTGAAATAATGACATCTTCATTACTATATTTGTATTTTTTTTCCATCTTTTTCATTTTGTTTCCATTTTATTTTTTTTAAATTTGCTTTTTTCCCCTCGAATTTGGCTCCCCATTTTACTTGGCACCCTAGGAAACCGCCTAGTTTGCTTATATATACGGGCCACCCCTGTCAGGACAACAACATTTCACTACCCCTGCATTCAAGTACTACAGTGATTTGTAACCCAGCACCAGCAACACAGCTCTGTCTGCTGGATACCTAGGCAGAGTGGGTGTGTTCTTGTAAATACAGTCTGGTCCTGAAGCCTTTCCCCCTCCCCAGCTCATCACTAGCTGTCAGGGGAGAGCTCATCCCCACCTTGCTTACTTCTAGCTTGTTCAGCCATCTGACTGTGCATCCTCAAGGTCCAGTCTTCTAATGGGGCTCTGCTCCACCACGTGTGACTGTCTGTATTGCTGCCCCACAGGCACACTGAGAAGATCAGGCTAAGCCACGTTTCTGCATTGCAGCAATTCCTCTGGCCAGTCCAGTCAGGGGCCCATTAAGCCTAGTCCAGGATCTTCATCTCAGGTTGTAAATGGGCAGATACAAGTTAGGGCTTCTGAAAATCCATCAGCACGCCAGTCTCTCTATCCCAGAGTTGCTGCCCCTGTGTGAGGACACAGCTGTCAGCACAGCTCTGCCATCATTCATCTGAGACTGGTACTGGTCTGGCAGCACTAGACACGAGTGCAGCAATGGCTGCCACAAAACGATGTTGCCAAGTCAGTCGTGGCAAGTCAGGAAGAACCTCAGGGGCAGGTGTTTGCTTCAGGAGGGGGCCGATCTGCTTGTAGGAAGTGTGCATTGCCTCTGCCCTGGTCGGAACCATTGTCAGCCTGGTGCGCAGCAGGTTCCTGCCAGGCATCACTGCGCTCCAGGCAGTTCTACGGGGGATGGACTCTGGGTGACGTTTTCAGGGAGTTATGGAGCCAACACATGTAAATTCGTTGCTGATGTCAGGCTAAGGCAACCACTAATGACACGGGTGACTGTGTTCAGCTCCCAATCACCAAGATGCTTATCCCAGCATCTGCCCCTCAGCACTGCACAGTATCGCACTGGAGCGAATACCAGCGTCAGGAGTGAGGGTGTAAATCTGCTCCCCAGGAGGTTCCTGCCAGCAGTGCGGGGGGTGATCTTTTTAAGTGCTCTAGTGGGAGCAGTAGGTCAGACTGCCGTCCATCTGCCTAACTAGGTGACAGCTGGCTGGGAGGGGAGTGGACAAACTTCAACATTGCCCAAGTGATTATCCTGGTCAGTGGTGGGGAGTTGCTGTGTGCAGAGAGCAGTTAGACCTATGGGCGGGAGGCGCTACGTTCCCCAGCGACAAGAGAGATGAGATGCACAGGAACCTCCCTGAGTGTTTATTCCCTTGGGTGTTTGCAGACGCTGGCATCTCAGAAGTGGCTCAGCTCCGACTGGTGAACAGTCCGAGTCACTGCGCTGGGAGAGTCGAGGTGCTTCACAACCAGCAGTGGGGAACCGTGTGTGATGACGGCTGGGACTTACAGGATGCCGGAGTTGTGTGCAGGCAACTGGGCTGTGGGACGGCGCTGTCAGCCCCACGAGGGGCTCGATTTGGGCGAGGATCAGACCGTATCTGGCTGGATGACGTCAACTGCACAGGGACAGAAGTTGCCCTCTCCGACTGCAGGGCTCGGCATTGGGGAGACAATAACTGTACCCACGGAGAAGATGCCGGTGTTGTGTGCTCAGGTAACTTGCATCCATCACGTCACTGTGGGTTGTGCAGGGATCGGGCTGGGAAGCTTTCAGCACAGACCCAGCTCTCCTGTCTGAGTCAGTGCTGACCCCAGTGCCCCAGCATGGTGCTAAGGGCCTGTGCTGCAGGTAAGGGGGTGTCANCTCCCATCTCTGCCCCAATCAACACACAGCTCTAGATCCCTTCATAGTCACACCAAGTATACGTGATTTTACAGAGTGTAGAGATTCGAGGGGTAGCAAGGAGAAGGGTTGGAATGAAATGGTTCCATGGCCAATAAAATCATATCACGCTGACTAGAGCCTAGACTCATTGGACGAGATAATTTTCTGTCTGGTAGAGCAACGCTCATCCCACAGTCCTTCCAGGGTTTTACTCCAGCCTTGGCTGTGATCTCCTGTTCCTGAGACAAATGCTGTCAGCTGCCTCCTGGGTGAAAGGTAGCTCTTGTCCCCTCTCCTCTTTCTTTGTAGGTACAGACCATTGTCTCTTCCCATAGGAGGTCTCTCTTCGGAGACGTGTGCTGCGGGTTCTTTGTCTTTGTGAATTCTCAGGCCCCCACTGGGCCCAGACAGTGAATATAGCCTGTCTCCACGGATATGCTTTGTTCTATGTGCTGTTTCTCTCAATAAAGACTGGGAGTGTGGCCCTCATTACAAGCTTCACTTCAGCACTTCTGGAGTGTCACATTCTATATTTTACATCTCTCTTCAACTATGTCCCATACAAACATCTTGCCCCCGTTAGGTCGACCGCAGGCTGCTGGCTCTTGGTAGAGACCTCACATACCACCTTTGGTGAGCTATTGTGCATATATCTGACCCAGGGGATTCCTGTATAACTTTAGGCATACCTGTGCCCTCTGCCAGTTGGCGTCTAGTGATCTCTGGGCCAGACCCCTCTGTGGCACAATGAGGACCTGGGGAACTGCAGCTTCCATTGGTTGGATTTGGTGTCAACGGAGCCTGCAGCCGCTCACTGAAACTAAAAATCCAGGGCCAATTTCTCAAGAGTCCGGTTGCTAATCACTATGTTCTGGCAGATTTGCATTTCAGGGAATTAGTCCTGAAGTTGTAACTTCCCGAAGAGCTGGACACAGGAGACGCAATTCTTCCTCACTTCCTGTCCTACACAGCCTACATATTTCCCTGTCCTGTTTCTCAACTTCCCTGTCCAACCTCAGAAGTGGCTGCATGTCAGTGGGGGAGTCTTCTTCTTTTGTGTATGTCACAAGTCGATATCTATGTAACCCTTCTGCCTGTGGCGTCGGAAGTGACCAGGGGCGGGTTCAATATCTAGGGATTCCTTTCTAGCAATATAACACAGATCCGGCTTGAGCATCCACCCAGTAACCTGGGACAATTACACACCACCCCGGATGCTTCTACGAGGCAAAGCTTCCCCTCTTGAAGCACAGAGTCTCAGTGCAGAAAAGAAAATTTGTAATAAAAGGAGGGAAGCCCCCCAGCCTTAACTTGGGAAAATGTCACAAACAGGTAAAACCATGAGTACGTTGGGCAGTGTCTTTTGCCTCAGGTTCTTGAGTCCAGTAACCAAAAGTTCCTTTAAGGTGCCCCTCCCTTCTCCCTCCACCGCACCCCACTCACAGTGGTTGTCCTTGGTTAGTGAAGACCCAGAGTTCAGAGTTCAACCTGTATGTGTTCAGCTCCCACCATGGGGGCGGGGAGGAGAGCGCCTGGCTCGCTCTGCTGTCTGGGTGCTTGCTCTGGTGGCATCTGCCCTGCCAGCCACTCACCACTCTGCTCACCCTCCCCTTCTGCTGCCCCGGGCCTCCCTGCTGTGACCTCTGCAGGTCGCTCTCTTGAGGCTCCACCCAGCTCTCAGTGACTGTCAGCTCTTAGTGGGGAACCCTCATTGCTGAAGCAGGCTGGGCAGAAACACTGTCTCACAGCAGGNACACTTCCATCTCCCTGGACACTCAATAACAGACCTAAAAGTGGCCATTCTTCAACAAAAATCTTCAAAAACAGACTGGAACGAGAAACTGCAGAACTAGAATTAATTTGCAAACTGGACACCATCAAATTAGGCCTGAATAAAGACTGGGAGTGTCTGGGTCACTACAAAAAGTAATTTTCCCGCTGTTAATACTCACACCTTCTTGTCAGCTATTGGGAATGGGCGACGTCCACCCTGATTGAATTGGCTTTGTTAGCACTACAAAAAGTAATTTTCCCTCTGTTAATATTCACCCCTTCTTGTCAACTGGCCACTTCCACCTTGATTTAATTTGCCCTCATTAGCACTGACCCCACACTTGGTAAGGCAACTCCCATCTTTTCATGTGCTGTAATATATATATAGCCTACTGTATTTTTCACTCCATGCATGTGATGAAGTGGGTTTTAGTCCACGAAAGCTTATGCCCAAATACATTTGTTAGTCTCTAAGGTGCCACAAGGACTCCTCATTGTTTTTGCTGATACAGAGTAACACGGCTACCACTCTGAAACCTTTAATAAAAGGAGGGGAGCCCCCGGCATTAACTTGGGAAAACGTCACAAACAGGATTTTGTGAACATAAAACCATGAGCAAAACACCTACCCCAGAGTATGTTGTGCAGTGTCTTTTGCTCAGGTTCTTGAGTCCAGCAACCAAAAGTTCCTTTAAAGTGCCCTCCCTTCTCCCTCCACTGCACCCCACTCACAGTGGTTGTCCTTGGTTAGTGAAGACCCCGAGTTCAGAGTTGCACCTGTGTGAGTTCAGCTCCCACCATGGGGGCGGGGACGAGAGCGCCTGGCTCGCTCTGCTGTCTGGGTGCTTGCTCTGGTGGCAGCTGCCCTGCCAGCCACTCACCACTCTGCTCACCCTCCCCTTCTGCTGCCCCCGGCCTCTCTACTGTGACCTCTGCAGGTCGCTCTCTTGAGTCTCCGCCCAGCTCTCAGTGACTGTCAGCTCTTAGTGGGGAACCCTCAGTGCTGAAGCAGGCTGGGCAGAAACACTGTCTCACAGCAGGTGATTTCAGCTCTAGTGATCACTTACACCAAAAAGACTCCGAATGGAGCCTTAATTAACTCTATCTTTGAAGAGTGGCGAGGGGCAGATTAAACCATGCCTAGATCTCTTACACAGAGCCCACACCCCTCAGCAGGAACATCCCTCTCCACCCCCTCTCACTCTTGATAGGGGTCTGGTGTCTGAGCCCCCTGGTTAGTGAGTTCAGTTCAGTTGTGGGTGACCCCCTCAGTCAGGGCAGGCTAAGCACAGTTCTGCTGCCCTTTACTCAGACAATCAGTAACAACATTTCTCTACCCCTGCATTCAAGTACGGTAACTCCTCACTTAACGCTGTAGTTATGTTCCTGAAAAATGCGACTTTAAGTGAAATGATGTTAAGCGAATCGAATTTCCCCATAAGAATTAATGTAAATAGGTTCCAGGGAAATTTTTTTTTGCCAGACAAAAGGCATTATATACATTTAAAACAAGCAATTTAATACAGGTACTGTACTATAGTTGGGAGGTGCCCCTGCCTTACCCTACACAGGCACAGCCCACTGGCACTGGAGATGAGGGAGGCAAGGAGTCTGAAGGTGCTGTAGGCTAGGAGAAGCACCTTGCGCAGCAGCAGCACCTTCCCCTACTGTGCAAGCACCAGGGGCAGGGGGCTCAACCCTCAGCCCACTTACTCCCCCCTTCCCCCAAACCCCCATCCTTGACCTGCCTCTTCTCCCCCCCACCTCCTCCCCCTTTACTTCCCAGGCTGCGTCCTCGCTCCTCTCCCCTCCCTCCACTCCCTTCTAAACACCGCAAGCCAGCTGATTGCCCCGGGCAGGAGGGAGGGGGAGCCTGCACACCGAGTCCTCACTTCTCCCCCACTCCCTCCTGCCTGGGGCAATCAGCTGGCTTGCTGGGAGGCAGGGGAGGGAGAGAGGGGGAGCCTGCATGCTGAGTCCTCGCTCCTCCCACCTCCCTCCTGGCCGGGGCAATCAGCTGGCTTGCGGTGTTTAGGGGGCAGGAGGGAGGGGAAGGAGCGAGGACTCGGCGCGCAGACTCCCCCTCCCCCCCCGCCTGCTTCCTGCCCGGGGCAATCAGCTGGCTTGCGTTGTTCGGGAGGCAGAGGAGGGAGGGGAACCTGCGCCCTGAGTCCTCGCTCATCCCCGCTCCCTCCTGCCCCCAAAACGCCGCAAGCCAGCTGATTGCCGCCAGGAGATGGGGGAGGAGGGGGAAGGCGTGTAGGGAGGGTGTAGGGAGGCTGCTAGCTGTGGAGAAAGCAGGCAGCCAAACAATGTAAGAGTGGAGCATTGCACAACTTTCAATGAGCATGTTCCCTAATTGATCAGCAACGTAACAACGAAACAATGTTAAACGGGACGACTTAAAGTGAGGAGTTACTGTACTACAGTGCTTTGTAACCCAGCACCAGCAACACAGCTCTGTCTGCTGGATACCTAGGCAGAGTGGGTGGGTTCTTGTAAATAGTCTGGTCCTGAAGCCTTTTCCCCTCCCCAGCTCATCACTAGCTGACAGGGGAGAGCTCATTCCAACCTTGCTTACCTCTAGCTTGTTCAGCCATCTGACTGTGCATCCTCAAGGTCCAGTCTCCTAACTGGGCTCTGCTCCACCACGTGTGTGACTGTCTGTATTGCTGCCCCACAGGCACACTGAGAAGATCAGGCTAAGCCACGTTTCTGCATTGCAGCGATTCCTCTGGCCAGTCCAGTCAGGGGCCCATTAAGCCTAGCCCAGGATCTGCGTCCCAGGTTGTAAATGAGCAGAAACAAGTTAGGGCTTCTGAAAATCCATCAGCACGGCAGTCTCTCTATCCCTGAGTTACTGCCCCTGTGTGAGGACACAGCTGTCAGCCCAGCTCTGTCATCATTCATCTGAGACTGGTCCTGGCTGGCAGCACTAGACACGAGTGCAGCAATGGCTGCCACAAAACGATGTTGCCAAGTCAGTCGTGGCAAGTCAGGAGGAACCTCAGGGGCAGGTGTTTGCTTCAGGAGGGAGCCGATCTGCTTGTAGGAAGTGTGCATTGCCTCTGCACTGGTCGGAACCATTGTCAGCCTGGTGCGCAGCAGGTTCCTGCCCAACCGTCCCTGCGCTCCAGGCAGTTCCAAGGGGGATGGACTCTGGGTGACGTTTTCAGGGCGCAATGGAGCCAACACATGTAAATCCGATGCTGATGTCAGGCTAAGGCAACCACTAATGACACGGGTGACTGTGTTCAGGTCCCAATCACCAAGATGCTTCTGCCAGCTTCTGCCCACAGCACAGCACAGTATCGCACTGGAGTGAATACCAGCGCCAGGAGTGAGGGTGTAAATCTGCTCCCCGGGAGGTTCCTGCCAGCAGTGCGGGGGGTGATCTCTTTAAGTGCTCTAGTGGGAGCAGTGGGTCAGACTGCAGGCCAGTCTGCCTAGCTAGGTGACAGCTGGCTGGGAGGGGAGTGGACAAACTTCAACATTGCCCAAGTGATTAGCCTGATGTGATGCAGTAGGTAGCAGGATGGACTGACCTGGGAATGTCGTTTAGTTTTACTGGACTGTCTGCATGGGGGATAGGAGAGCAGGGGATGACTTTAAGTGAGGGACGGTACCTGAGCCTGTAACCTGAGCCAGGAAAGGGGGTGGGGCGAGTTGATACCTTTGCCCCGGAAACTGGACAAAGGGAGAGGAGGAGAGAAGGAGTGGGAGAGAGCCTGCTTGAGGGTTTTTTGGTTTCAGTTTTGGGCTGGCTGGGAAGAGGCANGCTGGCTGGGAGGGGAGTGGACAAACTTCAACATTGCCCAAGTGATTAGCCTGATGTGACGCAGTAGGTAGCAGGATGGACTGACCTGGGAATGTCGTTAGTTTATGGGGGATAGGAGAGCAGGGGATGACTTTAAGTGAGGGACGGTAACTGAGCCTGTAACCTGAGCCAGGAACGGGGTTGGGGCGAGTCGATACCTTTGCCCCGGAAACTGGACAAAGGGAGAGGAGGAGAGAAGGAGCGGGAGAGAGCCTGCTTGAGGGTTTTTTGGTTTTAGTTTGGGGCTGGCTGGGAAGAGGCAGGGAACCCCAAGTCTGGGGTCTAAGATCCTTGCCCTCCAGAGGGACCTGGCTGGGGGGTCCTGGTTGTACCTACAAGCCCTGCTTGGGACTGTGTTCCTGTCGTCTAATAAACCTTCTGTTTTACTGGCTGGCTGAGAGTCACGGTGAATCGCAGGAAGTGGGGGGTGCAGGGCCCTGACTCCCCCACACTCCGTGACAACTGGTGGCAGAGGTGGGATCTACTGCACCCCGTGGACAGCGCTTCCTGTAGTAAGTGACTGGGGAGCAGTAAAATGAAGGGGGATTGACGGGAACCAGGCGTGCTGAAGAGTCAGCGAGGGACTGTTTCAGGGGGCGATTAACCCATGGGAGTGTGTGACCAGCAAGAAGGACGTTTGCACTAACAGCGTCCCCTGGGGGATTGCAGCGAGCGGTCCCAGGGGTGGAGGAGTCTGCCGCTCAATGCTGGCAGAGAGGTGGTGACCTTGAGTAGGGCTGGCACCCTAGGGGTCTCCCTGGAAACTGTGGGGAGCGGCGAGCACCCAGGCCTGTGAGTGGCCAGGAGGAAGATGTATGCTAAGCGGCTTAAGAGCGACCTGGTGGAGCTGTGCAAGCAGAGGGGGCTGCACAGTGGGAGGCTCACCAAAGAACAGCTGATTGCCCAGCTGGAGGAGGGAGATCGCTCAGAGGAGCCGGTCCCTGTCTCTGAGGGAAGCCGCCTGGCAGATGCAGCGCAGGCACCAGTGTCTGTCCCAGCTGGGGGTGGTCAGCCCGTTGCTGAGGGATTCCCTAGACTCATCCTTCCTATGCCTAGGGGAAGGGTGAGGAGGAGCCCAGTGAATACCGAGGGCACGTGACACCCCCGGCCAGCAGGGGATCCTCCTGGAGAAGCTCGCTGGCCAGCAGGGTATCCTCCCGGCGAAGCTCGGCATCCGTGGAGCGGAAGCGGCTGGAATGGGAGAGAGAGCTACAACTGAGAGAGCTGGAAGATCGCGAAAAACAGAGCCAGCATGAACTGGAGGAGAAAGAGAGACAGAGGCAGCATGAAGAGAGACAGAGGCAGCATGAACTGGAGCTGGCCAGGCTGAGGGGCAGCGAGCTCCCGGCTGAGGTGAGTGAGGGGGGATCCAAGACTGCACGGAGCTTTGATAAGTGCATCCTGGCCCAGCGTAAGGAGGGGGAGGACATGGATGACTTCCCGGATGCCTTTGAGACAGCCTGCGAGCTGCACCAGGTTGATCCTGTGGACGGGCTCCGGGTTCTCACCCCCTTACTGGACCCCAAAGCCGTGGCATTGTACCGCCGACTGGAAGGGGCAGAGAAAGGGGACTATGAACTATTCAAAAAGGCCTCCTACGCAAGTTTGGGCTGACTCCTGAGATGTACCGGGAAAGGTTCCGGAGCCAGCGTAAAACCCCTGAGGTCTCATGTCTGCAACTAGCCGTCTGCATGGAGGGATACGCCAGCAAGTGGGCAGATGGGGTCCAGATGAAGCAGGACCTGGTTAAACTGCTGGTACTGCAGCAACTGTCTGAGCGGTGCCCATCCGACCTGAGGCTGGGGTTGATGGACAAAAAGCCAGAGAACCCGTGACATGCAGGGTGGCTGGCTGATGAGTTTGTGAAGAGCCAGTCAGGGGGTGGCAGGGAGGAGTCCCAAAGGAACAGGCCCACTGCAATGCAGAGAGAGAGTCACCCTGGGACCTCCCAAAGGGGGAATATGGAGAACCCCCTCTCAAGGGGAACACCCTGAGTCAGGGCCAACCGACCGGCTCGAGGGGACCCACGGGACATGGGCTGCTATTACTGTGGCCAGAGAGGCCACATATGGTCCCAGTGTCCCAAACTCAAGGACAGACTGAGCAGACCGAACCCACAGAGGGTTAACTGGGTAGAGACCCAGCCGGACGAGGGGCAGGCTTCCCAGGCAAGGGGGGCTGACAGCTTCCCAACTGTGCAGGAGAGAGGAGGGCCCCAGGCCAGCTCCTCTGGGGGGCTGGATGCCCCAGACTCAAAGTTCTTCATTTACAGGGTGGGCGCGGGGCTGTCCCTGCGGAGTGAGTGCCTTGTTCCCCTGGAGGTGAATGGGAGGAAGGTCAATGGATACTGGGATACGGGCGCGGAGGTGACGCTGGCCCGGCCCGAGGTGGTAGCTCCAGATCGGGTGATGCCCAACACCTACCTGAACCTGACGGGGGTGGGCGGGACCCCATTCAAGGTGCCCGTGGCGAGGGTACACCTGAAATGGGGGGCCAAGGAGGGCCCCAAGGAAGTGGAGGTGCACCACCATTTGCCCACTGAGGTGTTAATGTGGGGGGGGGGGGGGACCTGGAGGACTGGCCAAGCAACCCGCAGGGTGCTCTGGTCGTGACCCGCAGCCAGAGCCGGCAAGGGGCACTACGCCCTGAACTCAGGGAGGGTACCTTACCCGAGGCACAGGGCCCTACCCCGGAGGGGAGGGAGCGCCCAGGGACACAGCTCAGGGAGGCTGCGGCTTCCGACCCAGCCGGTGAGAGGGAGCCGGTCCCCATCCCTGTCCCAGCTGCTGAGTTCCAGGCCGAGTTGCAGAAAGATCCCTCCTTGCGCAACCTAAGGGACCTGGCCGACCTCAGTGCGGTACATACCATGGGAAGAGGTTGTCAGGAGAGGTTCCTGTGGGAGAAGGGGTTCCTATACCGAGAATGGGCTCCCCCAGGGAAAATGGAGTCATGGGGGAGCAGGAGGCAGCTGGTGGTATCCCAGAAGTTTCGCCGCAAGCTACTGTACCTGGCCCATGACATCCCTCTCGCAGGGCACCAGGGAATCCGGTGCACCAGGCAGAGGCTACTACAGAATTTTTACTGGCCTGGGGTCTTTACTACGGTCCAACAGTATTGCCGATCCTGTGATCCCTGTCAGAGGGTGGGGAAGACGGCTTTGAGACCTTTGCCCATCATAGAGGAACCTTTCCAGAAGGTGGTTATGGACATAGTGGGACCTCTCCGTAAGACGACCTGGTCGGGGAAGAAATACATTTTGGTGGTGGTAGATTTCGCCACCGGCTACACCGAGGCAGTGCCCTTAGCTTCCATTGAAGCAGACACGCTGCTGACCATTTTCAGCCAAGTGGGGTTCCTCAAGGGAGTCTTGACCAACCAAGGGTCCAACTTCATGTCAGCCCTGCTCCGGTGCTTGTGGGAGAAATGTGGGGTCCGGCACAACTGGGCCTCAGCGTATCACCCCCAATCCAACGGGCTGGCGAAGAGGTTCAACGGAACGCTAAAAATGATGCTGAAAACCTTTATGAACCAGCACCTGCAGGACTGGGACAAATACTTACTTCACCTGCTGTTTGTGTACAGGGAAGTGCCCCAGGAGTCTACTGGGTTTTCGCCTTTCAAACTGTTATGTGGCAGGAGGGTAAGGGGGCCCCTAGACCTGATGAGAGATGAATGGGAGGGGGAGGCCACTCCCGATGGAGAGTCGGTGGTGGAGTATGTCCTGACCTTCCGAGAAAGACTGGCTGAGCTCATGGGCCTGGCCAGGAAGTATCTGGCCAGAGCCCAGAGGAAGCAGAAAGACTGATATGACCGCACGGCGCGGGCCCACGCCTTCGCCACCGGGGATCAGGTGATGGTTCTCATCCCCATGAGGAAAAACAAATTACAGGCTGCCTGGGAAGGTCCCTTCCAGGTTGTCAAGCAGCTAAATGAGGTAAACTATGTGGTGGAGCTGTCGAACCGGGCGCACCACCGCCGGGTGTACCATGTAAATATGATGAAGCCATATTATGACAGGGGGAATGTGGTGTTGGCCGTGTGTGGACATTGGGAGGAGCAGGGAGATGACCCTTTAGTAGATCTATTCCCTGGGACAAGAGCTGGTTCCCCCCTGGAAACAATTCCCCTCTCTGATCGGCTGACCCCTGCCCAGGTGCTGCATTTGTACGGACAGCTGTTTTCCAACCAGCCTGGACGCACTAATTTGACTGTCCACCGGGTGGAGACCGTATCACATCCTCCTATAAGATGCTCCCCCTTCCGCGTCACAGGGAAAACTGCTCAGGACCTGGAAAGACAGGTCAGGGTCATGCTGGCTTTGGGGGTGATCCAGCCATCTTCCAGCCCTTGGGCCTCGCCGGTGGGGCTGGTCCCCAAAAAAGACGGGTCTATCCGGTTCTGTGTGGACTATCGGAAGCTTAATGCCATCACCGTTTCTGATGCCTACCCCATGCCCAGGCTTGACGAGCTCCTAGACAAGCTGGGGGGAGCTTGGTACCTTACCACCATGGATCTTACAAAGGGTTACTGGCAAGTGCCACTGGATGCAGATGCCAGGCTGAAATCAGCCTTTATCACCCCTCTGGGGCTCTATGAGTTTCTGACCCTGCCTTTTGGTCTCAAGGGAGCGCCGGCCAACTTCCAGCGCCTGGTGGATAAGCTACTGAGGGGGATGGAGAGTTTTGCCGTGGCGTATATTGACGACATCTGTGTCTTTAGCCAGACCTGGGAGGACCATGTGTCCCAGGTTAAACAAGTGCTGGACCGACTCCAGGAGGCTGGGATGACCATAAAAGCTGAGAAGTGCAAGGTGGGGATGGCTGAAGTATCTTACCTGGGCCATTGGGTGGGGAGTGGCTGCCTAAAGCCGGAACCAGCCAAAGTGGAGGTGATCAGAGACTGGCCCGCTCCACAAATGAAAAAGCAGGCCCAAGCCTTTATTGGGATGGCGGGGTACTATCGAAGGTTCGTGCCCCGCTTTAGCGCCATAGCCACCCCATCACTGGGCTGTGCAAGAAGGGGAAGCCAGACAAGGTGGTCTGGACCAAGGAGTGCCAGGAGGCTCTCCGGGCGCTGAAGGAGGCTCTGGTCAGTGGCCCAGTCATGGCAAACCCAGACTTTGACAAGCCCTTTATGGTGTTCACCGACGCCTCAGACACGGGACTAGGGGCGGTGTTAATGCAGGAGGATGAAAAGGGGGAGAGACACCCCATCATGTACCTGAGCAAAAAGTTGCTACCCCGGGAGCAAAACTACGCAGCCATCAAGAAGGAATGCCTGGCCATGGTGTGGGCCCTTAAGAAACTAGAGCCATATCTCTTTGGGCGACACTTCACTGTGTACACCGACCACTCTCCCCTGACCTGGCTACACCAGATGAAAAGAGTCAACGCCAAGCTCCTGAGGTGAAGCCTGCTCCTGCAGGATTATGACATGAACGTGGTCCATGTGAAGGGAAGTGCCAACATGATAGCGGATGCGTTGTCCCAGAGAGGGGGCCCTGAACTTCCCCAGGTCACTGGTCAGAGTGACCCCACTCAGTTCAGTCTCGAAGGGGGGAGAGATGTGACGCAGTAGGAAGCGGGATGAACTGACCTGGGAATGCCGTTTAGTTTTACTGGACTGTCTGCATGGGGGATAGGAGAGCAGGGGATGACTTTAGGTGAGGGACAGTACCTGAGCCTGTAACCTGAGCCAGGAAGAGGGGTGGGGCGAGTCGACACCTTTGCCCTGGAAACTGGACAAAGGGAGAGGAGGAGAGAAGGAGGGGGAGAGAGCCTGCTTGAGGGTTTTTTGGTTTCAGTTTTGGGCTGGCTGGGAAGAGGCAGGGAACCCCAAGTCTGGGGTCTAAGATCCTTGCCCCCCAGAGGGACCTGGCTGAGGGGTCCTGGTTGTACCTACAAGCCCTGCTTGGGACTGTGTTCCTGTCGTCTTAGAAACCTTCTGTCTTACTGGCTGGCTGAGAGACACGGTGAATCACAGGAAGTGGGGGGTGCGGGGCCCTGACTCCCCCACACTCCGTGACACCTGTTCAGTGGTGGGGAGCCCTCGACAGACAGTTGCTGTGTGCAGAGACTGGTCAGATCCATTGGCGGGAGGCGCTACGTTCCACAGCGACAGGAGAGATCAGATGCACAGGAACCTCCCTGAGTGTTTATTCCCTTGGGTGTTTGCAGATGCTGGCATCTCAAAAGTGGCTCAGCTCCAACTGGTGAACAGCTCGAGTCGCTGCGCTGGGAGAGTCGAGGTGCTTCACAACCAGCAGTGGGGAACCGTGTGTGACGACAGCTGGGACTTAAAGGATGCTGGAGTCGTGTGCAGGCAACTGGGCTGTGGGACGGCGNGGAGAAGATGCCGGTGTTGTGTGCTCAGGTAACCCTCCTCCATCACGTCACTGTGGGTGGTGCAGGGATCGGGCTGGGAAGCTTTCAGCATAGACCCAGCTCTCCTGTCTGAGTCACCGCTGAGAGACAGACACCCCCAGCCTGCACTGCCCCCCCCTCCATTGCAGAGCTCTGTGGGATCCACCCCGAGATCATGCCCATCTGCCCCCATGTTGGCACCGAGCTCTGGGCTGCAGGCGTCAGTCTGAGCCCAGCCCCCAGGAAAGAGGAAGGAGCTGGATCTGCGGCATCTGCTTGTCTGTGTGTTCTGGGGAGCCTGTTCACACTGGGCAGTGGCCTGTAACCCCCATAGCCCCAGCACGGGGTGCTCCACAATGCAGGGCCCCCGGGGTCCGTGCTCTGTGTAACTGGCTGGCCCCTCAGCCTGGCTGCCCAGTTTGCCTGTCTGCCCATTGTGGATCCACAGGGTCTGGTCAGGTCATCAGTCTCCTGGGAGTGATCCCTTTAATGTGCTGGGCCCTGAGGCCCCCCCGCCCATCTCCAGGGGCAGGGCCGTGCCTTCGGCACCAGCAGCCCCGTCTCTCCCCACAGCTCCCTGCAGTGAGCCCAGCCCAACCGGTGGGAGGCTTGTACTGGGCCCCTCCAGGGTGCCTGACCGAGGGAGCCTTCCCAGCCACACCAGCAGCCTTGGCATAGAGAGCAGGGCTAATAGTCACCTGGCTGCAGCATCCCGCAGCCGGGGGCTGGCACGGAGAGGCAGGGCTAAGCCATTGTCCAGGCTTGAGCTCTCAGTGTCCTTTTCAATCCCAGGTGAGCCTCTCCCCAAAGGCAGCTCTTAGCCGCCGCCTGCCCCACTCAGCCCTTTGGCGCCAGGCAGGGCCGTGCTGAGTTCAGGGCAGGCCAGGGAGACACGAGTGTCCCGTGATCAACGCTGGGGCTTCCCTTGGCTCTCTGGACCCTCTGCTGATTTGGGGCGGTTTCAGTTCTTTAGCGACCCAGTCACACCACCCAAACCACAGAGGGAACCTGAGGCACACACAGGAGTCCTAAAAATAACACAGAAAATTCCCACTTCATCACCCCCCTTCCCCCGGGGCCAGGTGAGGCTTTGGGTGATAGGTTGCAATATGAAGGGTGAACCACTGCCCTGCCTCCTCCCACCCCATCCCCTGGGCTCTGTACCCCATCCCCTGGGCACTGCACCCCACCCCATCCCCTGGGCTGTGTGCCCCAGCCCCCACCAACCCCTGCGCTTTTGCCCCCCATCCTCTGAGTTCTGCACCCCCCGCCAACCTCTGGGCTCTTCCCCCCCCCCCCATCCCAAGCGCACTGCCCCCCGATCCCCTGGGCACAGCACCCCATCCCCTGAGCTCTGCACACACACTCACCAACCTCTGGGCTCTTCCCACGATCCCCTGGGCACTGCACCCCCCTCCCCCTCGCCCCCACCAACCCCTGGGCTCTGGCCAGGGACAAAGGCATGCAGAAGCCCCAGCAGGACGCTGCCCCCAGGGCTAAATGAACAGGAGCCCCGCCCTGCAGCTGGGTGGGGCAGCACCTGTCATGTGGGAGAGGGGAGCTCCCTGCCCCTGCTGCCCTTCGCAGGGGAAGAGCTCACCCTGCCGGGTGGGAGATGCCTAGGTTCTGCATGGCCTGGTTTGGAAGCAGCGGGCCCCTCTCAGGGTGTGTGCTGGGGCTGCAAGGGCCAAGCAGAGGGTGGCTCTGCACCACCTGGCAGACACCCTAACGGCCTGACCATGCCAGCAACCCGGCCAGCAGGGGCTCCAGCATCTCTGCCCCGCGCCCGGCAGCACTACGCTGTGGAGATCGGTTCATGGCACGTCCTCCGTGACAGAGTTTGAGAAGCAACCGGTGAACCCAGCAGGTCACCACCTGCTCAAAACCTCGTTACTCCTGGGCATTAACACCAGCTCCCCTGAGCGTAAAGGCCACGGGAACTGCCGGCAGGAGGGGGCTGGCGAGCCAGGCAGGGCACCTGGGAACCGCAGGCAGGAGCGGGCTGGCGAGCCAGGCAGGGCGCCTGGGAGCTGCAGGAGGAGAGATCCACAGACCAGAAGATGCAGCCTGGGCTGGCCCAGCCAGACACTCACTGACCCAAGGCAGCAGGGGAAGGCCAGGAGCAAGACACAATATAGCAGGCAGGGACAGGACCCATGACGAGGGAGGGGGGTGTCAGCAGGAACCCGACTCACCTCCCACGTGGGGGTGGTGCTGTTGGTGGGTCCCTCACCCTGGCCTGGTCTGTCAGGACGTCTCTCTCAAGCTCAGGACAATGACTGGCCAAGTGTGTCCCAGTGGGTCTCGGGTCCCAGGAGCTGGGGGACAGCCAGGCTGGGGGAGCAACCTCCTTCTGCTCAACCCATCTCCCACCTGGATCCCTCCCGCAAAGTTGTCTTCTAAGGTGCCTGCAAGTGGGTGGTGGGTGGAAGTGCCCAGCCCCTCGGCATAGGGCCCCTATTGGGTCAGGATTCCCCCTCCCTCAGCTGCCATGTGGGGGGAGCCCCTCCTCAGACCCAAAGCGCCAGCTCAGCCAGAGAAGGAAGTGGAGCCAGCTGCAGAGATTCCGGGCAGAGTCAGAAGGGGAAGCAGTCAGAAAGTTGGGCCAGTGCCATGGGACTCAGGACAGTCATGGAGTGGGGAGGTGCCTCTGAGGTCATCCCTGCTCCCAGCCCCCCTGCTCTAGCCAGCAGATCCCACTTACTCCCCTGCCAGAGCCACAGCTAGAACCCAGGGGTCCTGGCTCCCAGCCCCCCCTGACCTTCCTCCTCTAATCACCAGACCCCTCTCACCTGCCAGAGCCAGGGATAGAACCCAGGAGTCCCAGCTCCCACCCACCCTGCTCTAATCACCAGACCCCACTCTCCTCCCAGAGCCGGGGCCAGCACTGGGGCCAGCACTGCCTGTACAGGGAGAGTGCCCCCCACTGAGTTCCTGCTCCCTGCACTGGCCATTCATTGCCACATCAGCGGGTTCATTTGCAGGCAACACTATTGACCACAGTGTCACTCTCCTGCCCTCCTTCCCCGCAGCCCTGGGACATGTGCTGAGCCCAGTGCCGTGGTGCCAGGAAATGATCTTGTGACCGGTCCAAGGGCCGGCCTCTCACTCCGGTTCCTCCCATGCTGACCTGGCAGTCCTGTGCCAGCCCTTAAAAGGGGCTTCCCAGGCTGGGTGGGGTGAGAGGAGCTCTTGGCAGATCGCGGTAGGACGGAGCTGCTCGCCCCGGGGGAGCCATGGATCTGTGGCTGTGCCTCTTGCTCTGATTAGTTGAGGGCCCCTCGGGGTGTGGAAGG
This sequence comes from Platysternon megacephalum, assembly GCA_003942145.1. Lineage (NCBI taxonomy): Eukaryota > Metazoa > Chordata > Testudines > Platysternidae > Platysternon > Platysternon megacephalum. The sequence goes on from QXTE01000312.1 coordinate 1,133,661, forward strand.
CACCTGCTGCATCGGGGGGAGGTGCTGGCTCAGCATCCCCTGCATCCTGGGTGTATCTCTGATGGGGGTACAACGAGCTCACCTGTTCTCCCCCCAGCAGGGGATGTGGCTGAGCCCTGCCCTGCCGAGTCCCGCCACAGGGAGAGGGCCTCAGTCTGTGTGCTGGTGGGGCCAGGCAGTGCCCTCAGGGGGCTGATCTGTGTACCAGGGGGAAGAGCAGGGCAGAGCAGACGATGGGCAGCCGGCCTGGGCCTCGTGGGGCTCCCCCGTTCCCCTGGGTCCCAGCACGTGTCACTGCTGTGTCTGGCTCTAACTGCTCTGCACTCTGCCCCACCCGGCGCCACTTTCCTGCATGTACCTTGGGACCGGGAGGCTTTGGGGTGCACGGGCCCCACTCTGCTCTTGACAGTTTCTCCCTTGTCTCTCCCCAGGTGTCTCCTCAGGTATGTCTGGTCCCCAGGGGGCTGCACCTTGCCAGAGCCCAGGCCAGAATCCCAACCCCCCTGGCATGACGGCTGGGGCCTGAGCAGAGTTGACCACGGCCGCCCTCTGGAGAGTCAGCTGCCCAAGCACAGGTCCCAGAGTGCAACGGTATTAAGGCAGGTTAGGTCGCAGAATGCAACAGGAGCTAGGAGACTGACCGAGCGCAGNGTTTGCCTCCTTTTTTCCTCACTCTCCCCCTCCCCCTGGGAAAAAGATTTAAAGGGGCCATGCTCTCTAAACCCTAAAGGGGTTACATATGCAAATGAGGTAGGAAGGGAGCTGGGCAGTCTACCCAGCCCACCTGGGGTCAGGGTGCCCTGTATGCAAATGAGTGGGGCAGTAGCGGCGCCAGCTTCGCCGGCGCCCTAGGCGGCGGCAGGTCCCGCCCCCGAAATCCCGCCCCCAACAGCGGCGGCGGAAGGCCCCGCCCCCAAATTTCTACGAGCGGCGGGGGCGCCGGCGCCCCCAAAAGAGCAGCGCCCTAGGCGACTGCCTAGGTCGCCTAATGGGAGCGCCGGCCCTGGAGTGGGGGCAGGTAGGGACACGCCCGCCTTGCTCAAGGGAGCCAGGGTCTGTCCCCTCCAGCTGCCAGTCCTGGCCCCACAGCAGGGGCACTACCCTGTCTCCCCAGGAGCCTTGTGCTCTGCAGGCGGGTGGGCGATCTCGAGGGGAGACAACCCATCTTTCCCCAGTGACGACGTGGCCAACAGGAATCTCTGGGTGTTTAATGCACATGCTGCTGAGTGGAAATGGGAGCAAGGGGTCATGGGGAGGAGAACGAGCTTATGGATAAGGGACAGGATGGAGAGCCAGGAATCCAGATACACGCTTGTCTTGGTCCCAATGTCTGATGGTTATAGCAGGGAAAGGGGGCCAGGATCAGGGGGAAGGGGCCAGGTTCTGTCCCTGTCTCTAGCCAGGGAGTGGGGTGGGGTGGGGCGGGAGCAGGTTCTACTCCTTGCTCTGCACAAGGCTCACTGTGTGACCTGGGGTAAGTCACTTCCTGTCTCTGTGCCTCAGTTTCCCCTCTGTAAAGCAGGGCACTGATGCTGCACCATTTCCTGGGGCTNATGTAACTTTAGCGCCCTCGTGGCCAAGATGGAGTCTGCTCTGCAGGCAGCTCTGGCCAAGAGAAGGCGTGCGCAGGAATGCAGCAGGAGAAATCCCTTCCACCCCAGGGGCACCTGTTCCAAACCCCCCAGAGTGAACACACCCACCCACAGGAAAAGTACAATGGATATAACAAAGGGAAATATTTATGTACAGAGGGATGAGAGGAGAAATACAACAAGGGGAAATATAGGGGGAGCGGTAGAACAGGGTTGCATTCAAACCCAGGCCCCGCGGGCCCAGTGGTAGCACAGGCTGGAAGGGCAGACGCTGAGCAATGTGTCTCACACAGAGTTCAGGAGTCCTGAGCAAAGTTCCAGTCCAGGGGTGAGTCTTGGGTGCTCCTGGTCGTCTTCGGCGCCAGTGAACTTTCCCCCAACAAACCCCTCCGGTGCCCTCTTCTGCCGCTCTCTGCAACGCCACACAGAGCGACCCCCTCCCCACTTAACTAGCTCAGCCTCCCTCCTTGTTCCCAGTGCAGAGTCCCACACCCCAGTACTCAGCCCCATGCAGCTCTGGGCAGCCGTGATACTGGGTCCAGCTCCGGCCTGTCCTCGGGCGATTCCTCCCTGGCACAGTGCTCCTCCTGGGCTGTCCCCGATCGGCCCTGGCCTTCCCAGGCTCCAGGCAGGTTCTCTCTGCTTCACTTTGCGAGGGCCTCTCCCAGCTGCTGCCTCTCTCTCCCCCTCAGCTTCAGAGTCCCCTCCATGGAGTTTGCCTCCTTTTTTCCTCACTCTCCCCCTCCCCCTGGGAAAAAGATTTAAAGGGGCCTTGCTCTCTAAACCCCAAAGGGGTTACATATGCAAATGAGGTAGGAAGGGAGCTGGGCAGTCTAACCAGCCCACCTGGGGTCAGAGTGCCCTGTATGCAAATGAGTGGGGGCAGGTAGGGACACGCCCGCCTTGCTCAAGGGAGCCAGGGTCTGTCCCCTCCAGCTGCCAGTCCTGGCCCCACAGCAGGGGCACTACCCTGTCTCCCCAGGAGCCATGTGCTCTGCAGGCGGGTGGGCGATCTCGAGGGGAGACAACCCATCTTTCCCCAGTGACGACGTGGCCAACGGGAAGCTCTGCGTGTTTAATGCACATGCTGCTGAGTGGAAATGGGAGCAAGGGGTCATGGGGAGGAGAACGAGCTTATGGATAAGGGACAGGATGGGGAGCCAGGAATCCAGATACACGCTTGTCTTGGTCCCAATGTCTGATAGTTATAGCAGGGAAAGGGGGCCAGGATTAGGGGGAAGGGGCCAGGTTCTGTCCCTGTCTCTAGCCAGGGAGTGATGTGGGGGGGGCAGGTTCTATTCCCTGCTCTGCACAAGGCTCACTGTGTGACCTGGGGTAAGTCACTTCCTGTCTCTGTGCCTCAGTTTCCCCTCTGTAAAGCAGGGCACTGATGCTGCACCATTTCCTGGGGCTCAGTGACCTGTCTGTGCAGCATGTGGCGGGAGGGAGGTGCGGGAGAAGGGCCCAGGGTTAGTGTCGTGGGAAAGCCCATTCTGCCCTGTTCTGCACTCGCTGGCAATGCCTCGTGCTGAGCTGGGCCTGCAGCCCCTGGGGTCTCCCCGCGCAGCCCCAGAGCAGGTGTCTCAGCAGCTGCGTTTGCTTTGCCAGACGTGAGGCTGGTAGGTGGCCCCCACTGCTGCGCCGGGCGGGTAGAGGTGCATCTGGACGGACGCTGGGGCACCGTGTGTGACGACGGCTGGGACCTGGGCGACGTGGCCGTGGTGTGCAGGCAGCTGGGCTGCGGGCAGGCCTTGGAATCGCTGAGTGGTAAAGTGTTCGGCCCGGGCAATGAGTCAGACCCTGTCCTGATGACGAACGTGGAGTGCCAGGGGACAGAGGCGGCACTGGGGAGTTGCCCGTACATGGATCCAGGGCACATCTGCCAGCATGATGAGGATGCGGGAGCCCGTTGCGAAGGTGAGCCGGCCTGGAGAGCCCTGGCCCTAAGGGAGGGACGGGAGGATGTCTGGGGTCCCAGGGTTGGGTGCTCAGTTCTGACTGAGCAGCCTTGCTGGGTGAGCACTGCACAGTCTGCCCGGGGAGCAGGGAGGGGACCTGACAGGTCCGGAGGGTAGGACAAGCAGGGCCTGGGCTCTGCTCCCTGTCATGTCCCCTTGCTCCCTGGTGGGGGTACAACGAGCTTGCCTGTTTCCCCCCACCCACCCCCTACCAGGGGATGTGGCTGAGCCCTGCCCTGCCGAGTCCCCCCACAGGGAGAGGGCCTCAGTCTGTGTGCTGGTGGGGCCAGGCAGTGCCCTCATGGGGCTGGTCTGTGCACCAGGGTGAGGAGCAGGGCAGAGCAGCCAATGGGCAGCCGGCCTGGGCCTCCTGGGGCTCCCCCGTTCCCCTGGGTCCCAGCACGTGTCACTGCTGTGTCTGGCTCTAACTGCTCCGGACTCTGCCCCACCCGGCGCCACTTTCCTGCAGGTGCCTTGGGACCGGGAGGCTTTGGGGTGCACGGGCCCCTCTCTGCTCCTGACAGTTTCCCCCTTGTCTCTCCACAGGTGCCTCCTCAGGTATGTATCTCTGACCCGCAGGGTGCTGCCCTTTGCCAGAGCCCAGGCCAGAATCCCAACCCACCTGGCATCACAGCCTTTTGGAGAGTCAGCTGCCAAGCACAGGTCCCAGAGTGCAACTGTATTAAGGCACCTGCCTGAAGTTAGATCCCAGCATGCAATAGGAGCAAGGTGGCTGGCCGAGCACAGATCCCAGCATGCAATGAGAGCAAGGGGGCTGCCTGAGGGCAGTGACAATGTGACCGACGTGGCCAATGGGAAGCTCTGGGTGTTTAATGCACATGCTGCTGAGTGGAAATGGGAGCAAGGGGTAATGGGGAGGAGAACGAGCTTAAGGACAAGGGACAGGATGGGGAGCGAGGAGTCCGGATCCACCCTTGTCTTTGTCCCGATGTCCTATGGGTTCAAGCAGACAATGGGAGCAAACGGGAGCATGGCACTAGGAGCTGCCCCTATGTGAGCTGTGACTCATTGCAATGGAGCATGTTCCCCTGGGAAAATGGCATCACCTTTTTCTCCCAGCAGCTCTGGTTTCTCCCTGTGCTGCAGTCTCACTCAGTGCTGGGATCTGCCAGCTACATTATCGTAGATCAAAGGGAGCAGAAACCCCAGCTATTGGTCCCCTGCCACCACCCCTTACTTCCCTTCAACTCGCAGCAAGAAGCTGCCAACTCTGCCAGCCCATGGTGTGTTCACACTTAATCTAGCCCCCGGAGTCATGTGCCAAGGTGAGAAAGCAGCACTGGCACCAGGCCCCTACCCCTGCCAGAGGCCCAGGTCAGGCAGCGTGTGCCGTGGCCCCAGCTGAGCCTGGCAATAGCTGCCCCTCCTGGTTGGGCACACAGGGCACAGACAGCACAGCACTGGCGCCCCTGCAATGTGAGGGTCAGTGCCAGGGAAGCCCCCTCCACCAGCCAGGCCGTGCTTTCCCAGCATGCACTGGGTCACCGACCCAGCTGACCCACCCACCCCCTTCCTCGCAGAGCCCTTCGCACTGCGGCTGGTGAACGGCCCAAGCAAGTGCTCCGGGCGGCTGGAGGTGCGGTATGATGGGCTGTGGGGCACCGTGTGCGACGACAACTGGTCGGAGACCAACGCCAAAGTGGTCTGCCGGGAGCTGGGCTGTGGCCCAGCCGAGCCACTGGCCCCAAAGCTGCAGGACAGGCCCCGCTTTGGCCAGGGTATGGGCAAAATCTGGCTGGATGACATCCGCTGCAATGGCACCGAGGAGACCTTGCAGAACTGTGCCCACCGCTTCTGGAGCTACCACAACTGCACCCACCGGGAGGACATCAATGTGGTCTGCCAGGTGCATGCCCACACCCAGGGAGAGGGAGATACAGGGAGCCCCACAACTTCTGGGTTCTATCCCAGCTCTGGAGGGGTGTGGGGTCCAGTGGGTTAGAACAGGGGGGCTGGGACTCCTGGGTTCTATCCGAGCTCTGGGAGGGGAGTCGGATCCAGGTGGCTAGCAGGGGGGCTGGGAGCCAGGACTCCTGGGTCCAGGCAGGGAGTGGCTGTAGGCACTGGCTGTGTCAGTGAAGGGGTGAGGCTGGGGCTGGCAGAAGCATGCAGTTGGGTGGTCTGGTGCTCCCTGCAGCCCTCGCCCGAGGCCATGGGCAGTGCTCCCTAACCGCCCGTGCTCTCTTCTTCCCACAGGACAGCTGAGCCGGCTACAGCTCCTCCATGGCCTCCCATTGATTTCCCCTGCCCCCAAGCTTTCAGTGCATCCCCCATGCTGCCAGGCCCTTCCTCTCTGCTGCCAGGCTGCCCAGCCCTGCCTGCCCAGCCCGGGGATGACTGTCGGCTGTGCAGGGGCATGGCTCTGTGAGTGCCCGGGGAGATTCCCATTTCAGGGATGAACGCAGGCGCCCAGGGCATTCCCCTCCCACTGGGCGCCACACTCTGTCGGCTGCAGCACAAAGCTGGCATGGACTGGGGCTGGCGTCTCACTAGCAGTGGGGCAGCTCACCCTGGCAGGCCCTGCTCGGAGCATGGGTCTCCAGGGCTGTTGCTCCAACTGCGGCCAAGGGAGCCGTCCCTGATAAACCTCGCCATCACCGGGGTGGGGCTGCACCCCCCCATCGGGGCCCGGGATACACGACTGTCTCCCCTGGAGGGGTCCGTGCTGCATGGACAGGCAGGAGCTGGGACGGGGAGAGCCCCGTGGGCCACATGCCATCCCAGGCTGAGCAGATGCGAATAAAGAGCTGAATCCGCTGGATGACCGACTGCCCTCTGTCTGCCTGCGTCCAGCAAGCGCTCAGCGCCGCACAGGTGGGCCCAGGCCCCACTCCAGCCGGTTCAGAGCTTGACACACTGGGAGCAGCCCAGTTCCTGAGAGCTGTGGCAGAGGGGTCCGGAGGAGCCAGGCACAGCAATACCCTAAGGAAGGAAGGTGCTGCCTCCAGAACTGGCCCAGAGACAGCGAGAGAACCCAGGAGTCCTGGCTCCCAGACCCCTGCTCTCAGCAGCTGTCCCCGTTCCCTCAAGACTGGCTGGTGTCCCTGCCGACACTGGGCCAGTGTAACCTCTCCCAGCATCTCTGGGCTGTGACCATGTGTCCTGGAGTTGAGGGCTGGAGGGGCATCCTCTTTTTGTTCTGGCGCAGATGGGGCAGCTCGTCCTCCCGAGGGTTCCCCATTCATGCAGACGCCCCCTGTGCACAGCTCCCGTGCCCAACCTGAGGGGGTGGTTGGGGCCCTACAGTCAGGGAAGGGGGAACAATGTGTCTGGGAACCCTTTCCTCCCCTTCATGGCACCCACTGCAGCTCCTGACCTCCACAGGTCTGGGGGGGCACTGGGGAGGGAGTGGGCCCTCTGCCCCAAGGAAGGGAGGGGTGCTGGGGAGGGAGCTGACCGTGTGCCCTGAGGAGGGGCACACTGGGGATGGAGGGGACCCTGTGCCTCAAGGAGAAGCAGGGCACAGTGGAGGGAGCCAACCCTGTGACCCGAGGAGGGGAGGGCACTGGGGAGGTAGCTGACTCTGCGCCCCTANGACCAAATACTGTCTAGACCATCCCTGATAGACATTTATCTAACCTACTCTTAAATATCTCCAGAGATGGAGATTCCACAACCTCCCTAGGCAATTTATTCCAGTGTTTAACCACCCTGACAGTTAGGAACTTTTTCCTAATGTCCAACCTAAACCTCCCTTGCTGCAGTTTAAGCCCATTGCTTCTTGTTCTATTCTTAGAGGCTAAGATGAACAAGTTTTCTCCCTCCTCCTTATGACACCCTTTTAGATACCTGAAAATTGCTATCATGTCCCCTCTCAATCTTCTCTTTTCCAAACTAAACAAACCCAATTATTTTAGCCTTCCTTCATAGGTCATGTTCTCAAGACCTTTAATCATTCTTGTTGCTCTTCTCTGGACCCTAGATACCAACCCAGGGTTACACTTATATTGGTTATATTAAATGCCACTATTGGATCAAACAGAAAAGGGATGGATCTTATTCATGCATGCACACATTCAATGCATTCATTCCCTCTGTGACGGTGCTGCCCGTGGGAGCCAGCTGAGGTCACTCAATTAGGGTGAACTGCAAACAGAATGCGGCGGACAAACCCCAGAAGCTAGTAGATATTCCAATACTTAGATTTACCAAACCAGCACAAACAGCTTCTGGAGTACCTCACTGGTTACTCAGAAGTCCAAACAATGCAGTTCCCTTAAAGTACTCAGCCTCAGGCCTCCATCCAGACACACATGTCAGATATGATGATGATTACTGAAAATCTTATCTCATTATATAAAAGAAAAGGTTCTTCCAACCCCAAAGGATCAGCCACACACCCAGGTCCAATTATAACTTAGATCTTACCCAAAATACACACTTATAGGCAAATCTGATTAACTAAGCTAAAATTTATTAAAAAAGAAATGAGAGAGAGTGTTGGTTAAAAGATCAATATACATACCATTGAATTCAATTCTTGAGGTTCAGATACATAGCAGAGATGAGCTTGTAGTTGCCAAAAGTCCTTTTAGAAATAGTCCATAGGTTATAGTCCAATGTCCATATTCAAGGTGACTCCAGTTAGTGACTGGGGATCTCAATCCTTATGGCTTAAGGTTTCCTCCTCTTGAAACCCAAAGCAGATCTGTGATGAAGAAGGATCGTATCCCAGGGTTTTTAGACATTTCCTGCAGCCTTTTGGCCTGAGAAAACAATAGGCTCAACTTTCCTTCTCCTAAACATCATGGTAATTAGCACAGGATAGTTTATCCATTAAACAGTTCAGATACCGGTTACCACAACCTTCAAAGAGACATATTGACAATAATACTATTTCACTCAAGTGTCTTCCTAAATGTTATATTCCTTTTTTGATCTAATCAAAGCTATAGCAATAGACAAGGCTTGTTTGCTTATATCACAAGACCTGAGCAAACATCTACCCTTCTACCTCTAACAATGCAGACTTGCATTTCAAAGCTCTATTCATTTACATATCTTCCTAACCAGTCTCTAAAGTTCGCCCATGGGTCAGGTCGGTCTGTGAGCTAATTAACTCTTTCTGGCCCTGTCACCTTTCGATGAGATATTATATTACACTCATAACGTCACACCCTCATGCACCCACACACTCACACAGGCAGAGAGTGACCGGAGACAGCAGAGGAAGCCAAGACGCCGAAGCATAGTAGATCTGGTGTGTCCACCTGCGGTCATGGATCCGGGTCAGCGAGCAGGTGAAGAAGCAGGGGGGTTGTGTGCATGCCTTCTTCCTTTTGCTGGAACTGCGTGGCTCCTGTCACGTACACTGAGTTTTCCTTCTGTGTCCGTCACCGAGAAGCATTCCCAGACCTTGTTTCTTTCATGCATACCAGGTTCTTCTTTTCTTTACAGCACCCCATGATTGCCTTCTCAGGGCAGATTACGTCAGACACACCTGTCTCCTGTCTCCGGGCTCTTTTCTCCTTGTAGTTCCTCTACGCCCAGTCCCACATACACTCCCTTGTTCACACTCTCTGATCGGGTGCTGGAATATTGCACAACTGTTGCAAAAACTTTGCAAAAGGTTACAGAATTTAATGATCATACTAGCAATGACTGCAAAGTTACAGATCTTACAATCGCATTCTACTGGATTGAGCGGAGGCTTTACATAACAGAGAGGAGGGGCACTGGAGAGGGAGCTGACTCTGTGCCCTGAGGAGGGAAGGGACACTGGGGAAGGTTCTGACCCTGTGGCCCGAAAAGGGGAGGGAGTATCATTGACTTTAAGTTCAGAAGGGACCATTATGATCCTTTAGTCTGACCTCCTGAACAACACAGGCCACAGAATCTCACCCACCCACTCCTGTAACAAACCCCTAACCTATTTCTGAGCTATTGAAGTCCTCAAATCATAGAATATCAGGGTTAGAAGGTGTGACGGGTTGGATCACAGAAACCCACTTGGGAGCTGCCAGCTGATGTGCAAAGACTACCTCTGTTCCTGTTCTCCCTGCCAGCTACCGGTGGTTCCAGCTCCCTGTCTTGCTGAAGCCAGACACACCCATCTGCTCCAGACACAGACCTGCAGCTTTGAGTCTGAATAACCNACTGAATACAGATAATCTCACCCTCAGAGATGCTTCAGTAAGTTTTTTCTCAGACTGGACACCTTCCAGGCCTGGGCACAATTCTTTCCCCTGGTACAGCTCTTGTTCCAGCTCAGGTGATAGCTAGGGGATTCTTCATGATGGCTTCTCTCTCTCTCTGTTCTCTTCCACCCCTTTATATATCTTTTGCATAAGGCGGGAATCCTTTGTCCCTCTGGGTTCCCCCCCCCTCACTGGAAAAGCACCAGGTTAAAGATGGATTCCAGTTCAGGTGACATGATCACATGTCACTGCAAGGCTGCATTACAGCACACACATATACAGGAAGACTCACAGGTAAATACAGCCATCTGCAGACAATGGCTCTGGTTAATGGGAGTCATCAAGATTCCAAACCACCATCAATGGCCCACCCTTTGCATAATTACAATGGGCCCTCAGTTATATTTTATACTTCTAGTTTTAGATACAAGAGTGATACATTTATACAAATAGGATGATCACTCTCAGTAGATTATAAGCTTTGTGATGATACCTTTTGCATGAAGCATATTTCAGTTACATTATACTCACTTATCATGTTTTTATAAAACTATTCCAATTACATTATATTCACTTATCATGTTTTTACAAAATCATATAGACTGCACAACGTCACAGAAGGGACCTCAAGAGGTCATCTAGTCCAACCCCCTGCTCAAAGCAGGACCAATCCCCAGATAGATTTTTGCTCCAGATCCCAAAATGGCCCCCTCAAGGATTGAACTCACAACCCTGACTTTCAGGAGGGCAATGCTCAAACCACTGAGCTATCCCTCCCCCATGGGAATTATGGTTTAAAGACTTCAAGGTGCAGAGAATCCTCCAGCAAGTGACCCGTGCCCCACACTGCAGAGGAAGGCGAAAACCCCCCAGGGCCTCTGCCAATCTGCCCTGGAGGAAAATTCCTTCCCGACCCCAAATATGGCGATCAGCTAAACCCTGAGCATGTGGGCAAGATTCACCAGCCAGACACCCAGGAAAGAATTCTCTGTAGTAACTCAGATCCCACCCCATCTAACATCCCATCACAGACCATTGGGCATATCTACCACTAATAGTCAAAGATCAATTAATTGCCAAAATTAGGCTATCCCATCATACCATCCCCTCCATAAATTTATCAAGCTTAGTCTTAACCCAGATATGTCTTTTGCCCCCACTGCTCCCCTTGGAAGGCTGTTCCAGAACTTCACTCCTCTGATGGTTAGAAACCTTCATCTAATTTCAAGTCTAAACTTCCTGATGGCCAGTTTATATCCATTTGTTCTTGTGTCCACATTGGTACTGAGCTTAAATAATTCCTCTCCCTCCCTGGTATTTATCCCTCTGATATATTTATAGAGAGCAATCATAGACCCTGTACCCTGAGGAGGGGAGGGGCACCAGGGAGAGAGCTGACCCTGTGACCTGAGGAGGGGAGGGGCGTTGGAGAGGGAGCTGACCCTGCGCCCCAAGGAGAGGAGGAGTGCTGGGGAGGGAGTAGACCCTGTTCTATGAGGCGGGGAGGGATTCTGAGGAGGGAGTAGACCCTGTGGCGTGAGGAGGGAAGTGGCGCCGGGGAAGGATCTGATCCTGTGTCCCAAGAAGGGGAAGGGTTCTGGGGAGGGAGCTGACCAAGTGCCCTGAGGAGGGACGGGATGCCAGGGATGGAGGGGACCCTGAGACCCGAGAAGGGGAGGGATTCTGAGGAGGGAGTGGACCCTGTGCCTCGAGGAGAGGAGGGTGCTGGGGAAGGATCTGATCCTGTGGCCTAAGATGAAGGGTGCTGGGAAGGGGAGGGTGCTGGGGAGGGAACAGACCCTGTGCCCTGAGGAGGGGAGGGGTGCCGGGGACAGAGGGGACCCTGCGCCAGCGCCGTATTATTGCCTAGGCCGACAAGGCCTAGGCCTAGGGCGCNGCAATTATTTCCGGGCCTAGGGGCGGCAAAATGATTAATCCGCCCCTGCCCTGCGCCCCGAAGTGGGGAAGGATTCTGGGGAGGGAGTGGACCCTGTGCCTCAAGGTGTAGCGGAGGGAGCTTACCCTGAGACACGAGGAGGGGAGGGGTGCTGTGGAGGGAGCTGCCCCTGTGATGAAGTGGGAATGTTCTTAATGTTTTCTCTGAATACTGTGTGGGTGCCTCAGTTTCCCCTATGCATTTCTTAAGTATCTAGGTGATGGGATAAGGGTGTGTGATTGTTTCAGAGCCCTAGAGCAGTGGGTCTCAAACTTTTTTACTGGCGACCCCTTTCTCATTGCAAGCCTCTGAGTGTGAACCCCCTAATAAATTAAACACCCTTTTTAATATATTTAATACTATTATAAATGCTGGAGGAAAAGCAGGGTTTGGGGTGCAGGTTGACAGCTCATGACCCCCCATGTAATGACCTCACAAACCGCGAGGGGTCCCGATCCCCAGTTTGAGAACCCCTGCCCTAGAGGGTCAGTGTGATGTGGTCTGCACAGAGAATGGCCGACACCCTGTCTGCTGGCAACTGATGGCCTGGGCCCCTCCCCTGCAAAGTGCCAACTGAAGGTGTTGGAGAACAATGAGATCAGGTGGCCTCCTGGCCCGGGAAAGAGACAAAGGCCCGAGGAGGGGCTGGAGGGGTTTTCAGTTTGGAGCTGGCTGGGGAAATGGAGGGAGGCCCAGCACCGGGGTCTGGCCTCCCTGCCCCCCAAGATGGAGCTGACTGAAGGGCTCCTGTTGTCTGTACCTACAAGCTCTGTTTGGGACTGTGTTCCTGTCGTCTAATAAACCTTCTGTTTTACTGGCTGGCTGAGAGTCACGGTGAATCACAGGAAATGGGGGGGTGCAGGCCCTGACTTCCCCACACTGCAGGCCTGGGGGAGGGTATGTATCTCAGTGGGGGGTTAGTTCAGGCCAGGGAAGACCTGTCTCTCAGCGGGGGGGGGGGGGGGGGGGGGGGGGCGGGGGGGGGGGGGGGGGGGGGGGGTGGGGGGGGGTGGGGGGGGGGGGGGGGGGGGGGGCAGTGCAGGCAGGGGGTCTGTCTCTCATCACGGGGACAGTGCGTCTCCAGGCTTGCGTGTCTTTCAGCAAGGTGGCAGTGCAGGATGGGAGGGATGTCTCTCAGTGGGGGGTTAGTTCAGGGGGTCTGTCTCTCAGTGGGGGGAGGGGCAGTGCAGGCCAGGGGGTCTCTCTCAGTGCGGGGCGGGTTATGGAGTAGGGAGTATTAACCTGGTAATGTTGCATGGGAGTTTTACTAGTTTACTGTCTTCTGCTAACACGGGGCATGACACTGGACAGCCAGCACGTAAAGGATGGCGGCTGCACGTAAAGGATGTGGCCAGGTGACACCTTCTGCCCGGGAAACTGGACAAAGGCTGGAGAAGGAGCCAAGGTGTGTGGCTGCGTGAGGCTGCAGGAGGGAGTTTCAGTTTGGAGCTGGCTGGAGAGATGGGGGAGGCCCAGAGTCTGGGTCTGGGCTCCCCACCCCCCAAGATGGACCTGACTGAGGGGTCCTGTTTTCTGTACCTACAAGCTCTGTTTTAAACTGTGTTCCTGTCATCTAATAAACCTTCTGCTTTACTCTCTGGCTGAGAGTCATGGTGAATTGCAGGTAGTGGGGGGTGCAGGGCCCTGACTCCCCCACACTCCGTGACAACTGGTGGCAGAGGTGGGATCTACTGCACCCCGTGGATGGTGCTTCCTGCAGTAAGTGACTGGGGAGCAGTAAAATGAAGGAGGATTAGAATAATAGAATCATAGAATATTAGGGTTGAAAAAGACCTCAGGAGTTCATCTAGAATCATAGAATCATAGAATCATAGAATCTCAGGGTTGGAAGGGACCTCAGGAGGTCATCTAGTCCAACCCCCTGCTCAAAGCAGGACCAAACCCAACTAAATCAGCCCAGCCAGGGCTTTGTCAAGCCTGACCTTAAAAACCTCTAAGGAAGGAGATTCCACTACCTCCCTAGGTAACCCATTCCAGTTCTTCACCACCCTACTAGTGAAAAAGTTTTTCCTAATGTCCAACCTAAACCTCCCCCTCTGCAACTTGAGACCATTACTCCTTGTTCTGTCATCTTCTATCACTGAGAACAGTCTAGATCCATCCTCTTTGGAACCCCCTTTCAGGTAGTTGAAAGCAGCTATCAAATCGCCCCTCATTCTTCTCTTCTGCAGACTAAACAATCCCAGTTCCCTCAGCCTCTCCTCGTAAGTCATGTGCTCCAGCCCCCTAATCATTTTTGTTGCCCTCCGCTGGACTCTCTCCAATTTATCCACATCCTTCTTGTAGTGTGGGGCCCAAAACTGGACACAGTACTCCAAATGAGGCCTCACCAGTGCTGAGTAGAGGGGAATGATCACATCCCTCGATCTGCTGGAAATGCCCCTACTTATACAACCCAAAATGCCATTAGCCTTCTTGGCAACAAGGGCACACTGTTGACTCATATTCAGCTTTTCGTCCACCGTAACCCCTAGGTCCTTTTCTGCAGAACTGCTGCCCAGCCATTCGGTCCCTAGTCTATAGCAGTGCATGGGATTCTTTCGTCCTAAATGCAGGACTCTGCACTTGTCCTTGTTGAACCTCATCATATTTCTTTTGGCCCAATCCTCTAATTTGTCTAGGTCCCTCTGTATCCTATCCCTACCCTCCAGCGTATCAACCACTCCTCCCAGTTTAGTGTCATCTGCAAACTTGCTAAGGGTGCAGTCCACACCATCTTCCAGATCGTTAATGAAGATATTGAATAAAACCGGCCCCAGCACCGACCCTTGGGGCACTCCACTTGATACCGGCTGCCAACTAGACAAGGAACCATTGATCACTACCCGTTGAGCCCGACCATCTAGCCAGTTTTCTATCCACCTTACCGTCCATTCATCCAGCCCATACTTCTTTAACTTGCTGGCAAGAATACTGTGGGAGACTGTATCAAAAGCTTTGCTAAAGTCCAGAAATAGCACATCCACTGCTTTCCCCTCATCCACAGAGCCGGTTATCTTATCATAGAAGGCAATTAGGTTAGTCTAGTCCAATCCCCCGCTCAAAGCAGGACCAATACCAACTAAATCATCCCAGCCAGGGCTTTGTCAAGCCGGGCCTTAAAAACCTCTAAGGATGGAGATTCCACCACCACCCTAGGTAACCCATTCCAGTGCTTCACCACCCTCCTAGTGAAATAGTGTTTCCTAATATCCCAGCTAGATTCCCCCACTGCAACTTGAGACCATTGCTTCTTGTTCTGTCCTCTGCCACCACTGAGAACAGTCGAGCTCCATCCTCTTTGGAACCCCCCTTCAGGTAATTGAAGACTGCTATCAAATCCCCCCCGACTCTTCTCTTCTGCAGATCAAGGGAAGTCAACAGTCAACAGTATGAGGATTGCATCCAGTTTTGGTCCCTCCACTACAGAAGGGATGTGGACAAATTGGAGAGAGTCCAGCCCCCTAAACATTTTCATTGCCCTCCGCTGGACTCTCTCCAATTTGTCCACATCCCTTCTGTAGTGGAGGGACCAAAACTGGACGCAATACTCCAGCTGTAGCCTCACCAGTGCCGAATAGAGGGGAATAATCACTTCCCTTGATCTGCTGGCAATGCTCCTACTAATACAGCCCAATATGCCCTTAGCCTTCTTGGCAACAAGGGCACACTGTTGACTCATATCCAGCTTCTCGTCCACAGTAATCCCCAGGTCCTTTTCTGCAGAACTGCTGCTTAGCCAGTCAGTCCCCAGCCTGTAGCAGTGCATGGGATTCTTTCTTCCGAAGTGCAGGACTCTGCACTTGTCCTTGTTGAACCTCATCAGATTTCTTTTGGCCCAATCCTCTAATGTGTTTAGGTCACTCTGGACTCTATCCCTACACTCCAGCATATCTACCTCTCCCTCCAGCTTAGTGTCATCTGCGAATTTGCTGAGGGTGCAATCCATCCCATCATCCAGATCATTAATAAAGATGTTGAACAAAACCGGCCCCAGGACCGACCCCTGGGGCACTCTGCTTGATACCGGCTGCCAACTAGACATTTAGCCATTGATCGCTACCCGTTGAGCCCGACAATCTAGCCAGCTTTCGATCCACCTTATAGTCCATTCATCCAATCCATACTTTTTTAACATGCTGGCAAGAATACTGTGGGAGACCATATCAGAAGCTTTGCTAAAGCCAGATATATCACATACACTGCTTTCTCCATATCCACAGAGCCAGTTATCTCTTCATAGAAGGCAATCAGGTTGGTCAGGCATGACTTTCCCTTGGTGAATCCATGTTGACTGTTCCTGGTCACCTTCCTCTTCTCCAAGTGCTTCAAAATGGATTCCTTGAGGACCTGCTCCATGAGTTTTTCAGGGACTGAGGTGAGGCTGTAGTTCCCCGGGTTCTTCTTCTTCCCTTTTTTAAAAATGGTGTGAAGTTATTGACATGAACTGGGACCGTATAAATCATTGTTGCAAGCAAGGTCCTGTAGTGGCACCAAATCTGGTATAAAGGAGGTCAAATAAGCTGTCTAAGACAAGGTTATGGTTTGCTGGTTATGGTTATGCTATCTGTATATGTGTATCATTTTTGTAGTTGAAGTTATGAATGTTGGCTCTATACTGTCTGTATTTCAAACTTATGCTGTGCTTCTGGGTGACACCCCAGACAAGTTGGTGTCAGCTCTGCCTAGCCTGTTTGATGGCCCACTAAGGACCATCAGCTATACAATTGACCCATTGAGAGAAGGCAGATATGCCTTGAGACTCAGCAAAGTATGCAGGGACTTGCCCATGTGACTCCAAACTCCATTTTGCTGTAATTTTCCACAGTAAGGGCTGGTCTACACTAGGGGGGGAGGGATCGATCTAAGATACGCAACTTCAGCTACACTATTCACGTAGCTGGAGTCGAAGTATCTTAGTTCGACTCACCTGGCCGTCCTCACAGCGGCAAGTCGACCGCCGTGGCTCCCCCATTGACTCCGCTTACTCCTCCTGCCGAGGTGGAGTACGGGCGTCAATTCGGGGATTGATTTATCGCGTCTAGACGAGATGTGATAAATCGATCCCCGATAGATCAATTACTACCCGCCAATCCGGCGGGTAGTGTAGACGTGGCCTAAGAACAAAGAGGTGTTCTTACACCTGGAAAAGACTATAAAAAGCTGATGCCTCATCTCCATCTTGTCTTCAATCCTGCTTCTTACCTCTGGAGGGACTTTGCTACAAACAGAAGCTCTACACAAAGGACTGATGACCCATCCCAGTGGGGGATGTACTCCAGAGACTTAATTTGAACCTGCAGTTTATTCTATCTCTGCTACAAGCCTAAACCAAAAACTGTGCCATTACTGTATGTAATTGATTCCATTTAACCAATTCTAGCTCCCATCTATATTTTTTACCTTTTATGAATAAACCTTTAGATGTTAGATTCTAAAGGATTGGTAACAGCGTGATTTGTGGGTAAGATCTGATTTGTATATTGACCTGGGTCTGGGGCTTGGTCCTTTGGGATCAAGAGAACCTTTTTTCTTTTACTGGGGTATTGGTTTTCATAACCATTCATCCTCATAAGGAATGGCGTTGGTGGTGATACTGGGAAACTGGAGTGTCTAAAGGAATTGCTTGTGTGACTTGTGGTTAGTCAGTGGGGCAAAACGAAAGACCTCTCTGTCTGGCTGGTTTGGTTTGCCTTAGAGGTAGAAAAACCCCAGCCTTGGGCTGTAACTGTCCTGCTTTAAGCAATTTGTCCTGAATTGGCACTCTCAGTTGGGGCCCACCAAGACCAGCATCGTTACAGATGGGCACTATATTTGCCTTTTTCTAATCGTCTGTGACCTCCCCCGATCACCATGAGTTTTCAAAGATAATGGCCAATGGCTCTGCAATCACATCAGCCAACTCCCTCAGTACCCTTGGATGCATTAGATCTAGACCCATGGACTTGTGCATGTCCAGCTTTTCTAAATAGTCCTTAACCTGTTCTTTCACCAGCATTGTGGGAGCTGACCTTGTCTGTGAAGACTGAGGCAAAAAAGCATTGAGTACTTCAGCTTTTTCCACATCTGTCACTAGGTTGCCTCCCCCATTCATTAAGTGTCCGACACTTCCCCTGACCTTTTTCTTGTTGCTAACATTCCTGTAGAAACTCTTCTTGTTACCCTTCACATCCCTTGCTAGCTGCAACTCCAGTTGTTTTTTGACCTTCCTGATTACACCCCTGCATGTTCGAGCAATATTTTTATCCTCCCTAGTCATCTGTCCAAGTTTCCAGTTCTTGTAAGCTTCCTTTTTGAGTTTTTGAGTTTTAGCTCACCAAAGATTTCACTGTTAAGCCAAGCTGGGTGCCTGCCATATTTGTTATTCTTTCTGCACATCAGGATGGTTTGCTCCTGCACCCTCAATAAGGCTTTCCTGGACTCCTTTCCCCCTCATATTAGCCTCCCAGGGGCTCCTGTCCATCAGTTCCCTAAGGGAGTCAAAGTCTGCTTTTCTGAAGTCCAGGGTCTGTATTTTGCTACTCTCCTTTCTTCCCTTTTTCAGGATCCTGAACTCAACCATCTCATCGTCACTGCTGTCCATGGGACAGGCAGACAGACAGAGCTGGGAAAAAGCAGGGCAGTGGGATGTGTCCAAGGGACGGACCGACAGACAGACAGACAGGGCTGGGGACACTTTGGGGCAGGGGGCATATGTCCATGGGACAGTCAGACAGGGCTGGTGACAGAGAGAGAAGCAGGGCGTTGTAAATATGAGACACACAGACTGACGGGGCTGGGGACAGAACACGGCACAGGGATGTGTCTATAGACAGGGCTAATTGGGGGGGTGGGGGGCGGGCCAGGAGGGCCATTTGGCCTGGGCCTCAAGCTCAAAGGCGGCCTCAAATTTAGACACTTGTTCATTTTTTGGCATTTCATACTTTTCGCAACTTGTTTTTATGCGCATTCCTATCGGACCAAAATGTGCCCCACTCTCTCAGCTTAGAGCTGCAAATTTAAGCAAATGAGAGATGTGATTTGGTAAAAGACATACTTTTTTTGTTAACTGATATAGATTTTGTCATATTAAAGAGTTAAAAATGTTCATAAATATTAATAAAAATATATTGGTCCTGATGGCACAAGATTAGACCGTGATGAACGTGTCCTCTCAGATCAGCTGATTATATAAACAAACCACTACTAGTGGCTGGTGCTGGATCAAGTGCATGTTGAAAGGTAGAGAATTGTTACATTTTAGTGTCCTTATAGTTTTACATCTAGTTGACTAAGGAATTATTTATGTGTGAGAATTCCTCATTATTATCTCCATATGGTAGCTAAAAGAGGTGAGTGGTTGGTTGGTTGAGCCCTAGCTTGGTAGCTTGGCCATCATCATAGGCTTTCATAGTCTATAAGCCCAGATTCAAGGTGAAAATTTGTGAGGACAATCTTGTACAATGAGGACACATGTTTGAAATTTTTGGACATTATCCAGGAATATTTAGCTCTAGGGGCAGAATTGGTGGACAAAGTGACAGAGGCTGAGGACCCAAATAACGTTTTAGATGAAATCATCAAACCGACAGATAAATGTTTAATGCAAAATGTTGAACGTCTTCTTTGTTCAGCAAATTACAAAATCTTGCTAAGAAAAAACACTAGCAGTTAGAGCGTGTTTTGGGAACAAAACAGGGTGTGTTGTAAAATAAAATGTCAGTTGAAAATAACTGTGTGAAGCGTGTTTTTATGGAGTTCAAGGGGTGTGGGGTTTGTCAAAAGGGCAGTAGGTTGCTCCCGTAGTATACGTGCAGTTAGGTTACCGTTTGTCAACAACAACAAGAGGTATATGAGCGGCCTGTTCCTCTAACAAAGGGCCACCCACCCCACCCAGCCCTGGTGCTTGTGCATGAAGGTTATAGGCTGTTGGGGCATCTGGACCATTGCAAAGCAGCCCCAGAACCCTTCTTAAATCAAACCATCTTCTGCTTCGGCTGGACCTTTTCATTTTCCACCCCAGGCCCTCTGCATTAGAACTTAATCATGACCCCTCTGATTTCAACAATGTCTCAGGTCTCTTGTCTACTGGTTCATATTATTTAATGCTGTACATCATCTAGAGTTACAGTTTGCATAAAAGTGTTTTATAAAAACAAAACAAAAATATATTTTCTAGGGGCTTAGACAAGATAATGATCAACAAAAATGTAATTGTTGCTTTGCAGGCCCTGCTACAAAGTATCTTTAAGTTTGTTTTTGTTAATATTTCTGATAGGCCGTAGGATGGGGGAGATAATACCTCATAACATGGGAAAGTGCTTCCGAATGACAAATGCTTGCCCGTGCTAAAGCATAACAATGAACACAGAATGGCTGCCTACAAAATTGTTTCACTAAAAGAGTTATCAACATTCCCCCTAAAACTCAGGACAGCTTCCTTACCCCCATGGCCTAATGGCTGTGGCTTTTTAAAAAATTTGTTTGTCCTCAGTTTATATTTTAAAAAACATTAGAAAAAAAGAAAAAAAGGGGAGGGGGGTAGAAAAGTATGGCGGCGGGGGGGAGGAAGACTCCTTATCTCTGGTAAAAAACAGCTAACTTTTATTACATACACTAATTTTTTCTTGGGTTTTTGCATAAATCCAAACTTTAAAAAGCAATCTTGTTTATTTTTTGTTAATTTTGTTTTTTATTAAAACACATCTATAAACTCCCCTTGATTGCCAGTTTTCATATTCTTATCCAGTTGCTGTTTTGGTACTTTAAAAATGCTGTTTTTAAAAGGATAGGCTAGTATCTTAAGCTTTGTTATGTGACCCTTCTGCCGGTCAGAGTTGGCAGCAACAAGGGCTGGGTTCAGTATCTAGGGGTTCCGTTTCAATAACACAACGCAAACCCGGCTCGAGCCCCCACCCAGTGACATACCTCCCCCCTGGGCACCTCTAAGAGGCAATACTTCCCCTCTCGCAAGCACGGAGTCTGAGTGTTGCAAAAGCCTTTTAATAAAGGAGGGAAACAATGCAGCATCATGTTGGGGAAACACCACAAACAGGATGCATAACACAAACCATGAGCAAAAGACCCAACCCCAAGTAAGTTTGGCAGTGTCCTTTTCCCCTCAGGGTTTTAAGTCCAGCAACCCAACAGTCACCCCCACCCACAGTTTCCTACCTTGGTCAGTGCCGCCCCAGAGTGGTTCTTGAGTCCAGCAACCCAAAAGTCACCCCTCCCACAGTTTCTGACCTTGGTCAATGCAGCCCCCAGAGTACAGGAGTTCCTCTGCACAGTTTACCTCCCAGCCCAGGTGGAAGTGTGGGGAGGTATGGGGGGGCATCTTACATACTCCACTGGTCGGGTTGATGGCCAATTGCCAAGCCTCTCCGCGGGGTTCTGCTGCACCCACCCACTGCACCTCTCCGCCAGACACCCTGCTAGCTGCTCCTCTTTGCTAGCTGCTCACCAGCTTGTCTGCAGGGCCCCCCCACACACTTAACACAGCTCTCAGTCATTTCAGCTGTTGGGGCAGGGGGCTGCCCTCAGTGCTGGCACACTCAGAACCACAAGCCCAAAGTAGATCTAATGTTTAGACCTAGGAATCAGTGGTTTCAGCTCTGCAGCACCTGCCAAGACTCCTAACTGAGCCAAAATTAGCTCTACTATTACACAGCAAGACCAGGAAAAGCAGCATGATATTTGATGCCCTCAAACAACACACACTTGTAGGTGCCCCTCACCCACTTTTCAATTCACTGGGTTTTGGAACCCATGTCCCTTGCCTAGCGAGTGCTACTTAGTTGAGGGCGAGTCCCCCCAGCATAAAATGCCAAGTACAGTTCTACTGTCCTTGATTCACATAACCAGGATAACAACCCTTTATTACTTCTGCTCCAGTAAGAAAGACACTGGGGATCCTATAGCAGCCAAAGTGACCATTTGGGCAGGCAGTCCATCATGTAGTCAGGGTGGGTGTGCCCATGCAAACTAGATCAGCCCCTAAAATCCTTTTCCACAGCTCACCACCAGATGTCAGGGTAGAGCTCATTCTGATTCTGCTTACAGTTAGTTCACTAAACTTCTACAAAATATCCCTAAAAGGGGCCTTATTTTGTTACAGCTCAGTCAATACTGCTTTTTCATGTTAAACTTAAAAAAAACAAACACGTTTCAAATATGCCTCACTGCATATAGAATATCCTTTAAAAAGGTCATGTTATGTTACACCTCAGTCAATGCTGTATTTTCATGTTAAATGTTAAAAAAAACCTTTATATAATGAAACACTGCATGTTTAGCAAGTGTTAAAAGTATGGGGGAAAAGTCAAGGGGTGGGGGTGTGCTTCAGATAGGCTATCTCTGAGCTTCATGCAGTCACAAAGCGATGGTTTTTGTCTTTTACAATCAGTAAATGGAATAAAATACTTGTTATAACTTTCACAAAGTATCTTTCAATGCAATCTCACCATTTGTTAAAACTTTAACAGCGTTTAAAAAGTTAGGAAAGAAGTCTGTGTAAAAAAACAAGCAAACTGAAGGGGTGACCCCTAGCGCCTTGCTAAGGCAGACTATAGTACAGGTCTGTCTCATCTTACGCTGGGGTTACGTTCCGCGGTCAGCGCGTAAAGCGAAAACCGCGTATAGTCAAAATTACATTGAGTGTAATGGCGAGCGGAATCGCCTGCACTACAGGAACAGTATTTAAATTGTTATTTTTCTCTTTTTTGTTTTGTTTTTGTTTTTTGTTTTTGCCGACCGCGTAAAGCTGAAATTGCGCATGTTAAATGTGCGTAAGATGCGACAGACCTGTACATGGATCACTGGCTAGCCTAATTAGTCTTATCTGTTTTTAAAATGTAGAGAAAGCCACAGCTCCAGCTTGTGCTGTATTATTTTAATAAAATCTATGGACCCAAAACAAACACAGGAGCTTGTACCTGTGTCTCAGCACATGGGTTGCAAACATTTAAAAACAAAGATGTTCTGATAATGCAACAGAAAAATTCATACTTCAATCTAAAAGTCCTAAGAAAATGAAGGCTTAATATAACTTTCGCATGGATCTGTTAAAAAGTGGGGAGGAAAATAAATTTCTCTCTGATCCAGTGGATTACAGAATAAGGGGAATATAAACCAGCTGTTACAAAGGTTCTGTGGTTTTCACTCTGGGGTTATATTTTATATTTCTAGTTTCAGATACTAGAGTGGTACATTTATACAAATAAGATGATCACAGTTAGTAGATTATAACCACTCTAGTATCTGAAACTAGAAATATAAAATATAACTCTGAGGGCCTTTTGTAATTATACAAAGGTGGAGCCATCATGAGAAATCCCCTAGCTACCACCTGAGCTGGAACAAGGGCTGTACCAGGGGAAAGGATTGTGCCCAGACAGACCCCCGCACTGAGAGGCAGACCCCCCCCGCCTGCACTTCCCTCCCTGCTGGGAGACAGCCCCCCCCGCCTGCACTGCCCCCATTCTGAGAGACCGACCGCCCCCCAGCCTGAACTCATCCCCAGCCTGCACTGCCCCCCAGTGAAAGACAGACCCCCGCTGCCTGTACTGTCCCCCCCGCTGAGAGACAGACACCCCCCGCGCCTGCACTGCCTGCCCCCAGCGGCAGCTCCAGCTGGTTTATATTCCCCTTATTCTGTAATCCCGTGGATTCGGCCGTGGGTATGC
Organism: Platysternon megacephalum; assembly: GCA_003942145.1. Taxonomy (NCBI): domain Eukaryota; kingdom Metazoa; phylum Chordata; order Testudines; family Platysternidae; genus Platysternon; species Platysternon megacephalum. The sequence goes on from QXTE01000312.1 coordinate 1,156,968, forward strand.
CGAAGCCACAGGACCGGCGGACCTCCCGCATGCATGCCACCGAATCCGCTGGACTGGGGACCTCCCACATGCATGCCACCGAATCCGCTGGACTGGGGACCTCCCGCATGCATGCCACCGAATCCGCTGGACTGGGGACCTCCCACAGGCATGCCGCCGAAGGCAGCCTGCCTGCCGTGCTTGGGGCGGCAAAAAAGCTAGAGCCGCCCCTGCCTGCCCTCCTCCCCCGCTGACAGACAGACCTCCTGGGCCCCCGGCCTGCACTGCCCCTGTGCTGAGAGACAGCCCCCCGCTGCCTGCACTGCCCCCCCCCACCTCCAGTGCAGAGCTCTATGGGATCCACCCTGAGATCATGCCCGTCTGCCCCCCATGTTGGCACCGAGCTCCGGGCTGCAGGCGTCAGTCTGAGCCCAGCCCCCAGTAAAGAGGAAGGAGCTGAATCTGCGGCATCTGCTTGTCTGTCTGTTCTGGGGAGCCTGTTCGCACTGGGCAGTGGCCTGTAACCCCCATAGCCCCAGCACGGGGCGCTCCACAATGCAGGGTCCCCGGGGTCCATGCTCTGTGTAACTGGCCGCCCCCCTCGGCCTGGCTGCCCAGTTTGCCCGTCTGCCCATTGTGGATCCACAGGGTCTGGTCTAGGTCACCAGCAGCCCCGTCTCTCCCCGCGGCTCCCTGCAGTGAGTCCAGCCCAACCTGTGGGAGGCTTGTACTGGGCCCCTCCAGGGCGCCTGGCCGAGGGAGCCTTCCCAGCCACACCAGCAGCCTTGGCATAGAGAGCAGGGCTAATAGTCACCTGGCTGCAGCATCCCGCAGCCGGGGGCTGGCACGGAGAGGCAGGGCTAAGCCATTGTCCAGGCTTGAGCTCTCCGTGTCCTTTCCAATCCCAGGTGAGCCCGGAGCCTCTCCCCACAGGCAGCTCTTAGCCGCTGCCTGCCCCAATCAGCCCTTTGGCGCCAGGCAGGGCCCTGCTGAGTTCAGGGCAGGCCAGGGAGACACAAGTGTCCCGTGCTCAGCACTGGGGCTTCCCTTGGCTCTCTGGACTCTCTGCTGATTTGGGTCGGTTTCAGTTCTTTAGCGACCCAGTCATACCACCCAGCCAGCGAGGGGCCTCGCTTCTGCTCGGCTCCAAGACAGCGTTAACCCCTGTGCCCCCGCTGGGTAGTGATACAAACCACAGAGGGAACCTGAGGCACACACAGGAGTCGTAAAAATAACACAGAAAATTCCCACTTCATCACCCCCCTTCCCCCGGGGCCGGGTGAGGCTTTGGGTGATGGGCTGCAATATGAAGGGTGAACAGCTGCCCTGGCTCCTCCCACCTCACCCCAGTTTTGGGCTGTTGGTTCCGGTCCCACACTGCCCTCGTGTCATGGAGTCACCGGGCGATGCTCTGGAACTACTCCCTACGAAGCCAATCAGGACTCTGGGGGAGCCTCTTCTCTGTGAGCAGACTGTCTCCAGGCCAAGAAGCTTCCCCAGCTTTGACCTTCCTGGGTCTGACCTCGGAGCATTCAGCATCCTCTGCCCCTCCGTGCGCTTCCCACAGCGAGTCCACCCGGGTGGGGCTTCTGGGGAAGCCAGGGGGCCCTGCACCCCAACTGCACAGTCAGACGTGACTCTCAGCCAGCGTAAAACAGAAGGTTTATTAGTCGACAGGAACACAGCGTAGAACAGAACTTGTTAGCACAGAAATCAGTGACTTTCAGCCAAGTCTATCTTGGAGGGAAGGGAGCCCAGAGCCAGGGCTCTGGCCCTCCTCCTGTGCCCCAAGCTAGCTGAGATTTACTCGTTTCCAGCTGCCTGGCCCCTGCCCTGCCCATTGTTCCTCCTCAGGCCTTTGTCTCACTTCCCGGACCAAGAGTCACCTGGTCGCATCCCCCTCCTGGATCTCAGGTTACGAAGGGACGGCCATAGCATCCATAGATTCATAGATTCTAGGACTGGAAGGGACCTCGAGAGGTCATCGAGTCCAGTCCCCTGCCCTCATGGCAGGACCAAATACTGTCTAGACCATCCCTGATAGACATTTATCTAACCTACTCTTAAATATCTCCAGAGATGGAGATTCCACAACCTCCCTAGGCAATTTATTCCAGTGTTTAACCACCCTGACAGTTAGGAACTTTTTCCTAATGTCCAACCTAAACCTCCCTTGCTGCAGTTTAAGCCCATTGCTTCTTGTTCTATCCTTAGAGGCTAAGGTGAACAAGTTTTCTCCCTCCTCCTTATGACACCCTTTTAGATACCTGAAAACTGCTATCATGTCCCCTCTCAGTCTTCTCTTTTCCAAACTAAACAAACCCAATTCTTTCAGCCTTCCTTCATAGGTCATGTTCTCAAGACCTTTAATCATTCTTGTTGCTCTTCTCTGGACCCTCTCCAATTTCTCCACATCTTTCTTGAAATGCGGTGCCCAGAACTGGACACAATACTCCAGTTGAGGCCTAACCAGCGCAGAGTAGAGCGGAAGAATGACTTCTCGTGTCTTGCTCACAACACACCTGTTAATACATCCCAGAATCATGTTTGCTTTTTTTGCAACAGCATCACACTGTTGACTCATATTTAGCTTGTGGTCCACTATAACCCCTAGATCCCTTTCTGCCGTACTCCTTCCTAGACAGTCTCTTCCCATTCTGTATGTGTGAAACTGATTGTTCCTTCCTAAGTGGAGCACTTTGCATTTGTCTTTGTTAAACTTCATCCTGTTTACCTCAGACCATTTCTCCAATTTGTCCAGATCATTTTGAATTATGACCCTGTCCTCCAAAGCAGTTGCAATCCCTCCCAGTTTGGTATCATCTGCAAACTTAATAAGCGTACTTTCTATGCCAATATCTAAGTCGTTAATGAAGATATTGAACAGAGCCGGTCCCAAAACAGACCCCTGCGGAACCCCACTTGTTATGCCTTTCCAGCAGGATTGGGAACCATTAATAACAACTCTCTGAGTACGGTTATCCAGCCAGTTATGCACCCACCTTATAGTAGCCCCATCTAAATTGTATTTGCCTAGTTTATCGATAAGAATATCATGCGAGACCGTATCAAATGCCTTACTAAAGTCTAGGTATACCACATCCACAGCTTCTCCCTTATCCACAAGACTCGTTATCCTATCAAAGAAAGCTATCAGATTGGTTTGACACGATTTGTTCTTTACAAATCCATGCTGGCTATTCCCTATCACCTTACCACCTTCCAAGTGTTTGCAGATGATTTCCTTAATTACTTGCTCCATTATCTTCCCTGGCACAGAAGTTAAACTAACTGGTCTGTAGTTTCCTGGGTTGTTTTTATTTCCCTTTTTATAGATGGGCACTATATTTGCCCTTTTCCAGTCTTCTGGAATCTCTCCCGTCTCCCATGATTTTCCAAAGATAATAGCTAGAGGCTCAGATACCTCCTCTATTAGCTCCTTGAGTATTCTAGGATGCATTTCATCAGGCCCTGGTGACTTGCAGGCATCTAACTTTTCTAAGTGATTTTTAACTTGTTCTTTTTTTATTTTATCTGCTAAACCTACCCCCTTCCCATTAGCATTCACTATGTTAGGCATTCCTTCGGACTTCTCGGTGAAGACCGAAACAAAGAAGTCATTAAGCATCTCTGCCATTTCCAAGTTTCCTGTTACTGTTTCTCCCTCTTCACTGAGCAGTGGGCCTACCCTGTCTTTGGTCTTCCTCTTGCTTCTAATGTATTGATAAAAAGTCTTCTTGTTTCCCTTTATTCCTGTAGCTAGTTTGAGCTCATTTTGTGCCTTTGCCTTTCTAATCTTGCCCCTGCATTCCTGTGTTGTTTGCCTATATTCATCCTTTGTAATCTGTCCTAGTTTCCATTTTTTATATGACTCCTTTTTATTTTTTAGATCATGCAAGATCTCGTGGTTAAGCCAAGGTGGTCTTTTGCCACATTTTCTATCTTTCCTAACCAGCGGAATAGCTTGCTTTTGGGCCCTTAATAGTGTCCCTTTGAAAAACTGCCAACTCTCCTCAGTTGTTTTTCCCCTCAGTCTTGATTCCCATGGGACCTTACCTATCAGCTCTCTGAGCTTACCAAAATCCGCCTTCCTGAAATCCATTGTCTCTATTTTGCTGTACTCCCTTCTACCCTTCCTTAGAATTGTGAACTCTATGATTTCATGATCACTTTCACCCAAGCTGCCTTCCACTTTCAAATTCTCAACGAGTTCCTCCCTATTTGTTAAAATCAAATCTAGAACAGCTTCCCCCCTAGTAGCTTTTTCAACCTTCTGAAATAAAAAGTTGTCTGCAATGCAGTCCAGGAACTTATTGGATAGTCTGTGCCCCGCTGTGTTATTTTCCCAACATATATCTGGATAGTTGAAGTCCCCCATCACCACCAAATCTTGGGCTTTGGATGATTTTGTTAGTTGTTTAAAAAAAGCCTCATCCACCTCTTCCACCTGGTTAGGTGGCCTGTAGTAGACTCCTAGCATGACATCACCCTTGTTTTTTACCCCTTTTAGCCTAACCCAGAGACACTCAAAACTTCCGTCTCCTATGTCCATCTCCACCTCAGCCCAAGTGTGTACATTTTTAATATATAAGGCAACACCTCCTCCCTTTTTCCCCTGTCTATCCTTCCTGAGCAAGCTGAACCCATCCACACCAACATTCCAATCATGTGTATTATCCCACCAAGTTTCGGTAATGCCAACAATGTCATAGTTGTATTTCCTTATTAGCACTTCCAGTTCTTCCTGCTTATTACCCATACTTCTCGCATTTGTATATAGGCATCTAAGATACTAATTTGATCTTGCCTCCCAGTTTTGCCCTGACTCTCCTTTCTCTCTGCCATTATAGCCCACGCTCCCTCCTATTTCTGACCCATCTCCCAGGTCTCCATGTTCCCCACTTACCTGTGGGCTTTGCTCACCTGTCCCCATCGAACCTAGTTTAAAGCCCTCCTCACTAGGTTAGCCAATCTGTGCCCAAATAGGGTCTTTCCCCTCCTCGAAAGGTGAACGCCATCTCTGCCTAGCAGTCCTTCCTCGAATAGCATCCCATGGTCGAGGAAGCCAAAGCCCCCCTGGTGACACCATCTTTGCAGCCAGGCATTCACCTCTACGATGCACCTGTCTCTGCCCGGGCCCCTACCTTTGACAGGAAGAATCGAAGAGAATACCACCTGCACTCCAAACTCCTTCACCCGTACTCCCAGAGCCCTGATCACTCTTGATCCGCTCAGTGTCACACCTCGCAGTATCATTTGTGCCCACATGGATGAGTAGCATGGAGTAGTAGTCAGAGGGCTGGATAATCCTCGACAATGCCTCCGTAACGTCTCGGATACGGGCCCCCGGCAGGCAGCACATCTCCCGAGATGAAATGTCCGGGCGACAGATGGGCGCCTCCGTCCCCCTCAGAAGAGAGTCTCTGACCACCACTACCCTACATTTCCTATTCGCAGTGGTGGCAGCAGACCTCCCAGCCTTAGGGGTACGAGGCTTCTCCTCCTCTGCTGTAGGGGGTGATTCCTTCTCTCCTGTATCAAGAAGAGCATAACGGTTACCTATTACCACGGCGGGAGGGTTCGGGGCAGGGGTGGTGCACTGCCCGCTGCCAGAAGTAACCAGCTGCCAGTGTCCACCCTGAGCCATCTCCTCCTCCACCAGTGGTGTGTCAGCAGTCCTGTGTACTGGGACAGCTACCTCAGCTGCCTCCACATGGACACTGTCCAGGAATTGCTCGTGGATTTGGATGCTCCTCAACCTGGCCACCTCCTCCTGTAGCTCCCCCACCTGCTGCCTGAGAGATTCCACCAGCAGGCACCTTTCACATTGGATGGTCCCCCCAGCCTGGATGTCAGTAAGTGGGAATTGCAAATCACAGTCTCTGCAACACCACACCAGGATCTGGGTAGAAGCATCCATGCTCAGGCGCTGTGTCTGGCTACAGGCGCAGGTGGAGGAGACGGAAGCAGTGCTGGCACAGGTGTTGCGGGTCTTCCTAACCATCGTAGGCCTCCCTCTGTCAAACTCCCTCTCAAACTCCCCTGTCTGCAGCCCCCTAGTCGCTCTGCCTCTGGCTTTTAAAGCCTGCTTGCCTAGGTCAGTCCCACCCCCTCGTGAGTCACACTGGGGAAGGCCAATCAAGGGCAATCAAGGGAACAAGGTCAGGCACTCAGTCCCAACTGCCACAGCAGCTGTAACTGAAACTGAAGTCACCTGAAATCAGAATCAAAATTAAAATTCAAACAGTTGAGCAAACTCACTCACACCAACAGCTAGTACTCTCACTCTCACCTGGTAGCCTGTTCGGCAGCGGGATCTCTTGCTCTCCCTCTCAAACTCCTGTCTGCAGTCACACCTCGTTCACCAGGTATGAGCACAACATCGGCCTTGAGTTACAGCTGGAGACCAGTTTGTCTGAACTCAGCCAGCGGCTGGCTCCCTTGGGACCCTTCCCCAGCAGCGGTGTGTGACATTTCACACGCTTTTCTCCACTTTCCCAGAGCTAAGCCGACAACTGGGGCAGGCCTCCTAGGCCCCTCTTATTACAGGGAGCTGCAGGGAGTAGGGCAGGCGGCCAGCAGGGGGCACCTTCCTCTCACCCCAATGCCCCAGAGTAGCGCTAGGGGGCCTGTGCTGCAGGGAGGGGTGGGGAGCGGCTAGTAGAGGATGTTCTCCCTTCACAGTCAGAGCTCCAAGCCGATTGCCCCCCTTTATGGTGTCCTCTCTCGGGGGGGCCCATCCCTGGCCCCCCACAGTGCTAGTGTCCATGCTGCCCCCAGGATCTCTCTGCTGGAAGGGGGAGGCAGTCAGGCATAGGGACCAGGGCCGGCTCCAGGCACCAGCCCAGCAAGCAGGTGCTTGGGACGGCCCCTGGAAGGGGGCGGCCCGTCCAGTGCTTCAGCGGCAATTCGGCGGCGGGTCCCTCAGTCCGTGTCGGAGGGAAGGACCTACCGTCAAATTGCCGCCGAAGAATGAAGTTGGAGGTGTTGGAGTTCGCGAACGCGGCTTTTTTTTTTTTGTTTTGTTTTGTTTTTTTTGCTTGGGGCTGCAAAAACTATGGAGCCGACCCTGATAGGGCCCCTATTGGGTCAGGCTCCCCCCTCCCTCAGCTGCCATGTGGGGGGACCCAAAGCGCCAACTCAGTCAGAGAAGGAAGTGGAGCCAGCTGCAGAGATTCCGGGCAGAATCAGAAGGGGAAGCAGTCAGAAAGTTGGGCCAGCGCCATGGGACTCAGGACAGTCACAGACTGGGGAGGTGCCTCTGGGATCATCCCTGCTCCCAGCCCCCCTGCTCTAACCACCAGCCCCCACTCTCCTCTCAGGGCCGGGGATAGAACCCAGGAGTCCCAGCCCCCCTGCTCTAACCACCAGACCCCACTCTCCTCTCAGGGCCGGGGATNCTCCTAGCATGACATCACCCTTGTTTTTTACCCCTTTTAGCCTAACCCAGAGACACTCAACACTTCCGTCTCCTATGTCCATCTCCACCTCAGCCCAAGTGTGTACATTTTTAATATATAAGGCAACACCTCCTCCCTTTTTCCCCTGTCTATCCTTCCTGAGCAAGCTGTACCCATCCACACCAACATTCCAATCATGTGTATTATCCCACCAAGTTTCGGTAATGCCAACAATGTCATAGTTGTATTTATTTATTACCACTTCCAGTTCTTCCTGCTTATTACCCATACTTCTCGCATTTGTATATAGGCATCTAAGATACTAATTTGATCTTGCCTCCCAGTTTTGCCTTGACCCTCCTTTCTCTCTGCCATTATAGCCCACACTCCCTCTTGTTTCTGATCCATCTCCCAGGTCTCCATGTTCCACACTTACCTGTGGGCTTTGCTCACCTGTCCCCATCAAACCTAGTTTAAAGCTCTCCTCACTAGGTTAGCCAGTCTGTGCCCAAATAGGGTCTTTCCCCTCCTCGAAAGGTGAACGCCATCTCTGCCTAGCAGTCCTTCCTCGAATAGCATCCCGTGGTCGAGGAAGCCAAAGCCCCCCTGGTGACACCATCTTCGCAGCCAGGCATTCACCTCTACGATGCACCTGTCTCTGCCCGGGCCCCTACCTTTGACAGGAAGAATCGAAGAGAATACCACCTGCACTCCAAACTCCTTCACCCGTACTCCCAGAGCCCTGATCACTCTTGATCCGCTCAGTGTCACACCTCGCAGTATCATTTGTGCCCACATGGATGAGTAGCATGGAGTAGTAGTCAGAGGGCTGGATAATCCTCGACAATGCCTCCGTAACGTCTCGGATACGGGCCCCCGGCAGGCAGCACATCTCCCGAGATGAAATGTCCGGGCGACAGATGGGCGCCTCCGTCCCCCTCAGAAGAGAGTCTCTGACCACCACTACCCTACATTTCCTATTCGCAGTGGTGGCAGCAGACCTCCCAGCCTTAGGGGTACGAGGCTTCTCCTCCTCTGCTGTAGGGGGTGATTCCTTCTCTCCTGTATCAAGAAGAGCATAACGGTTACCTATTACCACGGCGGGAGGGTTCGGGGCAGGGGTGGTGCACTGCCCGCTGCCAGAAGTAACCAGCTGCCAGTGTCCACCCTGAGCCATCTCCTCCTCCACCAGTGGTGTGTCAGCAGTCCTGTGTACTGGGACAGCTACCTCAGCTGCCTCCACATGGACACTGTCCAGGAATTGCTCGTGGATTTGGATGCTCCTCAACCTGGCCACCTCCTCCTGTAGCTCCCCCACCTGCTGCCTGAGAGATTCCACCAGCAGGCACCTTTCACATTGGATGGTCCCCCCAGCCTGGATGTCAGTAAGTGGGAATTGCAAATCACAGTCTCTGCAACACCACACCAGGATCTGGGTAGAAGCATCCATGCTCAGGCGCTGTGTCTGGCTACAGGCGCAGGTGGAGGAGACGGAAGCAGTGCTGGCACAGGTGTTGCGGGTCTTCCTAACCATCGTAGGCCTCCCTCTGTCAAACTCCCTCTCAAACTCCCCTGTCTGCAGCCCCCTGGTCGCTCTGCCTCTGGCTTTTAAAGCCTGCTTGCCTAGGTCAGTCCCACCCCCTCGTGAGTCACACTGGGGAAGGCCAATCAAGGGCAATCAAGGGAACAAGGTCAGGCACTCAGTCCCAACTGCCACAGCAGCTGTAACTGAAACTGAAGTCACCTGAAATCAGAATCAAAATTAAAATTCAAACAGTTGAGCAAACTCACTCACACCAACAGCTAGTACTCTCACTCTCACCTGGTAGCCTGTTCGGCAGCGGGATCTCTTGCTCTCCCTCTCAAACTCCTGTCTGCAGTCACACCTCGTTCACCAGGCATGAGCACAACATCGGCCTTGAGTTACAGCTGGAGACCAGTTTGTCTGAACTCAGCCAGCGGCTGGCTCCCTTGGGACCCTTCCCCAGCAGCGGTGTGTGACATTTCACACGCTTTTCTCCACTTTCCCAGAGCTAAGCCGACAACTGGGGCAGGCCTCCTAGGCCCCTCTTATTACAGGGAGCTGCAGGGAGTAGGGCAGGCGGCCAGCAGGGGGCACCTTCCTCTCACCCCAATGCCCCAGAGTAGCGCTAGGGGGCCTGTGCTGCAGGGAGGGGTGGGGAGCGGCTAGTAGAGGATGTTCTCCCTTCACAGTCAGAGCTCCAAGCCAATTGCCCCCCTTTATGGTGTCCTCTCTCGGGGGGGCCCATCCCTGGCCCCCCACAGTGCTAGTGTCCATGCTGCCCCCAGGATCTCTCTGCTGGAAGGGGGAGGCAGTCAGGCATAGGGACCAGGGCCGGCTCCAGGCACCAGCCCAGCAAGCAGGTGCTTGGGACGGCCCCTGGAAGGGGGCGGCCCGTCCAGTGCTTCAGCGGCAATTCGGCGGCGGGTCCCTCAGTCCGTGTCGGAGGGAAGGACCTACCGTCAAATTGCCGCCGAAGAATGAAGTTGGAGGTGTTGGAGTTTGCGAACGCGGCTTTTTTGTTTTTTTTTGTTTTGTTTTTTTGCTTGGGGCTGCAAAAACTATGGAGCCGACCCTGATAGGGCCCCTATTGGGTCAGGCTCCCCCCTCCCTCAGCTGCCATGTGGGGGGAGCCCCCCTCAGACCCAAAGCGCCAACTCAGCCAGAGAAGGAAGTGGAGCCAGCTGCAGAGATTCCGGGCAGAATCAGAAGGGGAAGCAGTCAGAAAGTTGGGCCAGTGCCATGGGACTCAGGACAGTCACAGACTGGGGAGGTGCCTCTGGGATCATCCCTGCTCCCAGCCCCCCTGCTCTAACCACCAGACCCCACTCTCCTCTCAGGGCCGGGGATAGAACCCAGGAGTCCCAGCTCCCAGCCCCCCTGCTCTAACCACCAGACCCCACTCTCCTCTCAGGCCCGGGGCCAGCACTGGGGCCAGCACTGCCTATACAGGGAGAGTGCCCCCCACTGAGATCCTGCCCTGCTCCCTGCAGCACTGGCCATCCATTGCCACATCAGCGGGTTCATTTGCAGGCAACACTATTGACCGCAGTGTCACTCCCCTGCCCTCCTTCCCCGCAGCCCTGGGACACGTGCTGAGCCCAGTGCCGTGGTGCCAGGAAACGATCTTGTGACCGGTCCATGGGCCGGCCCCTCACTCCAGTTCCTCCCATGCTGACCTGGCAGTCCTGTGCCAGCCCTTAAAAGGGGCTTCCCGCGCTGGGTGGGGTGAGACGAGCTCTTGGCACCAGATCGCGGCAGGACATAGCTGCTCGCCCCAGGGGAGCCATGGATCTGCGGCTGTGCCTCTTGCTCTACTTCGGTGAGGGCCCCTCTGGGTGTGGCAGGTACCCACCCCATCAGCGGGAGGTGCCGGCTTGGCAGCCCCTGCATCTGGGGTGTATCCCTGGTGGGGGTACAACGAGCTCGCCTGTTCTCCCCCCACCAGGGGATGTGGCTGAGCCCTGCCCTGCTGAGTCCTCCACAGGGAGAGGGCCTCAGTCTGTGTGCTGGTGGGGCCAGGCAGTGCCCTCACGGGGCTGGTCTGTGCACCAGGGAGAGGAGCAGGGCAGAGCAGCCGATGGGCAGCCAGCCTGGGGGTCCCCCATTCCCCGGGGTCCCAGCATGTGTCTGCTGTGCCTGCCTCTAACTGCTCTGGACTCTGCCCCACCCGGTGCCACTTTCCTGCAGGTGCCTTGGGACTGGGAAGCTTTGGGGTGCACGGGCCCCTCTCTGCTCCTCACAGTTTCTCCCTTGTCTCTCCCCAGCTGCCAACGTGGGAGTCTCCTCCTCCTCCTCAGGTATGTATCTCTGGCCTCCAGGGGGCTGCCCTTTGCCAGAGCCCAGGCCAGGATCCCAACCCACCTGGCAACACAGTTGGGGCCTGAGCAGAGTTGACCACGGCCGCCCTTTGGAGAGTCAGCTGCCCAAGAATAGGTCCCAGAGTGCAACGGTATTAAGGTAGGTTAGGTCACAGAATGCAACAGGAGCAAGGAGGCTGCCCGAGCACAGATCCCAGCATGCAGCGGGAGCAAGGCGGCTGCCTGGGTTCAAGCACACAAGGGGAGCAAGGCACTAAGAGCTGCCCATATGTGAGNCTGATAGTGTGGCTGATGTGATTAGGTCCTATGATGGTATCCCCTGAATAGATATGTGGACAGAGTTGGCAACGGGCTTTGTTGCAAGGATAGGTTCCTGGGTTAGTGTTTTTGTTGTGTGGTGTGTGGTTGCTGGTGAGTATTTGCTTCAGGTTTGGGGGTTGTCTGTAAGCAAGGACTGGCCTGTCTCCCAAGATCTGTGAGAGTGATGGATCGTCCTTCAGGATAGGTTGTAGATCCTTGATGATGCGCTGGAGAGGTTTTAGTTGGGGGCTGTAGGTGATGGCTAGTGGCGTTCTGTTACTTTCTTTGTTGGGCCTGTCCTGTAGTAGGTGACTTCTGGGTACTCTTCTGGCTCTGTCAATCTGTTTCTTCACTCAGCTGTGACTCATTGCAATGGAGCACAGTCCCCTGGGAAAATGGCATCACCTTTTTCTACCCACAGCTCTGGTTTCTCCCTGTACTGCAACCTCACTCAGTGCTGGGATCTGCCAGCCACATTGCGTTAGATCAAGGGGAAGCAGAAACCCCAACTATTTACTACCTTCCCCCGCCCCGGCACCCCTTACTTCCACTACAATTCTTAGCAAAAAACTACCAGCCCCTTGTGTGTTCACACTCAATCTAGCCCCCTGTTCTCCAGGTCAGGGTGGCCCCTCTCTCCATAGGGTACCTGCTTGTTGTCACACTGACCCGGGCTCCCATTAAATCCCTGCCCTCACACAGTGCGCAGACCATGTGCTGTGAGCCTGGCACATGAAGACTGCCCAGGCTGGGCAGCACTGGGCACACGATGGCCCTACCAGTGTGTATGCAAATGAGGTAGGAAGGGAGCTGGGCAGTCTAACCAGCCCACCTGGGGGCAGAGTGCCCTGTATGCAAATGAGTGGGGGCAGGTAGGGACACGCCCACCTTGCTCAAGGGAGCCAGGGTCTGTCCCCTCCAGCTGCCAGTCCTGGCCCCACAGCAAGGGCACTACCCTGTCTCTCCAGGAGCCGTGTGCTCTGCAGTCAGGTGGGCGATCTCGAGGGGAGACTACCCATCTTTCCCTAGTGATGACATGGCCAATGGGAAGCTCTGGGTGTTTAATACACATACTGCGGAGTGGAAATGGGAGCAAGGGGTAATGGGGAGGAGAACGAGCTTATAGGGAGCCAGGATGGGGAGCCAGGAGTCCGGATCCACCCTTGTATTGGCCCCGATGTCTGATGGTTATAGCAGGGAAAGCGGGCCAGGAGCGGGGGGGGCAGGTTCTATTCCCTGCTCTGCACAAGGCTCACTGTGTGACCTGGGGTAAGTCGCTTCCTGTCTCTGTGCCTCAGTTTCCCATCTGTAAAGCAGGGCACTGATGCTGCGCCATTTCCTGGGCTCAGTGACCTGTCTGTGCAGCATGTGGCGGGAGGGAGGTGCGGGAGAAGGGCCCAGGGTTAGTGTCGTGGGAAAGCCCATTCTGCCCTGTTCTGCACTCGCTGGCAATGCCTCGTGCTGAGCTGGGCCTGCAGCCCCTGCAGCCCCTGGGGTCTCCCCGCGAAGCCCCAGAGCAGGCGTCTCAGCAGCTGCGTTTGCTTTGCCAGACGTGAGGCTGGTAGGTGGCCCCCACCGCTGCGCCGGGCGGGTGGAGGTGCGTCTGGACGGACGCTGGGGCACCGTGTGTGAGGACGGCTGGGACATGGGCGACGTGGCCGTGGTGTGCAGGCAGCTGGGCTGTGGGCAGGCCATGGAAGCGCTGACTAGTAAAGTGTTCGGCCCGGGCAATGTGGAGGACCCTGTCCTGATGATGAACGTGGAGTGCCAAGGGACAGAGGCGGCACTGGGGAGTTGCCCGTACATGGATCCAGGGCACATCTGCCAGCATGATGAGGATGCGGGAGCCCGTTGCGAAGGTGAGCCGGCCTGGAGAGCCCTGGCCCTAAGGGAGGGACGGGAGGATGTCTGGGGTCCCAGGGTTGGGTGCTCAGTTCTGACTGAGCAGCCTTGCTGGGTGAGCACTGCATGGTCTGCCCGGGTAGCAGGGAGGGGACCTGACAGGTCCAGAGGGTGGGACAAGCAGGGCCTGGGCTCTGCTCCCTGTCATGTCCCCTGGCTCCCTGGTGGGGGTACAACGAGCTCGCCTGTTTCCCCCCTCAACAGGGGATGTGGCTGAGCACTGCCCTGCCGAGTCCCCCCACAGGGAGAGGGCCTCAGTCTGTGTGCTGGTGGGGCCAGGCAGTGCCCTCATGGGGCTGGTCTGTGCACCAGGGAGAGGAGCAGGGCAGAGCAGCCAATGGGCAGCCGGCCTGGGCTTCCTGGGGCTCCCCCGTTCCCCTGGGTCCCAGCACGTGTCACTGCTGTGTCTGGCTCTAACTGCTCCGGACTCTGCCCCACCCGGCGCCACTTTCCTGCAGGTGCCTTGGGACCGGGAAGCTTTGGGGTGCACGGGCCCCTCTCTGCTCCTGACAGTTTCCCCCTTGTCTCTCCACAGGTGCCTCCTCAGGTATGTATGTCTGGTCCCCAGGGGGCTGCACTTTGCCAGAGCCCAGGCCAGAATCCCAACCCCCCTGGCATGACGGCTGGGGCCTGAGCAGAGGTGACCATGGCCGCCCTTTGGAGAGTCAGCTGCCCAAGCACAGGTCCCAGAGTGCAACAGTATTAAGGCAGGTTAGGTCGCAGAATGCAACAGGAGCTAGGAGACTGACCGAGCGCAGATCCCAGCATGCAATGGGAGTGAAGTGGCTGCCTGAGTGCAGATCCCAGCATGCAATGGGAGCAAGGCGGCTGCCTGGGTGCAAGCACACAACGGGAGCAAGGCACTAAGAGCTACCCCTATGTGAGCATTGACTCATTGCAATGGAGCACGTTCCCCTAGGAAAATGGCATCATGTTTTTCTTCCAACAGCTCTGGTTTCTCCCTGTGCTGCAGTCTCACTCAACACTGGGATCTACCAGCCACATTGTGTTAAATCAAGGGAAGCAGAAACCGCAGCTATTTACCACCTTCCCCTGCCACACCCCTTACTTCCCCTACAACTCTTAGCAAAAAACTCAGCTCCCTTCTGTGTTCACACTCAATCTAGCCCCTGTCCTCCAGGTCAGGGTGGCCCCTCTCTCCATGGGGTACCCCCTTGTTGTCACACTGACCCAGGCTCCCATTGCATCCACAGCGTGCAGACAATGTACTATGAGCATGACACATGAAAACTGTCCAGGCTGGACAGCACAGGGCACACGATGGCCCTCCCAGTGTGTTTGTGTAACCCCTTTGGGGTTTAGAGAGCATGGCCCCTTTAAATCTTTTTCCTGGGGGGAGGGGGAGAGTGAGGAAAAAAGGAGGGAAACTCCACCGAGGGGACTCTGAAGCTGAGGGGGAGAGAGAGGCAGCAGCCGGGAGAGGCCCTCGAGTGTAACTTTAGCATCCTCGTGGCCAAGATGGAGTCTGCTCTGCAGGCAGCTCTGGCCAAGCGAAGGCGCGCGCAGGAATGCAGCAGGAGAAATCCCTCCCACCCCAGGGGCACCTGTTCCAACCCCCCCCCCAGGGAAAGTACAATGGATATAACAAAGGGAAATATTTATGTACAGAGGGATGAGAGGAGAAATACAACAAGGGGAAATATAGGGGGAGCGGTAGAACAGGGTTGCATTCAAACCCAGGCCCCGCGGGCCCAGTGGTAGCACAGGCTGGAAGGGCAGACGCTGAGCAATGTGTCTCACACAGAGTTCAGGAGTCCTGAGCAAAGTTCCAGTCCAGGGGTGAGTCTTGGGTGCTCCTGGTCGTCTTCGGCGCCAGTGAACTTTCCCCCAACAAACCCCTCCGGTGCCCTCTTCTGCCGCTCTCTGCAAAGCCACACAGAGCGACCCCCTCCCCACTTAACTAGCTCAGCCTCCCTCCTTGTTCCCAGTGCAGAGTCCCACGCCCCAGTACTCAGCCCCATGCAGCTCTGGGCAGCCGTGATACTGGGTCCAGCTCCGGCCTGTCCTCGGGCGATTCCTCCCTGGCACAGTGCTCCTCCTGGGCTGTCCCCGATCGGCCCTGGCCTTCCCAGGCTGCAGGCAGGTTCTCTCTGCTTCACTTTGCGAGGGCCTCTCCCGGCTGCTGCCTCTCTCTCCCCCTCAGCTTCAGAGTCCCCTCCGTGGAGTTTGCCTCCTTTCTTCCTCACTCTCCCCCTCCCCCCTAGGAAAAAGATTTAAAGGGGCCATGCTCTCTAAACCCCAAAGGGGTTACATATGCAAATGAGGTAGGAAGGGAGCTGTGCAGTCTAACCAGCCCACCTGGGGTCAGAGTGCCCTGTATGCAAATGAGTGGGGGCAGGTAGGGACACGCCCACCTTGCTCAAGGGAGCCAGGGTCTGTCCCCTCCAGCTGCCAGTCCTGGCCCCACAGCAGGGGCACTACCCTGTCTCCCCAGGAGCCTTGTGCTCTGCAGGCGGGTGGGCGATCTCGAGGGGAGACAACCCATCTTTCCCTAGTGACGACGTGGCCAACGGGAATCTCTGGGTGTTTAATGCACATGCTGCTGAGTGGAAATGGGAGCAAGGGGTAATGGGGAGGAGAACAAGCTTATGGATAAGGGACAGGATGGAGAGCCAGGAATCCAGATACACGCTTGTCTTGGTCCCAGTGTCTGATGGTTATAGCAGGGAAAGGGGGCCAGGAGCAGGGGGAAGGGGCCAGGTTCTGTCCCTGTCTCTAGTGATGGGGGGGCAGGTTCTATTCCCTGCTCTGCACAAGGCTCACTGTGTGACCTGGGGTAAGTCACTTCCTGTCTCTGTGCCTCAGTTTCTCTACTGTAAAGCAGGGCACTGATGCTGTGCCATTTCCTGGGGTTNACAACTCTTAGCAAAAAACTCAGCTCCCTTCTGTGTTCACACTCAATCTAGCCCCTGTCCTCCAGGTCAGGGTGGCCCCTCTCTCCATGGGGTACCCCCTTGTTGTCACACTGACCCAGGCTCCCATTGCATCCACAGCGTGCAGACAATGTACTATGAGCATGACACATGAAAACTGTCCAGGCTGGACAGCACAGGGCACACGATGGCCCTCCCAGTGTGTTTGTGTAACCCCTTTGGGGTTTAGAGAGCATGGCCCCTTTAAATCTTTTTCCTGGGGGGAGGGGGAGAGTGAGGAAAAAAGGAGGGAAACTCCACCGAGGGGACTCTGAAGCTGAGGGGGAGAGAGAGGCAGCAGCCGGGAGAGGCCCTCGAGTGTAACTTTAGCATCCTCGTGGCCAAGATGGAGTCTGCTCTGCAGGCAGCTCTGGCCAAGCGAAGGCGCGCGCAGGAATGCAGCAGGAGAAATCCCTCCCACCCCAGGGGCACCTGTTCCAACCCCCCCCCCAGGGAAAGTACAATGGATATAACAAAGGGAAATATTTATGTACAGAGGGATGAGAGGAGAAATACAACAAGGGGAAATATAGGGGGAGCGGTAGAACAGGGTTGCATTCAAACCCAGGCCCCGCGGGCCCAGTGGTAGCACAGGCTGGAAGGGCAGACGCTGAGCAATGTGTCTCACACAGAGTTCAGGAGTCCTGAGCAAAGTTCCAGTCCAGGGGTGAGTCTTGGGTGCTCCTGGTCGTCTTCGGCGCCAGTGAACTTTCCCCCAACAAACCCCTCCGGTGCCCTCTTCTGCCGCTCTCTGCAAAGCCACACAGAGCGACCCCCTCCCCACTTAACTAGCTCAGCCTCCCTCCTTGTTCCCAGTGCAGAGTCCCACGCCCCAGTACTCAGCCCCATGCAGCTCTGGGCAGCCGTGATACTGGGTCCAGCTCCGGCCTGTCCTCGGGCGATTCCTCCCTGGCACAGTGCTCCTCCTGGGCTGTCCCCGATCGGCCCTGGCCTTCCCAGGCTGCAGGCAGGTTCTCTCTGCTTCACTTTGCGAGGGCCTCTCCCGGCTGCTGCCTCTCTCTCCCCCTCAGCTTCAGAGTCCCCTCCGTGGAGTTTGCCTCCTTTCTTCCTCACTCTCCCCCTCCCCCCTAGGAAAAAGATTTAAAGGGGCCATGCTCTCTAAACCCCAAAGGGGTTACATATGCAAATGAGGTAGGAAGGGAGCTGTGCAGTCTAACCAGCCCACCTGGGGTCAGAGTGCCCTGTATGCAAATGAGTGGGGGCAGGTAGGGACACGCCCACCTTGCTCAAGGGAGCCAGGGTCTGTCCCCTCCAGCTGCCAGTCCTGGCCCCACAGCAGGGGCACTACCCTGTCTCCCCAGGAGCCTTGTGCTCTGCAGGCGGGTGGGCGATCTCGAGGGGAGACAACCCATCTTTCCCTAGTGACGACGTGGCCAACGGGAATCTCTGGGTGTTTAATGCACATGCTGCTGAGTGGAAATGGGAGCAAGGGGTAATGGGGAGGAGAACAAGCTTATGGATAAGGGACAGGATGGAGAGCCAGGAATCCAGATACACGCTTGTCTTGGTCCCAGTGTCTGATGGTTATAGCAGGGAAAGGGGGCCAGGAGCAGGGGGAAGGGGCCAGGTTCTGTCCCTGTCTCTAGTGATGGGGGGGCAGGTTCTATTCCCTGCTCTGCACAAGGCTCACTGTGTGACCTGGGGTAAGTCACTTCCTGTCTCTGTGCCTCAGTTTCTCTACTGTAAAGCAGGGCACTGATGCTGCGCCATTTCCTGGGGCTGTGACCTGTCTGTGCAGCATGTGGCGGGAGGGAGGTGCGGGAGAAGGGCCCAGGGTTAGTGTCGTGGGAAAGCCCATTCTGCCCTGTTCTGCACTCGCTGGCAATGCCTCGTGCTGAGCTGGGCCTGCAGCCCCTGGGGTCTCCCCGTGCAGCCCCAGAGCAGGTGTCTCAGCAGCTGCGTTTGCTTTGCCAGACGTGAGGCTGGTAGGTGGCCTCCACCGCTGCGCCGGGCGGGTGGAGGTGCGTCTGGACGGACGCTGGGGCACCGTGTGTGACGACGGCTGGGACCTGGGTGACGTGGCCGTGCTGTGCAGGCAGCTGGCCTGTGGGCCGGCCATGGAATCGCTGACTAGTAAAGTGTTTGGCCCGGGCAATGAGGAGGACCCTGTCCTGATGACGAACGTGGAGTGCCAGGGAACAGAGGCGGCACTGGGGAGTTGCCCGTACATGGATCCAGGGCACATCTGCCAGCATGATGAGGACGCGGGGGCCCGTTGCCAAGGTGAGCCGGCCTGGAGAGCCCTGGCCCTACGGTAGGGATGGGAGGATGTCTGGGGTCCCAGGGTGGGGTGCTCAGTTCTGACTGAGCGGCCTTGCTGGGTGAGCACTGCACGGTCTGCCCGGGGAGCAGGGAGGGGACCTGACAGGTCCGGAGGGTGGGAAAAGCAGGGCCTGGGCTCTGCTCCCTGTCATGTGCCATGGGGAAAGCTTCTGAAGGGAAAATGCCCTCATGCAGCAGGGTCAACGTCCACACGCATCATCCGCTACTGATACATCCCCAGCAGGGCTGGGAGCCAGGACTCCTGGGTTCCATCCCCAGCTCTGGGACGGGAGTGGGCTCTAGTGGGTTGGGGGGGCTGGGAGTCAGGTCTCCTGGGTTCTATTCCTGGCTCTGGGAGACTGTTACCTACACACTCTAGGGCACCCACCTTTACCCAGTTCCTAGAGCTCAAGGTGTAACCCGGTTGATTTAGGCACCGTGACCCTTTCCCAGTTCCTAGGACTCTGGGGGAAAGACACCTTCCCTTACCCAGTTCCTAGGGCTCAGGGCGTAATCTTCTGTGGGTTTGTGGGCCTTCCAGGGAAAGAGCCTTACACAGTAATATCCTTACCCTCTCTTTATTAATAGTTACTAACACAGAATACACACGCTAAGCATACAATGCTCACCACTTCCAATAAGGCAGACAAAATTTTCCTGCTGGCCAGTCAGGATCAGGTCAGCTGGGGACTCCAGCTTCTGCACAGTGGGGTTGGCAGGGTGTTGAGGTCTGGCAGCTTTAGTCTTGGAGTTGATTCCAAAGAACTTCCTTTTGGACCCCAGTTTATATAGTGAATCTTGAGTCCTGCTTAGTTATACCTTAACCGGTCATATTAAACTAAAGTCCTACACAACAGTATTTTTCACAACCCTAGCCCATTGTGAAACAATTCTTTAACCAAACATCCCTCACCACCAGAGTTGGTTTAAATCTTGTAAAATTAATTATGCAACAGACAGAACCAATCAAAGAACCCGAGACCATACAGATAAACAAGAGAGAAGTGGGGACCATAAAGGCAAAGCTATAAAGAAGTAGAGATTTCACACCCACAAGTGTTGATAAGTGGTACCTTGCCAGACGGAATGCATCAAACAATGTTTTCTTTAAACATTTTAAGATCTGTTTCTTTATCTGGTGATGGTGGGTACTATTAGGACTGGAGCCTTCTTAACAGCCCGCTACTACATTGTTTTAATGTTACTTAGATGGAATGTGAGGATGTGACTTTCTGCTTCTTGGCTCATGGCTGCTGCTCTCCTAATATGGCTGCAGAAAAAAGGCCTCAGACCTTACAAGGGGAGTGGAGTCTAGTGGGTAGAGCAGGGGGCTGGGAGCGAGGACTCCTGGGTCTTTCTCAGCTCTGTAAGTTGCTCTCTGCAGCCCCTGATCTCTCCCTGATCCTCATTCATATCTCTTCCCCCGTCTCTAGCCGCAGAGCTCCCAGAGCCACCTGTCCGGTTGGTGGGCAACGGCACGCACTGCAGTGGGCAGGTGGAGATTTACCATGACGGCCGCTGGGGTGCCGTGTGTGGGTTGGGCTGGGACCTGACTGATGCCAAGGTGCTCTGCCGGGAGCTGGGCTGCGGGAGCCCGCGGTACGTCACCCACCACTGCAGCAAGTTGAGTCGGAGCTCAGCACCTGTCCTGCTGGGCCAGCTGGAGTGCACCGGGCAGGAGGCCTCGCTGACCGACTGCCGAGCCCAACCCTGGGAGGGGCGGCGCTGCCCCCACCACCGGGACACAGGAGTCATGTGCCAAGGTGAGAAAGCAGCGCTGGTGCCAGGCCCTCACCCCTGCCAGAGGCTCAGGTCAGGCAGGGTTGGCTGCGCTTTGCCCCCTGAGTGCCAAGCTGGTCCCTTTGGAGCAGCCACATCCCCAGCCTCCCTGCCCATGGGGCAGCGTGTGCCATGGCCCTAGCTGAGCCTGGCAACAGCTGCGCCTCCTGGTTGGGCACACAGGGCACGGACAGCACAGCACTGGCGCCCCTGCGATGTGGGGGTCAGTGCCGGGCAAGCCCCCTCCACCAGCCAGGCCGTGCTTTCCCAGCATGCACTGGGGCACCGACCCAGCTGACCACCCCCACCCCCTTCCTCGCAGAGCCCTTCGCACTGCGGCTGGTGAACGGCCCAAGCAAGTGCTCCGGGCGGCTGGAGGTGCGGTATGATGGGCTGTGGGGCACCGTGTGCGACGACAACTGGTCGGACACCAACGCTCAAGTGGTCTGCCGGGAGCTGGGTTGTGGCCCAGCCGAGCCACTGGCCCCAAAGCTGCAGGATTGGCCCCGCTTTGGCCAGGGTATGGGCAAAATCTGGCTGGATGACATCCGCTGCAAAGGCACCGAGGAGACCTTGCAGAACTGTGCCCACCGCTTCTGGAGCTACCACGACTGCACCCACCGGGAGGACATCAGCGTGGTCTGCCAGGTGCATGCCCACACCCAGGGAGAGGGAGATACAGGGAGCCCCACAACTTCTGGGTTCTAGCCCAGCTCTGGGAGGCGAGTGGGGTCCAGGGGGCTAGAGCAGGGTGGCTGGGAACCAGGACTCCTGGGTTCTATCCCAGCTCTGGGAGGGGGGTGGGGTCCAGTGGGTTAGAGCAGGGGGGCTGGGAGCCAGGACTCCTGGGTTCTATCCAAGCTCTGGGAGGGGAGTCGGATCCAGGTGGCCAGCCGGGGGGCTGGGAGCCAGGACTCCTGGGTCCAGGCAGGGAGTGGCTGTAGGCACTGGCTGTATCAGTGACAGGGTGAGGCTGGGGCTGGCAGAAGCATGCAGTTGGGTGAGGTGCCTGGTGCTCCCTGGAGCCCTTGCCCGAGGCCATGGGCAGTGCTCCCTAACCGCCCATACTCTCTTCATCCTGCAGGACAACTGAGCCGGCTACAGCTCCTCCACGGCCTCCCATTGATTTCCCCTGCCCCCGAGCTTTCAGTGCATCCCTCCTGCCGCCAGGCCCTCCCTCTCTGCTGCCAGGCTCGCCCGCCCAGCCCGGGGATGAGTGTCGGCTGTGCAGGGGCATGGCTCTGTGAGTGCCCGGGGGGATTCCCATTTCAGGGATGAATGCAGGTGCCCAGAGCATTCCCCTCCCACTGGGCGCCACACTCTGTGGGCTGCAGCACAAAGCTGGCATGGACTGGGGCTCGCGTCTCACTAGCAGTGGGGCAGCTCACCCTGGCAGGCCCTGCTCAGACCACTGGTCTCCAGGGCCATCAGTCCAACTGCGGCCAAGGGAGCCGTCCCTGATAAACCTCGCCATCACCGGGGTGGGGCTGCACCCCCCCTCGGGGGCCGGGATACACGACTGTCTCCCCTGGAGGGGTCCATGCTGCATGGACAGGCAGGAGCCGGGAGGGGGAGAGCCCCGTGTGCCACATGCCATCCCAGGCTGAGCAGATGCGAATAAAGAGCTGAATCCACTGGATGACCGACTGCCCCATGTCTGCCTGCGTCCAGCAAGCGCTCAGCGCCGCACAGGTGGGCCCAGGCCTCACCCAGCGCCCGGCGCAGGCCTCACCCCAGCCAGTTCACAGCTTGACGCACTGGGAGCAGCCCAGTTCCTGAGAGCTGTGGGCAGAGGGGTCCGGAGGGGCCAGGCACAGCAATGCTTTAAAAGGAAGGTGCTGCCTCCAGAACTGGCCCAGAGACAGTGAGCTCCTGCCAGCTTCGGGAGTCCTGGCTTCAGCCAGTAGATGGCAACAGTCTGCATGACAGCGCACACAGCCCACTCATCACAGTCAGTCCCTCTGAGAACCAGGGAGAGAACCCAGGAGTCCTGGCTCCCAGCCCCCTGCTCTCAGCAGCTGTCCCTGTTCCCTCACGACTGGCTGGGACTGGCTGGTGTCCCTGCCGACACTGGGCCAGTGTTACCTCTCCCAGCATCTCTGGGCTGTGACCATGTCTCCTGGAGTTGGGGGCTGGAGGGGCATCCTCTTTTTGTTCTGGCGCAGATGGGGCAGCTCCTCCTCCCGAGGGTTCCCCATTCATGCAGACGCCCCCTGTGCACAGCTCCCCTGCCCAACCTGAGGGGGTGGTTGGGGCCCTACAGCCAGGGAAGGGGGGACAATGTGCCTGGGAACCCTTTCCTCCCCTTCATGGCACCCACTGCAGCTCCCAACCTCCACAGGCCTGGGGGGGGTGCTGGGGAGGGAGCTGACCCTGGGCCCCAGCAAGGGAGGGGCGCTGGGGAGGGAGAGGACCCTGGGCCCCGAGGAGCGGGGGGCATTGGAAAAGGAGCTGACCCTGAGCCCTGAGGCGGGGAGGGAGCTGACCCTGAGCCCTGAGGCGGGGAGGGGAGCTGGGGAAGGACAGGACCCTGTGCACCGCATAGGGGAGAGGGAGCTGAGCCTGTGTCCCAAGAAAAGGAGGGGCGCCGGGGAGGGAACTGACCCTGAGCCCCAAGAGGGGAGTGACGCTGAGGAGGGAGTGAACCCTGTTTCCCCAGGAGAGGAGGGCGCTGGGGAGGGAGCTGACCCTGTGCTCCAAGGATGGGAGGGGTGCTGGGCAGAGAGCTGATTCTGTGCCCTGTGGAGGGGAGGGTTGCTGCAGCAGGAGCAGACCCTGAGCCCTGAGGAGGGGAGAGGGGCTGGGGTGGGAGCTGACCCTGTGCCCTGAGGAGGGGGAGTCAGGGCCCCGCACCCCTCGCTTCCTGCGATTCACTGTGACTCTCAGCCAGCCAGTAAAATAGAAGGTTTATTAGGCGACAGTAATACAGTCTAAAACAGAGCTTGTAGGTACAGAAAACAGAAACCCTCAGTCAGGTCCATCTTGGGGGGCAGGGAGCCCAGACCCCGGTGCTAGGCCTCCCTCTGTTTCCTTCTAGGGCTCTCCAACAATCACATGCCCTTATCCCACCACCTAGATATTTAAGAAATGCATAGGGGAAACTGAGGCACCCACACAGTATTCAGAGAAAATATTAAGAACATTCCCACTTTGTCACAAGCGGACCCTGCGCCCCGAGGAGGGGAGGGCCACTGGGGAAGGATCTGACTCTGTGCCCCGAGGAGGGGAGGGGTGCTGGGGAGGGAGCTGACCCTGTTCCTGAAGAGGGGAGAGGCGCTGCGGAGGGAGCTGACTGTGTGTCCCAAGGAGAGAAGGGGCACCGGGGAGGGAACTGACACTGAGCCCCAAGGAGGGGAGTGACGCTGGGGAGGGAGCGGACCCTGTGCCCCCAGGAGGGGAGGGGTGCTGGGGAGGGAGCTGACCCTGTACCCCGAGGTGGGGAGGGGTGCTGGGGAGGGAGCTGACCCTGTACCCCGAGGTGGGGAGGGGTGCTGTGGAATGGCAGGGTCACATGCAGCTAGAGGTGCCACTGGGGCGATTACTGTGTTCTGGGTCCTGGGGTGCACGGGCTCTGTGCTGTGGGTCCCAGATGTGTAGGGGTGTGTGTCTATGCTGTGGGTGCGTGGGGCTGTTTGTCTCCTTGCCGTGGGTTCTAGGATGGGTTTGGGGGTTCTTGATGTCATGGGTCTGGGGAGGTGACGGGTCTGTGCTGTGGGTCATGCTGGCAAGGAATTGTGCATGGCAGGCACTCGGGACACGATTGGCGTTATATTTAGTGTGGACAGATTAGGGCATAGTGCACCTCAAGCAGCCATTTTGGGGGGGGGGCGTGCCTGAGAGCTGAGCCCAGGTGCAGAGTGTGACTAGGCCTGGAGCAGCATCCTCCCTGGCACCCACACTCTGCCCAACTAGCAGTGACCCCCTTTGGCTGCAGGGACACATAAGAACGGCCATACTGGGTCAGCCCAATGGTCCATCTAGCCCAATATCCTGTCTTCCGACAGTGACCAATGCCAGGTGCTTGAGAGGGAATGAACAGAACAGGGCAATATATCGAGTGATCCATCCCTTGTTGTCAAGTCCCAGTTTCTGGCAGTCAGAGGTTTAGGGACACCCAGAGCATGGGGTTGCATCCTAAACCATCTTGACCAATACCCATTGATAGACCTATCTTCCATGAACTGATCTAGTTCTTTTATTAACCCAATTCTATGTCTGGCCTTTGCAACATCCCCGGCAAAGAGTTCCACAGGTTGACTGTGCGTTGTGTGAGGAAATACTTCCTTTTGTTTGTTTTATACCTGCTGCCTATTAGTTTCATGGGGTGACCCCTTAGCTCTTGTGTTATGTGAGGTGGTAAATAACATTTCCTTACTCCCTTTCTCCGCACCAGTCACGATTTTATCAGACCTCTACCATATCTCTCCCCTTACTCATCTCTTTCCCAAGCTGAACAGTCCCAGTCTTTTTATCCTCTTCCCCCTAATCATTTTTGTTGCCCTTCTCTGGACCTTTTCCGATATATCTTTTTTGAGATGGGGTGACCAGAACTGCACACCGTGTACAAGATGTGGGTGCACCATGGATTTACATAGAGGCAATATGATATTTTCCCTTTTATTATCTAGTCCTTGCCTAATGGTTCATAACATTCAGTTCGCTTTTTTGACTGTGCTGCATATTGTTTTCAGAGAACTATCTACGATGACTCTGAGATCCCCCCACTTGGCTGCAGGGACCCATCGCCCCCCAGCTACAAGGACACGCACACCCAGAACATAACATAAGAATGGCCACACTGGGTCAGACCCAAAGGTGCATCTGCCCACTATCCTGTCTTCAGAGTGGCCAATGCCAGGTGCCCCAGACACTCCGCCTTCAGCTGCAGGGACCCCTCCCTGCCCTGGCAGCAGGGATCCCTCCCTTCCCTCTGCCCTGTGCTGAAAGGACACCACTGCAGCTGCAGGGACCCCCCTTCCCACACTGCAGGGACCTCCTCACCCTCCTGGCTGCAGGGACACCCCCCACCCGGCTGCGGGGACCCCTTCCTGCCCTGGCTGCAGAGCCGGAACCTCCCCCACCCCCACGCTGCTCAAGTCCTGTCACATCCTGATCTCTGACCCCATTATGAAAGCTGGTTAGCAGCTAATCCCATCCCTCCCCCGCAGCCCCCGGAGCTGCCACCTGTCGCTGGCTCTGGCCCCTGGCCCGTGACTGTCCCCAGGGGTCGAGGCACTGTAGGGGGAGGAACCAGGCAGAGCAGCTCTTGGTGGGGCTGGGGCCCCAAATCACCAGCCTGGCTTAGACTAGCCTGGTGCAAAGGCCCCCCCCCTCCCCCCCCTCCCCGCCAGTGTTGGGTTCACAGCCCTGTTCAGTGGCCCTCTGCCTCCATCGTAACAGAACCAACCAGCGTTTTCGGGGCTTGTTGGGTTGCAAAAAATATCAATAAATTTGGGCTTGTTCTGAATTGGAGTAAAACCAAGCTCTGGACAATCGCCCTCCCCGGAGCCCCATGGCAGCCAGCTCCAGCCAACCCCACTGTGCAATGAGCAGGGGGCGCTCTCCCTGGCAGTCTGTGCTGGCCCCAATGCCCAGGGTGGCGCTAGGGGGCCTGTGCTGCAGGGAGCGGGGGGTTCAGTAGGGGGCGCTCTCCCCAGCAGTCTGTGCTGGCCCCAATGCCCAGGGCGGCGCTAGGGGGCTGGTGCTGCAGGGAGCGGGGGGTTCAGTAGGGGGTGCTCTCCCCAGCAGTCTGTGCTGGCCCCAATGCCCAGGGCGGCGCTAGGGGGCCTGTGCTGCAGGAAGCGGGGCAGGGATTCGGCTGGGGGCGCTGGATGGGTCTCTTGTGTAAAGTGAGATGTCTCAAGCCCTGGGTTTGGTGCCCAAGTCGCTGGCCTGGGCCCAGGGCCGGCTCCAGGCACCAGCTGAACAAGCAGGTGCTTGGGCCGGCCACTCGGGAGAGGGGCGGCACGTCCAGCTATTCGGCGGCAATGCGGCGGAGGGTCCCTCACTCCCGCTCGGAGCGAAGGCCCTCCCGCCGAATGGCCGCAGATCGCAATCGCGGCTTTTTTTTTTTTTTTTTTTTTGCTGCCTGGGGCAGCAAAAACCCTGGAGCCGGCGCTGCCTGG
Source organism: Platysternon megacephalum (assembly GCA_003942145.1). Lineage (NCBI taxonomy): Eukaryota > Metazoa > Chordata > Testudines > Platysternidae > Platysternon > Platysternon megacephalum. The sequence continues at coordinate 1,183,512 of QXTE01000312.1, forward strand.
GCCCCTATTACAATGTGCAGTCGGGTTTGTTAGCCCGTGACACGCAGCACAGGGAGTCCTTAGGGCAGCGCGAGAGAAGATTCTGAGCCCATTCTGGTCAGCCCCGAGCCCAGCCAAGCTGTAGGGAACGCCACAGGTGCTATGTTTTTCCTTTCCCCAGGGGATGCTCCACCCCTGCTCTGGCCCGAGGCCCCACTCCTCCCCCAAGGTCCCTCCCCCACTCCGCCCTCCTCCCCAAGGCCCTGCCTTCACTCCACCTCTTTCTGCCCCTTCCCCGCCCCCTCCCTGAGGCCCCTGCCCGCTCACTGCCCTCCCCCCAGCCCCTTCCCCAGCCACCGAACAGCCGATTGGGGGTGCCACCAAACAGCTGTGGCTGGTAGGTGCTGAGGACCCACTATCTTTTTCCACGGGTGCTCCAGCCCTGGAGCACCCAGAGTTGGCACCTATGGGGAACCCCTTTTTCAGGCTCTGGGTCTTTCTTCCTTAGGGTTTGTCTGCACTTAAATCCCTGTCCGTGAAGAAACTGCCTGCGCTGACAGGCGGAGTTCTCCCCTCAGTGTCGTCAATCCACCTCCCCGAGAGGAGAATCCTCCTGTCGACCTAGCGCTGGCTACACGGGGTTCAGTCAGGTTACCTGTGTCACTGAGAGGGGTGGAGTTGCCACACCCCTGAGAGACGTCGTTGTACTGAACTAATTTCCTAGCGTAGATCAGGCATAAGTCAGTTCCCAGGGGCAGAGCTCCAAGGATCTTCCAGAAGCTAACTCTTATCCCCCCACCTCCCCGTCCTTTTTCTCCAGCTCAGGTCTGTGCCCAGCTTCCCTGCTGAGAGCGTTGAGCCAGGAGTCACTGGGGCTGGCATTGTCTCTCTGGCCCTGGGCTCATCTGGGTCAGTTTCAACCCATTCCCTAACGAGCCTCTTCGTTCCACCTAACAAGAGTCTTTGTTCCACCCAGACAGGGAGAGGACACACACACACACACACAGACCCCTTTCCCCCCACTGGGTAGCCATGCCTTGTCACACATAGGGGAAACTGAGGCACACATAGGACGCATAAAACATTATAGAAAATTCCCACTTTGCCACACCCCCACAAGTCCCCTTTGGATCCTGCCCCCTCCACCAGCCCCCCTGTGCCAGCCCGCCCCCCCAGATGGGATTGGGGTCTGGTGGGTTAGAGCAGGGGGGTTGGGAGCCTGTACCAGCCCCCTGGGGTCACTGCCCCCCCAGCCGCTCCTCGTGACCCCATGCAAGGGTCACCCAGGAGCAGCAGCTGCACGACCCTGGTGCGCTGATGCCCGAGCCAAACCCCTCACACAGCCTGGCCACTCTGGACCTATTTCCAGCTCCACATGGCTATTTATACCCCACCATCCCTGGCCACTGCTCTCTCTCCAACATCTCCTGGCAAGCTCAGCAGCAAATGCCGCCACCTCCTCCCCAGGGGACAGACACCTACGTTCTCCCGCCCCACCCAGGGCTGAGAAGGAAAGAACTGGTTATATACGGGCAGTAGGACTCCTGGGTTCCATCCTAGCTCTGCAGGGGAGTGGGGGCTGGAGAGTTAGAGCAGGGGGGGCTGGTGGTGGGTAATTCCAGTGAGTCTCTCCCGCTCTGTCATCCTGGCGGGGCTGGTAACTTTCCCACCCTCCATCCCCAACCATCAATCTCCTCTCAGGGAGTAAACACATCAGCTGGCTATGCAAACAAGGGCAGCCACACGGAAGTCTTTGCTGGGACGCAGCTGCCTGACCTTTCCTCTTCAGCCGCCAGCCAAGCCCAGGTGCTGCTAATGCGCTGTCAAGTATTAATTCCTCTCCACTGAGCCCCTGAGCAGCTGGCAGGGGTGGCGATGGATCAGATGGGAACAGGACAAGGAGCCCCAGGCTGGATGGACACAGGCCCATCCTAGGGATGCACAGAATTCAGGCCTTTCTGGGAGTGTGGGGTGGGCCCTGTCTCTACTGCAGGTGAAACCCTCTCTCCCCCCAAGCCCCCACTGTAAACCCCACTTCCTTTCCAGAACCAGGGATAGAACCCGGGAGTCCTGGCTCCCAGCCCCCTGCTCTAACCACTAGACCCCACTCTTCTTCCAGAGCCAGGGATAGAACCCGTGAGTCCTGGCTCCCAGGTTATCATGCTATCTCTAGAAGACCACTGCAGTGTAGGGTCTGAGCCCCTTCTCCTCTAACAACTAGACACCGGAGTTCAATACAATCATACTCTGTTGGCAGGACACACTACCCTTGTGCTGCCAAGAGCACTGCCAGGATAGACGCCTCCCGAAATAGACCCCCGGAGCATTCCACGCACAGAGGCTCAGCTGTGAGCTGTAGCAGGGACCTGTGGGGCACCAGGCAGCCCGGGGCTGCGGGTCGGGATTGAGAGGCACCGGCGAGGCTCTGGGAGCNGGTTTTTGCTGCCCCAGGCAGCAAAAAAAAAAAAAAAAAAAAAAAGCCGCGATCGCGATCGCGATCGCGATCTGCAGCGGCAATTCGGCGGGAGGTCCTTCGCTCCGAGCGGGAGTGAGGGACCCTCCGCCGAATTGCCGCCGAATCGCTGGACGTGCCGCCCCTCTCCCGAGTGGCCGCCCCAAGCACCTGCTTGGTCAGCTGGTGCCTGGAGCCGGCCCTGCTCCCAGGGTCCTTTGCTAGCCCAAGGCTGGAGGAAACAGTTTCAGGGTCAGCGTCCTAACTTAGACTGTTCCCAAGCAGATTAACCCTTTCAGCAACCCCCTCCCTCCGAGGGGAGCCCTCAGGGGCTCTGGGCCCTGGCTCTGCAGCTATAGGGTTGCCAACCCTTCAGGATTGTCCTGGAGTCTCCAGGAATTAAAGGTTAATCCAGAGGCACCGACTTTCTGGTTTCCTCCCCCTCCCCCTGAGTTGATCACCGGCGGCACCCATGGAGTCGGCGCCTAGGGGTTAATCTTTAAGTAAAGATTATGTCATGTGATCAAACCTCCAGGAATACATCCAACCAAAACTGGCAACCCTACAAGGCGAGGGGGTGGATTCTGGCCCTGCTCTGGGGTCCGGTCCACATGGCACTCGGCTCTGTTGATCAACCCTTGCCCAGGTTTGTTAGCTGACCAGAGGGCTCAAATGTGCAGTGAGAGACAGAAGGACAAGTCCATGGGACCATGGGCGGCGGGTACAATAGGCCTGGGAAGGCCAAGTCTTCTCTGGCGCAGCCGCCTCCCGGGGGACACCTGGGCTGTGGTGGCCCCGCCCCTTCCCCGAGGACCCCCCATCCACCGCCTGCTATATGGAGATATACCTATCTCATAGAGCTGGAAGGGACCCCCAAGGGTCATCGAGTCCAGCCCCCTGCCTTCACTAGCAGGACCAATTTTCCACCGCCTGCTGCTGCTGCCGCCTGCCTACCTACACTCCACATCCCCTCCCGCCCCCAGGTCCCCGCTGCTCACCGCGTCGCTCCTTCTCAGGGGCGGGGGAGTGAGGGGGGACGCTGCGAGCAAGCGGCGAGCGCGGGGTCTGGTGGGGAAGTGAGGCAGCTCGGCTGGGCACTGGGGCCGCTGGCTCGGAGGGCGGGGGGGGGTAGGGTTGCCAACTTTCTAATCGCACAAAAGCGAACACCCTAGCCCCGCTCCTTCCCCGAGGTCATGCCCCCTTCCCCACCGCTTCCCACAGGCCCTGCCCGCCGTTTACTACATTCCCCCTCCCTCGGTGGCTCGCTCTCCCCCACGCTCACTCACTTTCACTGGGCTGGGGTGCAGGAAGGGGTGAGGGCTCTAATTTGGGGTGCAGGCTCTGGGGTGGGCCAGAAATGAGGGGCTTGGGGTGTAGGAGGGGGCTCCAGGCTGGGCGGTGAGGCAGAGGGGTTCAGGGTGTGGGAGGGGGCTCAGGGCTGGGGCAGGGGCTCAGGGTTGGGGTGCGGGCTTACCTCAGGCGGCTCCGGTCAGCAGCGCAGCTGGGGGGGCGAAGGCAGGCTTCCTGCCTGTCCTGTTCCTGGCCAATGGGCGTGCAGAGCCAATGCTCGGGGCAGGGGCAGCGTGTGAAGCCCTGTGGCCCCCCCACCTAGGAGCCGGACCTGCTGGCCACTTCCAGGGCACAGCGTGGTGCCAGCCAGGACAGGTAGGGACTAGCCTGACTTAGCTCCGCAGCACCGCCAACCAGACCTTTAATGGCGCGGTCGGCGGTGCTGACCAGAGCTGCCATGGTCCCCTTTTAACCAGGTGTTCTGGTCAAAAAACGGACACCTGGTCACCCTAGGGCCGGAGGCTGCTGGCTCTGCCCAGCACTCAGGTCGGGGGTGGCTCGGCCTGGTGCTCAGGCGGGGGGTGGGGAGGAATGGCTCGGCTCGGCGCTCTGGCAGGAGGTGGGGGGGAGTGGCTCGGCCTGGCACTCTGGGCAGAGGACGGTGGCTCGACTCAGCCTGGTGCTGGGGCTCGCTCGGCCCGGCGCTCTGGAGGGAGTGGCTCCGCTAGGCCTGGTGCTGGGAGTGGCCTGGCATGGCACTTGGCCTGGGGCTGGGGCTGGGGGGACTGGCCCGGGGGGGCTGGGGTGGGTGAGCCAAGGCATCTCTGGTCATGGGGGGGGGGCTCAGGGCTCCTCCAGTTATGGGGGGCAGGTTTTGGGGCTCCAGCATGTGGGGGGGGGGCCTTGGGAAGAAGGGGCAGGGCCAGCAGGCTAGCCTCCCCAAAGTGGGGGTTCACCTGCTGCCCATGCATGGGACAGACAGACAGACGGGGCTGGGGACATAGCGGTGCAGGGGGATGTGTCCATGGGACAGACAGACAGACAGGGCTAAGGACACAGCAGGGCAGGGGGATGTGTCGATGGGACAGACAGACAGGGATGAGGACAGAGAGGGTCAGGGGCATGTGAACATGGGACAGACAGACAGGCGGGGCTGGGGACATAGCGGTGCGGGGGGATGTGTCCATGGGACAGACAGACAGAAAGGGTTAAGGACAGAGCAGGGCAGTCAATATGTCAATGGGAGGGAGGGAGAGACAGAGAGGTCTGGGGACAGAGCAGGACAGGGCGATGTGTCCATGGGATAGACAGACAGAGTGGGCTAGGGACACAATTGGGTAGGGGAATGTGTCCATGGCAGAGATAGAGAGACAGGTTGGCACAGAGCAGGGCAGAGGGTTGTGTCCATGGGACAGATAGACNGGAGAGACAGAGAGGTCTGGGGACAGAGCAGGACAGGGCGATGTGTCCATGGGATAGACAGACAGACAGGTCTGGGGACAGAGAGGGACAGGGGGATGTATCCATAGGACAGACAGTCAGAGTGGGCTAGGGACAAAATTGGGTAGGGGAATGTGTCCATGGCAGAGATAGAGAGACAGGTTGGCACAAAGCAGGGCAGAGGGTTGTGTCCATGGGACAGACAGAGAGACAGGGGTGGGGACAGAGCGGGACAGGGCGACGTGTCCATGGCACAGACAGACAGACAGGGAAGGGGACAGAGTGAAGCAGTGGCAATGTGTATATGGGACAGTCAGAGAGATAAGACCGAGGACAGCCTGGGGCAGGGGGCTGTGTCCCTGGAGAGATAGACAGACAGGGCTGGTGACAGAGAGAAGCAGGGCATTGTAAATATGGGACAGACAGACTAACAGGGCTGGGGACAGAGCACAGCAGAGGGATGTGTCCATGGGGCAGACAGACAGACAGGGTTGGGGACAGAACAAGGCAGGGGGATGTGTTCATGGTACAGAAAGACCAGCAGGGCTGGGGACATCATGGGGCAGGGGGCTGTGTCCATTGGACAGACAGACAGAGGGGGATGGGGACAGAGCTGAGTAAGGGGATCTGCCCATGGGACAGACAGAGAGACGGCTGGGATAGAGCAGAGCAGGAGGATGTGTCCATGGGACAGACAGAAGGGACTTGGTACAGAGCGGGTCAGGGGCATGTGTCCATGGGAAAGATAGACGGGGCGGTGACAGAACCAGGTAGAACAGTCAGACGGGGCCACCGACAGCATGGGGAAGGGAGATGTGTCCATGGGACAGACAGACGGAACTGGGGACAGAGCAAGGGATGGGCATGTGTCCATGGGACAGACAGACAGACATGGATGGGGTAGAGGAGGGCAGGGGATGTTTCCATGGGACAGACAAACAGAGAGACAGGGCTGAGGATAGCATGGGGTGGGGGGACATGTCGATGAGACAGAGAAACAGATGGGGCCAGGATGGAGTTCCCTATGATCCACAGGATCAGTTCTATGCCCCAACTTTTAATCAGTCTCTTGGAGGATCCTCTTCAGTGTGCCAGACCCCCAAGGGTCAGACCTCTGTCCTTCAGGGCAGGCCCATCAGCACCACTGCCACACAGCCTAAGCTTCTGGGCTCCAGCCTCCTGCTTCACCCCGTGAGCTCTGCCCAGCGAGTTCACTGAGCCAGACTCCTAGTCAGAGGCTTGGCCATTCTGCAGAGACCAATGCACCCCAGCCAGGATTTGCAGTGACACCAGCCAGCCGTTTCCAAACAGAGCAGGGTGTATTAGTCAGTGGGACAGAGCACTGGATGTCCTTAGGTTAGCCCGGAGAACCAGAGGTTAACACATTGTCCATCTGGCCAAGCCAGAGTAATTCCCCAGACAAGCTGTCCCGGATCCCATTTCAGGCTCTGTCTCCCTGCTGCCTTGAGGACCTTGTTTACTGCTGGTCAGTAAATCGAGGTCAAAACAGAGTGCTTTGTCCAGAACAGCTGTTTAATAACTGCTGGCTGGGTTTGAACATGTGCTAACAACACTCTGCAGGGGGATTCAGAACTTTACATGTAATGTTGCTACACACATTCCACCAGGATGTTACTGACCAGCGAGTTATTAGCTTTCAAATGATACCTCGCAAGGCATTGTGTATAAAAAGTATGACAGCAGCGCCTAGGGTGTGAACAGAGGGGTGCTTTGGGCCACAAAGACAGAGCCCAAATCCTCACAGGGCCTGTGTGTGGCAGCGCTAGATACCGTGCTGCAGAGATGGGAATGACGACCCACCCAACACACATGCAAATGTACACACCCAGCATTGACCCACCCACCCTAACACAAACTCCCTGCAAAGGCCCAACACATGCAAGTGTAACACCGACAGACCCCCGTCGTCAGCATCGAACCTGGACCTCTGGAGCTTAGTGCATGAGCCTCTACCTCATGAGCTAAAAGCCAACTGGCTGTTAGCTAAGGCTGTAACGCAGACTCATCCTTATGGGGATGAATGGTTATGCAAACCAACACCCCAATAAAAGAAAGAAGGTTCTCCTGATCCCAAAGGACCGAGCCCCAGACCCAGGTCAATATACCAGTCAGATCTTACCCACAAATCACGCTGTTGCCAATCCTTTAGAATCTAAAATCTAAAGGTTTATTCATAAAAAGAAAAATATAGATGAGAGTTAAAATTGGTTAAATGGAATCAAATACATACAACAATTGCAAAGTTCTTAGTTCAGGCTTGATGGGATTACTGCTGATTTAAACCAATTAAGTCTCTGGAGTACAAACATGATACATCCCAGCTTGGATGGGTCATTCAGTCCTTTGTTCAGAGCTTCACTTTCAAGCACAATTCCTCCAGAGGTCAGAAGCAGGATTGAAGACAAAATGGAGGGGTTTCCAGGGCCTTTTATAGTCTCTTGCCATGCGGCCTGTGCTTTCTTTGTTTCAAACACAAGCTGCCCAGCACACGGCTTGGAAGTTCTCTCCATAGGCATGTCCCTGCCTGCCTTGCTGAGTCACAAGGTGTATCTGTCTTCTCTTAATGGGTCAGTTGTATAGCTGTTGGTCCTTAATGAGCCATCAAGCAGGCTAGGCAGTGCTGACGCCAAACTGTCTGGGGTATCACCCAGAAGCATAGCTTGAAATACAGACATCCATACATATCTATAACTCATAATACAAAGGCGATACAAACATATAAACAAGATTATCATATCTGGCAAATTATAACATTTTTGTAGATATCTTACATGGCATATCTGGCTGATTACTTCCTGGGTGCTACCCCAGGAGCCCACATTTGAAACAGGTATAGCACCAATACTTATAACTTTAAATACAAAAATAATACATGCATACAGATAGCATATTCATAACCAGCAAATCATAAACTTTTCATAGACACCTCACCTGACCTCCTTTGTAGAAGATTTGGTGCAACTGTAGGACCTTGGTTGCAACAATGATCTATGTGGTCACAGTTCATGTCAATAACGTCATACCCCCACACATAGATAAACCCCTCACATATTGACCTCCCTCCACACACTATACCTATCCCACATGAACCTTTCACACACATAAATGACCCCCTAGCACCTCCTCCCACACTTAGATACCCCCATGCTCATGTACCTCCCTCCAGACATACATACCCCCCACGCACATGTACCTCCCTCCACATATACTTCCCTCCACATGCTATACTCAGACATATACCTCCCCACACACCTACATACCGCCCACGTACACGTACCTCCTTCCACACAGTATACCCCTCCAAATGTACTTCCCTCCACACACTATACCCCTCACACACATATGTCCCTCCATACGCCATACCCTCATGCCTACCTCCACACACTATACCCCTCACACACGTACCTCCACACACTGTAACCCCACACATACCTCCCTCCACACACTGTGCCCACCACACTCGTAACTCCCCACACACACATGTATATAGTGTGTGTATCTGTGTTTGTGGTGTGCTTGCTGCTTGACTGAAATATACCCTGTGCTCTGTTTGTTTGTTTGAGGGACTGTGTGTGTGCTGAGCCTAGTGGCCTGCTAGGCAAGGAGCTCCTGGCCCTCAGAAACCATGTACGGGCTTTGAAGACCAGAGTGGCTGAACTGGAGGAGCTGAGGGAGACAGAGAGGTACATAGATGAGACTTTCCGGAACACAATAGAACGGTCCCACCCCCGGTCTGACAGCCTCTGTGCTGTTGAGGAGGATGAAAGTCCCAGGGAAGGAGAGCATCTAACTGGAGCAGAGGGAAACAATCCCATAGTTGGGACCCTCCTTCCAGATGGGGGAGGGAACTCGTTATTAGGAAGAGACAGGTATTAGTAATAACATAGCTGGGTTTCAAGTATCAGGGGGTAGCCGTGTTAGTCTGTATCCACAAAAACAACAAGAAGTCCCATGCATCTGAAGAAGTAAGGTTTTTTACCCACGAAAGCTTGTGCCCAAATAAATCTGTTAGTCTTTAAGGTGCCACCGGACTCCTTGTTGTTGTTATAGCTGGGTTTGCGATGACTGGGAGAACCGCATGGTGACTTGCCTGCCTGGTGCAAAGGTTGTGGATCTCTTGAGACATCTAGATAGGCTTATGTGTAGTGCTGGGGAGGAGCTGGTGGTTGTGGTACATGTAGGTACCAATGACATAGGGAAGGACAGGAGAGAGGTCCTGGAGGCCAAATTTAGGCTGCTAGGTAAGAGATTGAAGGACCTCCATGGTAGCATTCTCTGAGATGCTCCCAGTTCCACGCACAGGGCCAGTTAGACAGGCAGAACTGCACAGTCTCAATGCGTGAATGAGACAATGGAGTAGGGAGGAGGGGTTTAGATTTATTAGGAACTGGGGAAACTTTTGGGAAAGGGGGAGCCTATACAGGAAGGATGGGCTCCACCTAAACCAAAATGGAACCAGATTGCTGGCGCTTAAAATTAAAAAGGTTGTAGAGCAGTTTTTAAACTAAGGGCTGGGGGAAAGCCAACAGGTGCAGAGGAGCACATAGTTCGGCCATCCCTTAGGGGAGAATCTATTAATAGAGAATCTCTATGTCCTAGTGAGGACGAGAGGATGGAAAATGATCAAATAAAATACAGGTAGGATCTGATCAGAAACAGTCAAATAAAAAAGTATCCCATTCAATTACATTGTGTAATGGCAGACAGCTAAAAGGAGACAAGTTTTTAAAGTGCTTATATACCAGTGCTAGAAGTCTAAATAATAAAATGGGTGAACTAGAGTGCCTCATATTAAATGAGGCTATTGATATAATAGGCATCACAGAAACTTGGTGGAATGAGGATAATCCCATTGATTATCCTCATTATTAACAGTAATACCAGGGTACAAAATATATTGGAAGGACAGAACAGGTCATGCTGGTGGGGGAGTGGCATTGTATGTGAAAGAAAGCGTAGAATCAAATGAAGTAAAAATCATAAATGAATCAAACTGTACCATAGAATCTCTATGGATAGTAATTCCATGCTCTAATAATAAGAATATATTACCAACCACCTGACCAGGATGGTGATAGTGACTGTGAAATGCTCAGAGAGATTAGAGAGGCTATTAAAATAAAAAACTCAATAATAATAATAATGGGGGATTGCAATTATCCCCATAGTGACTGGGTACATGTCACCTCAGGACGGGATGCAGAGATAAAGTTTCTTGATACCTTAAATGACTGCTTCTTGGAGCAGCTGGTCCTGGAACCCACCAGAGGAGAGGCAATTCCTGATTTAGTCCTAAGTGGAGCACAGGAGCTGGTCCAAGAGGTGAATACAGCTGGACTGCTTGGTAATAGTGGCCATAATATAATTAAATTTAACATCCCTGTGACAGGAAAAACACCACAGTGGCCCAACACTGTAGCATTTAATTTCAGAAAGGGAACTACACAAAAATGAGGAGGTTAGTTAAACTAGTGAAAAAGTGAAATCTCTGCAAGCTGTGTGGAAACTTGTTAAAGACACCATAATAGAGGCTCAACTTAAATGTATACCCCAAATTAAAAAACATAGTAAGAGAACCAAAAAAGAGCCACCGTGGCTAAACAACAAAGTAAAAGAAGCAGTGAGAGGCAAAAAGGCATCCTTTAAAAAGTGGAAGTTAAATCCTAATGAGGAAAATAGAAAGGAGCATAAACACTGGCAAATGAAGTGTAAAAATACAATTAGGTAGGCCAAAAAAGAATTTGAGGAACAGTTAGACAAAGACTCAAAAAGTAATAGAAAAATTTTTTTTTAAGTACATCAGAAGCAGGAAGCCTGCTAAACAACCAGTGGGGCCACTGGACGATCGAGGTGCTAAAGGAGCACTCAAGGACGATAAGGCCATTGCAGAGAAACTAAATGAATTCTTTGTATCGGTCTGCACGGCTGAGGATGTGAGGGAGATTCCCAAATCTGAGACATTCTTTTTAGGTGACAGATCTGAGGAACTGTCCCAGATTGAGGTATCATTAGAGGAGGTTTTGTAACAAATTGATAAATTAAACAGCAATAAGTCACCAGGCCCAGATGGTATCACTCAAGAGTTCTGAAGGAACTCAAATGTGAAATTGCAGAACTACTAACTGTAGTCTGTAACCTATCATGTAAATCAGCTTCTGTACCAGATGACTGGAGGATAGCTAATGTGATGCCAATTTTTAAAAAGGGCTTTAGAGGTGCTCCCGGCAATTACAGGCCTGTAAGCCTACTTGAGTACTGGGAAAACTGGTGGAAACTATAATAAAGAACAAAATTGTCAGACATATAGATGNGAGGTAAATAATGGTGTCCCCCAGGGGTCTGTTCTGGGACCAGTCCTATTCAACATATTCATAAATGATCTGGAAAAAGGGGTAAACAGTGAGGTGGCAAAATTTGCAGATGATACAAAATTACTCAAGATAGTTAAGACCCAGGCAGACTGCGAAGAGCTACAAACAGATCTCTCAAAACTGGGTGACTGGGCAACAAAATGGCAGATGAAATTTAACCTTGATAAATGCAAAGTAATGCACATTGGAAAGCATAATCCCAACTATACATATAAAATGATGGGGTCTAAATTAGCTGTTACCACTCAAGAAAGAGATCTTGGAGTCATTGTGGATAGTTCTCTGAAAACATCCACTCAGTGTGCAGCGGCAGTCAAAAAAAGTGAACAGAATGCTGGGAATAATTAAGAAAGGGATAGATAGTAGGACAGAAAATATCATATTGCCTCTATATAAATCCATGGTACACCCATATCTTGAATACTGTGTGCAGATGTGGTCACCCCGTCTCAAAAAAGATATATTGGAACTGGAAAAGGTTCAGAAAAGAGCAACAAACATTATTAGGGGTATGGAGCATCTTCCGTATGAGGAGAGATTAATAAGACTGGGACTTTGAAGCTTGGAAAAGAGATGGCTAAGGGGAGATATGATTGAGGTCTATAAAATCATGACTGATATAGAGAAGAGGATAAGGAAGTGTTGTTTACTACTTCTCATAACACAAGAACTAGAGGTCACCAAATGAAATTAATAGGCAGCAGGTTTAAAACAAATAAAAGGAAGTATTTATTCACACAATGCACAGTCAACGTGTGGAACTCCTTGCCAGAGGATGTTGTGAAGGCCAAGACCACAACAGGGTTCAAAAAAGAATTAGATAAATTCATGGAGGATAGGTCCATCAATAGCTATTAGCCAGGATGAGCAGGAATGGTATCCCTAGCCTCTGTTTCCCAGAAGCTGGGAATGAGCAGCAGGGGATGGATCACTTGATGATTACCTGTTCTGTTCATTCCCTCTGGGGCACCTGGCACTGGCCACTCTTGGAAGACAGGATACTGGGTTAGATGGACCCTTGATCTGACCCAGTAGGGCCATTCTTATGTTCTTATGTTCCCTCCACAAACCACACCCCTCACACACGTAGCCCCCTCCACAAACTATACCCCTCACACACGTACCTCCCTCCACACACAATACCCCCGCACACGTACCTCTCTCCAAACATTATACCCCCTATATCTCTCTCCACACACTGCACCCCACACACATGTAGCTCCCTCCACACATTATACCCCCCACTTACCTTCCTCCACACACTATACCCCTCACACACGTACCTTCCTCCACACACTGTACCCCCCACACTCGTACCTCTTTCCACACACTGTACTCCCCACACATGTTCCTCTCTCCACAAACTGTACCCCTCACACACGTACCTTCCTCCACACACTGTACCCCCTCACGTACCTCCCTCCACACATTATACCCCTCACACACATACCTCCTTCCACACACTATATCCCCCACACCCATACCTCCCTCCATACACTGTACCCCCCACACTCGTACCTCCCTCCACACAGTATGCCCCTGACACACGTAATTCCCTGCACACATTATACCCCCCACACTTACCTCCCTTCACACACTGTAGCCCTCACACATGGCTCCTTCCACACACTGTACCCCACACACACATACCTCCCTCCACACACTATACCCCCCACACTCATACTTCCCTCCATACGCTATACCGCTCCCACTTGTAACTCCCTCTATACACTATAACCCTCACACACGTACCTCTCTCCACAAACTGTACCCTCACACACGTACCACCCTACATACACTGTACCCCTCAGATATGTACCTCCTTCCACACACTGTACCCCTCAGACATGTACCTCCCTCTGTACACTCTACCCCCCACACTTGTACTTCCCTCCATATACTATACCCCTCCCACTCGTACCTCCCACCATGCACTGTATCCCTCACACACGTACCTCCCTCCATACACTGTTCCCCTCAGACATGTTCCTCCCTCCACACACTATACCCCCCATACTCGTACCTCCCTCCACACAATATACCCCTCACACACGTAACTCCCTCCACACACTGTTCCCCTCAGACATGTACCTCTCGCCACACACTATATCCCCCCACATGACTGTACCCCCCACAATCGTACCTCCCTCCACACACTATACCCCCCGCACACATACCTCCCTCCATACACTAGACCCCCCACACTCATACCTCCCTCCACACACTATACCCCCCACACTCGTACCTCCCTCCACACAGTATGCCCCTGAAACTCCCTGCACACATTACACCCACCACGTACCTCCCTCCACACATTGTACCCCCCACAGATGTACCACCCTCAACACACTATACCCCTCACACACATACTGTACCCCTCAGACATGTACCTCCCGCCACACACTATATCCTCCCACATGACTGTACCTCCCACAATCGTACCTCCCTCCACACACTATGCCCCTCACATGCGTAACTACCTCCACACATTATACCCCCACTTACCTTCCTTCACACACTGTACCCCTCACACACGTACCTCCCTCCACACAGTATGCCCCTCACACACATACCTCCCTACATGCACTACACCCTCACACACGTACCTCCATCCACACACTATACCCCTCACACACGTAGCTCCTGCCATATACCGTACCTCTCACATACCTCCCTCCTTCCACACTCTATAACCCCCCACACGTACCTCCCTCTACACACTACACCCCTCACACACATACCTCCCCCGACATAGTTACCCCCATGCACACATACACACACCACCCCCACCACAGACATACCCCCCACATACACCGCCGAAGACACATTCTCCCCACACATTCACATATACACACAGCCCCCACACACTTACACCCCCACATATACACTCCTCCACTTATACACCACCCTCCACATATACACAGAAGCCCCCTACATATACACCCCTACGCACATACACACACCAGCCCCCTCTCATATACACCCCCTACATATACACCCACCCATACACATATATATACCCCACATATATTTATACATATACCCCCATCCTACACATTTATATACACCCTCACACACATACAGTCCCCCCCACACATAGAGCCCCAAACACACAAATGCCACCCCACAGAGCTACCACAAACAAACGCCCACACAGGGCACAAGCCAGCACCCACACACATACCACAAACACCTCCCTGCCCACCCACACAGATGGATGAGCTCCAGCTGTCTGCCTGCCATGGCTCTGCCCGGCGTGCTGCGGACAGCTGGTGCAGGGCCGTGTGGCTGAGCCCCTGTGCCGTGCAGCTCTCCCCTGCCTGTCACAGTTCCTGGGTGCTCTGGCACTCACAGCCCCCCAGGCTGGCTTTCTTTGGGGGGTAATTGATACTGAAGCACGTGTACCCAGCTCTGGGGGTGGTCTGTGTCAGGCCAGAACAGAAGTGCCCCCGGCCAGGGCAGCCCCAAGTGAGAACAGGCGTTCAGCTCCCCCCACAGGGGTCATGCTGTCTATGCTCCATGATTTCATTCACTTTGCTCCCTCTCTCAGAAACTTCACTTCCATGGACTCCCTGCCATGGGATTCAGCATAGGCCCAGCAGAGCCAGTCTGCCCGTGCACCTGTCTTTCTGTCCTCAGACACATCACCCTCTAACTATGGCCACATTGAACGTATCTATCTAATCTAGCTATCTATCCTCATACACCCCATCTATCTATCTATCTATCTATCTATCTATCTATCTATCTATCTATCTTCATACACCCCCTCTATCTATCTATCTATCTATCTATCTATCTATCTATCTATCTATCTACAGCACAGAGCTCTATGCTGTCTGTCTGTCCCCAGCACAGTGCTCTCTGCTCTCTCTCTCTGGTTGCCCTCACCCTGCAGCTGGGGGGAGCTGAGAGGCATTGCTGAGGGCTGTGGGGAGGGGGCTGGGGCCAGATCCCTGCACAGGGCAGCAATGCTGGGTTCATTGTTGTCAGCAGGCTGTTAAGCACCAGCCTCCCTGCCTATGTTTGGAAGTCGGCATGAATTGTGTTTGAGTCAATGACACATGTTCTCCGCGAGCGGGAGAGATTATCCCAGCGCAGGACAGCCCCGGGGACAGAGAGCGCGGGCCAGAGCAGGGAAAGTCTGAGTCACAGCTCCAGTTCCTGGGGACGGCACGGCTGGCCGGTGGCTCGCGGCTTGGCCCGGTGCAGGGAGAGACACGGAGACACAGCAGCACAGAGTCCCTGCATACGGAGCTCACCGACATGGTCCCTGGGTGTATGCCAGCAACAGGATCCCTGCACGGCACCTCCTGAGAGACGCCAGCCAGGCCCAGTGTGGACACTAGGGTGAGAGAAAGGCCTTCAAACACCACTATCTATCTATCTATCTATCTATCTATCTATCTATCTATCTATCCCCATACACCCCCTCTATCTATCTATCTATCTATCTATCCCCATCCCCACCCACCCACCCACCNCTGGAGGACAGGGCATGCGGGGAGGGTGCTGCAATGTCCCCAGGTCTCTGTGGGGGCTCAGGAAGAGAGCCAGGGTTGTATGCCACATTGCCGCCAGTTCTCGCATCAGCAGAAGAGGGTGCCCTAGCACCCAATGGGTGCTGGCTGCTCCAGACTCCCTGCTAGGCTGGCACAGGGCTAGGCTCTCTCTGTGGCAAGGTGCCCATAGTGCTGCAGGGCGTGACAGAGCACCGCCCCCCCAGCCCCAGCGGGGTGCTGGCTCCATACCCCCATGAGGGTCCGTGAGCTCTAGAGCCCTGCCCTGCCATTGCGTCTTCACAGCCCCGATCCCGCTGCACGGAGCTAACGGGCCTTTTCCATCAACTAAGCCTCACAGCAGCCAGCATGCTGGTAAATCTGGAGTCCCTCCCTGACTGCAGTGCGGTCAGATACAAAGACAGAGGGGGGTGTGGGGATAGATAGATAGATAGATAGATAGATAGAGGGTGTGTGGGGATAGATAGATAGGTAGATAGATAGATAGATAGATAGATAGATAGATAGATAGATAGATAGATAGATAGATAGGCTGTATGAGGATAGATAGATAGAGGGGGTGTATGTGTATAGATAGATAAGATTAGATGTGTGTGTATAGATAGATGTACGGAATAGATAGGTGTGTGGAGAGAGTGTGTGTGTATGTGGGGGGGATAGACAGTGTGTATGAAGAGAGATGGATCCACATCCTCCCCAGATCTGAGTAGGCTCCTCTCTGAGCCGCTCAGAGCTGACCACTGGGCTACAGGCTGTTCCAGCGGCATCTCTCTCAGGGCTGGTCTATACTGGGAACTTACATTGGCATCACTACATTGCTGAGGGGTGAGAAAAATCCACCCCCCTGAGCAGCATCCTTAAGCCAGCCTAACCCCTGGTGCAGACAGCGATAGGTCGGCGGGAGAATTCTTCCATTCGTCTAGCTGCCGCCTCCCACGGAGGTGGATTAAATACGCTGACAGGAGAACCCCTCCCATCACTGTAGTGAGTCTCTGCACTGAAGCGCTATAGTAGTGCCGCTGTAGACATAACCTTAGCCTTGATCTGCCTACAAACTACGTTGCTCAGGGGTAGATGCACATCCCTGAGTGACGCAGTTATACCGGCCTAACCCCGCACGGAGACAGCGCTATGTCGATGGGAGGGCTTCTCCTGTCCACATAGCTACTGCCTCTGCGGGAGGTGGAATCCCTACGCTGACGGGAGAAGCTCTTCACATCTTCACTAAGCGCTACAGCGGCACAGCTGTCAGTGTAGACAAGCCCTTAGGTCTGGTCTACACCGTTAGGTCAAAGTGAGGCAACTTATGTCGACCCAACTCTGTAAGCGTCGGCACTAACTAGTGCAGCTCCCACTGATGTAAGTGCCCCACTACCGTGGTTCTCAGCCAGAGATACGTGTACCCCTGGGGATATGCAGAGGTCTTCCAGGGGGTACATCAACTCATTTAGGTATTTGCCTAGTTTCACAACAGGCTACATAAAAAGCACTAGTGAAGTCAGTACAAACCAAAATTTCATACGACTTGTTTATACTGCTCTATATACTATACACTGAAATGTAAGTACAGTGTTTATATTCCGATTGATTTATCTGATAATTATATGGTAAAATGAGAGAAACAGCCGTTTTTCAGTACCAGTGTGGCTGTGACACTTTTGTATTTTTATATCTCATTTTGTAAGCAAGTAGCTTTTAAGTGAGGTGAAACTTGGGGGTACGCAAGACAAATCAGACTCCTAAAGGGGTACGGTCGTCTGGAAAGGTTGAGAGCCACTGGCCTACTCACCGACTTAATAACTCCTCCACCACAAGAGGCGTAGCGTTTGGGTCAATGTCGTTACGTCGACGCAGTGTCAGTGTAGACACTGTATGACTGACATCGCCTGTTGCCACCTTTCCGAAGCAGTCCCACAATGCCCCACGCTGACAGTTAAATCGGTGCAAGCGCTCCTGGTGAGGACGCGCACCGCCAACACAAGGAGCATAGTGCGGACATGCAAAAACAATCGAATTACTGCGGTGCTTCTACGTCGATGTAACTTAGGTCAACTTAATTTTGTAGCATAGACGTGCCCTTAGTCTCTACTGTTGAAGCTGGTCCATAGTGTGTAAAGACTTAAATAATTACAGGGCCAGGAAGTTTGACTCTGCAGCCCAGTGGCTGGGGCACAGGAGATCTGCACCGCAGCAGGCAGAGGGGGGATTTGAACCTAGCTTTCCCCTCTCCTAGCCGAGGGCGCTGCCCACTGGGCTAGGGGCTATAATCAGCGGGCTCTCCTTGGGGGTTTTCATGAGACAGGGCTGACCTGGCTCAGGCACCCAGCTCCAGGACAGGGGTCCCGGCTGACAAAGCCCAGCTGAGCTGGGCACCACACTGCCTCAGAGGGAAAGGGCCGAGGAGTTCTGGTCTGTGCAATCCACTGGAGGCGAGGCGCCAGGCACTGCACCGCTGAGCCCTTTGTGCATCCAGCCCTGATCGCTCGGGTAGGATTTGCTTTTCTGCTTTGGGAAGCCCTTGTTTTGCAGCGGGTGAGACAGACAGACAAGCGGACGGGGGAGGGGACTGGGGCCAGGCCCGCAGGCGGGCGCAGCTCCTGCTCTGTAACCCCTGCGGGGTTAGAGAGGCTCCAGGGCTGCCCACACGAGTCACGCTCGGGGATGCCAGCTCCAGCAGGAGGCGCTGGGGACACAGGCCAGTCACGATGAGCACTAACAAGCACTGGGTAACAGACAGGAAAATCCAGCAGCCTGGCAGGCAGAGGGAGCCCCCGTCTGGGTGGGGACAGTCCCAGACCTGAGGAGGTGATCGCCCTGGTTGGGGGGGCCTGGGCTCAGACCCACGGTGGGGGACAGTCTCCCCCGCAGGGGTAGGGGCACATGGTAGATGGGATCAGGGCCAGGGCCAGATCAGCAGGAAGCACCTACCCCAAGCTCACAGGTGACCTTTGCTGGGTGGGCAGCAGGGCTTGTGCACAAAGAGGCACCAGCCTTCCCCCCTGCCCCCACGCCATGACTGCATTTCCCCTGTGGGCATGACTCCCTCCCATCAGCCCTGTGTGGGCCAGCAACAGCACTGGGGGCTCGGCTACCAGGGGCAGGGCCCAGCCCCCTGCTCTAACCATTAGACCTCACCCCTGCTTCCCAGAGCTGCGGAAAGAGCCCAAGGTTCCTGGTTCCCAGCCCCAACCCCTAGTTAGGACCCACTAGACCCCAATCCCCTCCTACAGCCAGGGGTAGAACCCAGCAATGTTCCCTCTAATTTTTGACGTCCATGTGCGGAATGAATTTTGCTCTGTGCACCACTATGGAGTGATGTGTGGCGGGGGTGGGGCTGAGGGGTTCGGAGAGTGGGAGGGGGCTCAGGGCTGGGGAAGGGAGTTGGGGTGCGGGGGGCTGAGGGCTCTGGCTGGGGGTGTGGGCTCTGGGGTTGGGGATGGGGATGAGAGGTTTGGGGTGCAGGCTGCCCAGGCTGCAGCGGGGAGAGAGGACTCCCCTCAGCCCTCTCTCACCTCAGCAGCCCAGGGCTGGGTGAGAGCTCCTCTTCCTACTGTGGTAGCTGAGGCCAGGGCCTGGGGAGAGGCGCCTCTGCCCGCTGTGTGCCTGCGCGGTCCTTGGTGGCCGCGCAGCTTAGAGGGAACTTAGCAGTCAGGAGTCCTGACTCCTAACCCTCCCTGCTCTAACATCTAGACCCCAGTCTTCCTCATCTAACTCTCAGACAGTGACTGATGCTACCCACACTGACACCCCAGGGTGTCCAGGGGAAACCGGGAGGGTAGGGACGGGCCCCACATGCTGAGGGGATAAGGGGCCTGCCATGGAGGGGAGAACTGGCCCCGACAGAGGGACACGGAGAAAGTACTTTGACAGGCACAGGCCTGGTCCCGGATGTTGTCCAGGGCACCCCAGCCTTTGCCTCCCAACAGCAGCACTCTGCACAGTTTCCACATCCCATGAGCGGGAGAGCAAGTCACTCAGCCCCTCCCGCTCTCAGTGCTCCCCCCCGCTAGAACCAACCAGCCCTGCCCCTCTCAGTGCTCCCCCCCCGCTAGAACCAACCAGCCCTGCCCCTCTCAGTGCTCCCCCCCGCTAGAACCAACCAGCCCTGCCCCTCTCAGTGCCCCCCCTGTGCTAGAACCACCCAGCCCTGCCCCTCTCAGTGCTCCCCCCCGCTAGAACCAACCAGCCCTGCCCCTCTCAGTGCCCCCCCTGCGCTAGAACCAACCAGCCCTGCCCCTCTCAGTGCCCCCCCTGTGCTAGAACCACCCAGCCCTGCCCCTCTCAGTGCCCCCCCACTAGAACCAACCAGCCCTGCCCCTCTCAGTGCCCCCCCTGTGCTAGAACCACCCAGCCCTGCCCCTCTCCGTGCCCCCCCGCTAGAACCACCCAGCCCTCCCCCTCTCAGTGCCCCCCCCTCGCTAGAACCACCCAGCCCTGCCCCTCTCAGTGCCCCCCCACTAGAACCACCCAGCCTTGCCCCTCTCAGTGCCCCCCCCCCACGCTAACACTATTCAGCCCCTGCCCCTCTCAGTGCCCCCTCCACCCCCCGCCCCACGCTTGAGCTAGCTGGGTGGGATTCTGGACCCANCCCCTCTCAGTGCCCCCCCGCTAGAACCACCCAGCCCTGCCCCTCTCAGTGCCCCCCCCACGCTAACACTATTGAGCCCCTGCCCCTCTCAGTGCCCCCCCCCTCCCGCCGCACGCTTGAGCTAGCTGGGTGGGATTCTGGATCCATATGTCTGAGCCAGCAGCACTCCATGTGCAGACACGCATCCCTCAGCAGCAAGGGGTGGCAGCGAGTGGGGCAGGCCCACACCACGCAGCCTGGCCAGGGCTCCCCTCTCAGCTAGCTGTATTGCTAATCAATGGCAGGAGGCCCCCGTGGGGACGGCCAGAAGCCGAGCCCTGCTCCGGAGGGGCCGGGCCTCAACCGCCTGAGAAGGAGCTGACCTGTCACTGGGTTTATCTCTCACCTCTCAGCTCAGGCCTGCAAATATCTGAGCACTTCCCAGAGCAGGGAAATTGAGAGCTGAAGGGAATTCACTCAGCTCAGCTGGGACAGAGCCAGAAATAGAACCCAGGAGTCCTGGCTCCCACACTCCCCTAACCACCAGACCCCACTCCCTCCTAGAGCTGTGATAGAACCCAGGTGTCCCAGCCCTTCCCCCCCACCCCCACTCTAACCCAGTAGCCCCCACTGCCCTCCCTTGGCTCTAGGCGACAGGAAGCAGGTGCGGTGGGTGTCCCGTGGGGGGGATAGCTCTCCTTTGACGGGCGCTGCCTTCTCCACTCAGGCACGGGCAGCGCGTGGCATGGAGCTCCCTGAGGTGGAGGACAACGCGGAGTTCCTGGAGCGGCTGATGGAGGTGACCTCGCGCAGCCTGCCCCAGCTGGAGCTGCAGGAGCAATACACCATCATCAAGGAGCTGGGCAGCGGCACCTACGGCAACGTGCTGCTGGCAGAGCACCGGGAGCGAGGTGAGGGCAGCGCCAGCTGCTCCTGGGTGAGCCAGGCCTGAGTAGCCGCAGCCAGCATTGGGGCCCTGCAGGGAGCAGGGTGGGGAGTCGGCAGAGGGCTCTGTCCCCTCGTAGTCAGTGCTGGCCCCAGTGGGGCACTGCAAGGCGCTGTGCTGCAGGGAGCGGGGTGGGGGCTCAGCGGGGGCTCTCGCCCCAGCAGTCAGTGCTGGCCCCAGTGCCCCAGGGTGTGCTAGGGGGCACTGTGCTGCAGGGAGTGGGGCAGGAACTCAGGGACTCACCCAGTTGCTCTCTGACACCACTTACTTCAAAGTAGCCAGCTGCTGGCACAGGCACCGACGGCCCCATGCCACCCAGCAGGTGATCCATTGCCACTGCCATCCCAGCCACCCGGGCACCCACTGCCAACTCACAGGGGCCCGAGGGAGCAGTCTGTGAGGTGAGGGGGCAGCCACAGAAGGGAGTGATCCCACTCGGGGCTCTCTACACCCAGAACCTACTGACACAATGGGAATCTCCGAGACCACCCACAAGGCCCCTCCACCCCCTCTGTTTGTGCCCAAGCACTGCCCCCTGCTGAGACACACCGACCCCCACCTTTGTACCCAGGCTCCGTCCCCTGCTGGGACACACTGACTCCCTTTGCGGCCAGGCACCACTCTGCCCTTGCTGGGACACACTGACACCCCCTTTTTACCCAGTCCCTGCCCCTGCTGGGACAGACGGACCCCCCTTTGTGCCCAGGCCCTGCCCCCTGCTCGGACACACCGACCCCCCCCTTTGTGCTCAGGCCCCGCCCCCTGCTGGAACACACTGCTCCCACCTCCCTTGTACCCAGGCCCTGCCCCTGCTGGGAAACATTGACTCCCCCCCTCCCCCCCCGTACCCAGGCACGGCCCTGGCATTGAAGCTGATGCCGAAGGAGAGGACGGAGCGGCGGGAATTCCTGCGGGAGTACTGCATTGCGCTCTGCCTGTCTGCCCACACCGGTTTCCTGCGCACTCTGCCCATCGCCTTCGAGAGCCCCACCCACTTTGCCTTTGCCCAGGAACTCGCGCCCGCTGGGGACCTGTGTGCCATCGTGCATGACGGGGTATGCTGGCATGAGGCAGGGTGGCAGGGGGGTTCTGGGGAGTGGCGATCAGGGGATGGGGCATCAGATGTTAGCGGGGCCATTGAGCAGGGGATGGGATGGGGAGCAGGGGATGGGGAGTGGAGGATGACGGATCGGTGCTGGGGGTCTCGGGAGTGCGTGGCTGGGGGCTCAGCGGAGAGGGCTGGGAAGGGGTTGCTGCAGTACAGGGTCTCAGGATTCCTGGGGAGTAGGGGCTGGTGGGCTGGGGTCTTGGGGTGGGGGGCAGGGGACCAAGGGATGCAGGATGGGTTCTCAACAGGAGGCCTTGGGACCTGGGGTGCAGCATGGTAGATGCTGGAGGGGACACTGGTGTGCTGTGGGGAGTTACAGTACAGGGCACTGTGGGGTGCTGAGGAGGTGGGGCTGGAGGGAGCATAGGGTGCTGTGGGGGGAAGGGGCACTGTGACGGGGAGGTCTCCAGTGGGGGCGCTGTGGGGGCAGGTCCCCAGAGGGGGTGCTGGGGTGCAGGGGAGGTCCCTGGAGGGGTGCTGGGGCACTGTGTGGGGGAGGTCCCTGGTGGGGCGCTGGGGTGCTATGCAGGGGAGGTCCCCGGAGGGGGTGCTGTGAGCTGTGTGGGGAAATCCCAGAGGCAGTGCTGGGGTGCTATGTGGGGAGGTCCCTGGTGGGGCTCTGGGGTGCTATGTGGGGAGATCCCCAGAGGGGGCGTTGTGGCACTGTGCAGGAGAGGTCTCTGGAGGGGGTGCTGTGCGCTGTGTGTGGGAGGTCTCCAGAGATCCCTGCTGGGGCGCTGTGTGGGGAGGTCCCCAGAGGGGGCGCTGTGGCACTGTGCAGGAGAGGTCTCTGGAGGGGGCGCTGTGCGCTGTGTGGGGGAGGTCCCTGGTGAGGCACTGTTTGGGGAGGTCCCCAGAGGGGGTACTGTGCACTGTTTGGGGAGGTCCCCAGAGGGGGCACTGTGCACTGTGCAGGGGAGGTCTCCAGAGATCCCTGCTGGGGTGCTGTGTGGGGAGGTCCCCAGAGGGGGTGCTGTTGGTGGGAGGCCAGGGCTGCCCTTGTGTAACCCCCGTGCCCCCACAGGAGGGTCTCCCAGAGGTCCAGGTGAAGTGCTGCGCGGCCCAGCTGGCTGAGGCCCTGGACTTCATGCACGGCAAAGCCCTGGTGCACCGGGACATCAAGCTGGACAACGTGCTGCTCTTCGACTGCGAGTGCCGGCGGGTGAAGCTGGGCGACTTCGGGCTGACGCGGCTGGAGGGCACGCCCGTCTGCGCCATGTCGGGCACTCTGCCCTACGCGCCGCCCGAGCTCTGCCTGCTCGAGGCCTCGGAGACGCTGGAGCTGGACGCCAGCCTGGACGTTTGGGCCTTCGGGGTGCTGCTCTTCTGCCTCGGCACCGGCTGCTTCCCCTGGGACGTGGCTGTCAGCCCCGACCCCCAGTTTGAGGAGTTCGGCGCCTGGCAGAACAGCACGGTGGCAGGGGAGGCGCCGGCGCCCTGGAGGGCTTTCAGCACCGCCGCCCAAGAGATGTTCCGGCGGTTGCTGACCCTCGACCCCAACCGCCGCAGCCCAGCCATCGAGGTGCACAAGTACCTGCCCCTGGTCTGGCTGGCAAGCAGCCTCCGGGAGCTGGACGGTGCCGGGGGACTGGAGGGCCAGGGGCACAGCCAGAGCCTGGNAGGGGGTGCTGTGAGCTGTGTGGGGAAATCCCAGAGGCGGTGCTGGGGTGCTATGTGGGGAGGTCCCTGGTGAGGCTCTGGGGTGCTATGTGGGGAGATCCCCAGAGGGGGCGTTGTGGCACTGTGCAGGAGAGGTCTTTGGAGGGGGTGCTGTGCGCTGTGTGGGGGAGGTCTCCAGAGATCCCTGCTGGGGCGCTGTGCAGGAGAGGTCTCTGGAGGGGTGCTGTGCGCTGTGTGTGGGAGGTCCCTGGTGAGGCACTGTTTGGGGAGGTCCCCAGAGGGGGTACTGTGCACTGTGCAGGGGAGGTCTCCGGAGGGGGCACTGTGCACTGTGCAGGGGAGGTCTCCAGAGATCCCTGCTGGGGTGCTGTGTGGGGAGGTCCCCAGAGGGGGTGCTGTTGGTGGGAGGCCAGGGCTGCCCTTGTGTAACCCCCGTGCCCCCACAGGAGGGTCTCCCAGAGGTCCAGGTGAAGTGCTGCGCGGCCCAGCTGGCTGAGGCCCTGGACTTCATGCACGGCAAAGCCCTGGTGCACCGGGACATCAAGCTGGACAACGTGCTGCTCTTCGACTGCGAGTGCCGGCGGGTGAAGCTGGGCGACTTCGGGCTGACGCGGCTGGAGGGCACGCCCGTCTGCGCCATGTCGGGCACTCTGCCCTACGCGCCGCCCGAGCTCTGCCTGCTCGAGGCCTCGGAGACGCTGGAGCTGGACGCCAGCCTGGACGTTTGGGCCTTCGGGGTGCTGCTCTTCTGCCTCGGCACCGGCTGCTTCCCCTGGGACGTGGCTGTCAGCCCCGACCCCCAGTTTGAGGAGTTCGGCGCCTGGCAGAACAGCACGGTGGCAGGGGAGGCGCCGGCGCCCTGGAGGGCTTTCAGCACCGCCGCCCAAGAGATGTTCCGGCGGTTGCTGACCCTCGACCCCAACCGCCGCAGCCCAGCCATCGAGGTGCACAAGTACCTGCCCCTGGTCTGGCTGGCAAGCAGCCTCCGGGAGCTGGACGGTGCCGGGGGACTGGAGGGCCAGGGGCACAGCCAGAGCCTGGCCGGAGAGCAGCACAGTCAGGAACAGCCCCGAAGCAGCCCAGGCGCTGCCTGTGGCACCGCCCCCCCCACCGAGAGCTCTGCCCAGGCTGGGGGGTGCAGGCCCCAGTCCAACTTGGGAAAAGAGGTGGGGGGAGGGGAGGAAGGAGCAGAGGGAAAGGGAGGAGGCACTGGCAGGAGCGGAGGGGGAGGGGAGCCAGCACCCCCTGCCATAGCTTCCATCCCCTGCCACCCCTCTGTCTCCTCGGCCCCCATCCCGATCAGTTCCTGCTGAGGATCCCGAGATGAAGGGGCAGCCCGGGGCTCCCTGCCAGAGCTGCACTTGCCACAGCCAGATAGGCCCAAGGGCTGGGCTCAAGGAGCCTGTTCCCCTCCGACAGCGCCAGCCCCTGCTGGGTGGGCAAAGGAGCCTGCCTGCATCTACAGCAAGTCATGGGCAATGAGCCCGGCCATGGGGGGCACTCTGAGGTCAAGGTGACCCATTGGCCAGGGGCTCCCAGTGCAGGACTGTGGCTAAGGGGGCGAGCGCACGGCTGGGCTGGATCAGCAAGGGGTACCCAGCATGGTCGGGGAGGGTAAATGGGACCGTTCCTGGGCCCTGGGCCCAGCTCGGGTGTCCTCACTGGGACAAGCGGGGAGGGGTTGGAGAAGAGCTACAAGAAGGATTTGGGGGCTGGGAACCTGCCAGGCAGGGAGAGGCTGAGGGAGCTCAGTGGATTCAGTGTCTCTGCCCAGAGGAGGGTCAGAGGAGCTGTGATCCTGGCCTCTGGATACCTGCCCAGGGAGGAGATTTCAGAGAGCAGCGGGCTCTGTGCTCCCCCCGGAGCAAAGGCAGAGCCAGACCCACTGCTGAAGCCAGACTGATGCAGGCTGGGAATAAGGTGCAGATTTCTGATGAGGAGAACTAATGCCTGGAGCAGCTTCCTGCAGGGTTGGGGGATTCTCCTGACTCTGCTTTATAAACCTTTCTCACAGATCCACAGGATCGGGGCTATGGCCCCAGCTTTGTAACAGTCCCTGGGAGGAGCCCGTCAGTGTGCCAGACCCCCTAGGGCTCTCACTCTTTCTCCAGACTAAGCCACATGGCCTCACCGCCTCCTTAGGCCCGACCTCTGGGCCGTCAGCCCCCCTGCACCACCCCGTGAGCTCCGTTCAGGGAGTCCCACTGAGACAGACCCCGGAGGGAGACTTGTACAATCGTAGGGAGCAACACACCCCTCCACCAGCATGTGCAGGGACACACAGCCAGCGCTGTCGCTCAGTCTGACCTCCTCCCTCAGTAGAGCCCTGCACGGATACAAATTTCTATCTGTGGATGCGGATATCTGCAGATTGAAATCGGTATCCGCTGAACCACAGAGCTCCTCCGGGAACAAGCAAGAGGCCCCCAGTGCTTGGCCTGGGTTAGCCCTGAAGGACACATAGACCTTGCTTGTCATAGAAGCTTCTATTGCTTTTGGAAATTTAAGAGTGGAACTCGTTTGTGTGGGGGGGTGTTTACCTGCTTTACCCTTGTAAATCACCCGCTTGATTCCTTTTCCTATGAATCAATCTTTAGGTAGTTTATTACAGGATTGGCTACAAGTGTTGTCTTTGGCGTGAGATCTAAGGTGCAGTTGACCTATGGCGAGTGACTGGTCCTTTGGGAGTGGGAGTCACCTGGATATGGCTCACTCACATGGCCTCAGGGAGCCAAGTGGTGGAGGCAACCACCAGATGACTCCTACCCTCCCTGACATACTCAGGGATCGCATCATGGTGACCTCCAGCTGCCCCCGCCCCTGCCAGCCTCAGGGATCTAATGGCAGCAGAATCTGAGAACCCTTCATCCAGGGATATATATATATATATATATACACACACACACACACACACACACACACACACACACACACACACACAGTGGCAGCAACACCCAGCCACAACCCACCTCTGCCCCCTCTGAACAAATTCAGAAATCCTGTGGGGAAAGTATCCAGCTCTCTCCTGCCCCCTTGCTGGCCTCAGGGACCCAGTGGAGACAGCATCTGGCCACCCACCAGCCAGCACCATGGATCCATTGGTGGCTTCATCTGGCTGCCCCCCCGTCCTCTCACCCCCCCACTGTCCTGAGTGATCCGGTGGTGGTGATACCAGGCCTGCACCCCTCTGTCAGGGATCAAGTGGCAGCCGCAACGGGCTGACCCCACCCACCACCACCATCGCCAGCCTCAGGTTTGCCATACTGGTGGTGGCACCCAGATACCCCCACTCCCTCCGCCAGCCTCAGGGATCCAGTGTCCATGGTACCCAATGTAGTAAGATGAGGCCCTGAAACATAAACCCTTATATCAGCGGCCCGGTATGAGGCCTAAGGCCTGAACTAAAGTAATGGTCAAGACTTTGCTAACGTAAAGCAAAGTTAAGCTGTGAGCCAGAGGCAGGCCCTGCTCACAAAAGTTGGCAAGAAGAAGGCTGCTAATTGGACATATACACATATATAAAGCACAAATAGGCTAAATATGGGCCAGGATGGCACCAGAACAGTCCGGTACGAACACATTCCACAGAGATAATGCGTAACAGGCTGACCCATCCTAAAAGACAGGGTCAAAAGGATAATATGATGGATAGACTTGTTTGTTCGAACCAACATGTACCAGCAGAGAGGCAGCACCCCAACATGCAGAGGGGTTGTACCTCAATATGTCAGGAGCGATGTGTAATTTGTTTGTACCTGTGTATAAGAATGCACACCTGAGGAGGTGTCTAGGGGCCAGTGGAGAGTCCCGCCACTGACTGAGCTGAGTCCATTGTCAGGGAGCACATATGTACTAGCAGAACTGTAGACATCTGATCTGGGGAGCTAGAGACTGTGTTTTGTTTGGCAATAAACCTGGCCGGGTGCCTTCGTACCTTATCGGAGTCTGTGGTCATTGGAGGTTCTCTCGGGGTCTGCTGCGTCAGCTATCTGTGCAGAGCCGGGGCAGCACACAGGGAACACACACACACAGCTGACTGTTATCAACATTGAACAGAGCAGAGCACCACACCAGTGACGTCTGATGACACCCAACTCGCCCCATGGAACGAGCCACCGAAATATCTTGAGAGAACCTGGTTCAAAATGGAAATAAAGCTCCCTCCGACCACACACCCCTAGTTGTCACCTGTCACCCCACATAGGCTCTCATACGGGGTATAATCAAACAATGACACCCCATACTCAACGGGGACCCCATTCTAAAAGCAATTTTTCCTGAACCCCCTCTTCTGGCCTTCAAACAACCCTCCAACCTCATCATCAGAAGCAAGCTCCCCACAGACCAGGACCTAGCAACTCAAAGCAGCACCAGACCTTGCCAGAACAACAGATGCAAAACCTGCAGCCATATCTCCACTGCTACCATGATCCACACTCCCACACAACACACCTTTCAAGAGCTACACATGCCTAGCACAACATGAGATGTAACCTCACCCCAATAACAACTAGGTGGGTGAAACCAGACAAGCATTACGGTGTCATATGCACTCACTCAGGAAAATGATAAAAGACAAAAATACCCTGTCACCTGTGGGTCTCCCCACCTGCCCCCCATGTGGTTTATGCCCCTCCGCCCAAGGATCTGCCCCCTTCCCGACAGCCTGCTTTGGGTCTGTCTATTCTGCAGTTGTGCGCAGTGATTGCAGCTCATGTAGACGTACCTGAGCCAGCTAGCTCGGGTCCCCGGTCCCTGGTAAGTGCTCCCCAGGCTCGCCTGTCTGGATGTGCACTCTGTGCTATGGGAGCTAGCTAGGCCGGATACGTCTGCACCAGCTGCACCCGTGATACTAGTCTGACTCTGGTTTCTCTGTAGCTCCCTGGCCAGGCTCTCACTCCCGCTTCTCCCCGCAGGGCCCCTGCCGGCTCCCCAGGTCTCTCTGAACATGTCCCTGGCTCATGTTGGGGACACAGTTGCCGTGAAGTGTCTGGTCCCAGGAGAGTCCCCCATGACCCGCGTTATCTTCTGCGAGGACGGGCAGGAAGCTGCAAGTCAAGCGATCACCCCCGGACGATTCTCTTACGACTTCACCCATCGCGTCTCCGGCCCGGGGGACGCCGGGGATTTCTCCTGCAGGTACCAGCACAGGGGTGACAATAACGAACTGGTTAATTCCAACCTGAGCACCCCCAAGACCCTGCACGTGACAGGTGAGGCCCTGAGCCCCTGGCCTGCCCCACCCAGAGCGGCCGGGCAGACAGCGGCGGCTCCAGGCACCAGCGCTCCAAGCGCGTGCCTGGGGCGGCAAGCCACGGGGGGCACCCCCCTGCCGGTCCCTGCGAGGGCGGCAGTCAGGCAGCCTTCAGCGGCATGCCTGCAGGAGGTCCCCGGTGCCGCGGATTCGGCGGCAATACAGCCGAAGCCACGGGAACGGTGGACCTCCTGCAGGCATGCCGCCGAAGCCACGGGACCAGGGACCTCCCGCAGGCACGCCGCCGAAGGCAGCCTGCCCGCCGTGCTTGGGGCGGCAAAAAAGCTAGAGCCGCCCCTGCGGGCAGAGACAACCCTGACCCCACTGCTGGGACAGGAACCAGTCACTGTGCCAAGCTCAGAGGGCTCTGGGGCAGCTGGGGTGTCTGGGCAGAAGCCCCCATCACACCCCTCCTGCAGGGCAGGGACTCTCTGCCACCCCCCACTGCTGTGTCTGGGGAAGCTGGCTGGGCCGACACAGCCCAGAAAAGCCCAGGGTTCCCCAGAGCGTCCCGCGGTGCCCGAAAGCCTGGCTGAGCAGTGACTGCCTGGACTGGCTGGGCCCTTTCACAAGCAGGGCCCGAGGCTCTGTGCCAGCTGCTGCTGAGCCCCACGGACCCTGCCCCCAGGCCTGACCGGTGCGCCAGCGTGAGCTGAGCCCGTGCACTGCGTGTGGGGCTGTAACAGCTCCTGTGCCCTGCGGCTCGGCACAGAGGGGACCTGGACACTCTCTCCCCACTGGGTTACGGCAGCAAACCCACTAGTCCCACTAGTCCCCAGGCCGTGCAGCACCCCCAGGAGCTCGTCTCTGGCTGGGTGGTCCTGGAGGGGCGGCTCTAGCAGGCTCCGGGGCCAGAAGCCCCATCTGGCATAGGGGCAGCCCCTTTCCCTGCAGTCCCTGTGCTGGCTCAGGCACGACTCCGGCTTGGTGCATTGTTCCTGCCGTCAGCCTAGGCTGGCACAGGGCTCTCTACCTGGCCCTCCCCCTGCCAGCTCTCAGGGATGACAGGAGGCCCAGGCTCACTGCCCAGCAGGTGCTGCTGGTGCCACTCTGTGTGCGTGTGCCCCCCATCTGGGATCGGAGCTGCCCCCATTCTCCCAGCATGCACTGGGACAGGCTCAGCTGGGATGGCAGAAAAGCTGCAGCCTGGAGCACTCTGAGCTGTACGTGGGCATGGAGCCGGTTCGGGGCTGCTGTGCAGCGGGGCCTGAGCCACTGTGGCTGGGGCGGATATGGGGCAGGGGCAGGGGCAGGGGCAGGAGAGGAGAAGGCAGGAAGTGGCAGGCTGGTATTTAACCAGGTGCCCATGAACCAGGCAGGCTGCTGCCCCTAGGGGCAGACGTGCTGGCTGACAGGACGGGGGCATGGGGAGCTGGGCCTGTGAGGTGGCTGGGCGAGGCTGGGGGTGGCAGAGGGATGCTGCTGTGTAGGAGGATCAGCTGTACCAGAGACCCGGAGGGCAGGTGGCTGCTGCCTCTTCCCCTGAAGGAAATTGGCTCGTTCTGTGCAGGTTGGGGGCAGAGACGGCTCCTCCGGGGGCAGCCTGGGCCCTGCCTGCCCAGCCTGGCTCTCTCACTGGGAGTCAGTGTCAGCTCCCTGGCCAAAGCCTGGACCCACAATGGGCACTGCCGGGCAGGGAGGGGGGCTGAGGGGCAGGGAGGGCTGTGGGCAGGCAGAGGGTCGGACCTGCAGGACCCAGATATCGGGACACAGGGGTCTGGTGAACCTGGGGGACCCAGGGAGAGCCAGGAGCCCCTGTCCCTGCTCCCCGCGCCCTACAGCGCTCAGCACCCATCCTGAGAGCAACACAGAGCCATGGGAGCCACTGGTGGCCTCTGCTGGCCCCTTCCCAAACTCTGCCCAGGGCTGGTGCTGCCAACAACCTGGGCGCTGGGCTAGTGGGCTGGTATTAGGGGTGGGGGCTGGCTGGTATTAGGGGAGGGGGCTGGGCTGAGGGGCTGGTATTAGGGGAGGGGCCTGGCTGGTATTAGGAGAGGGGCCTGGGGGCTGGGCTGGGGGGCCAGAATTAGGGGAGGGGCCTGGGGGCTGGGCTGAGGGGCTGGTATTAGGGGAGGGGCCTGGGGGTTGAGGGGCTGGTATGGGGGGGGGGGGGCTGGCTTGCTTTAGGGGCAGGGGCTCTCTGTGGTGAAACCTGGCCTGTGCAGAGGGGCCAGCCCCAGGGCCAGGCAGCACTTAACTCCCCTGAACCCTCAGCACTGGGCGTGAGCAGGGCCTAGGCCTGGTGCTGCCCCAGGCACAGGGCGGCTGGGGAATGTCGCCCATGCACACAGCCTATCACACAACCCACTCTGCCCACCAGGCGAGCCCCGGGCTGTCTGAAGGGTGCAGGGGTCTCCAGCACATTCAGATCCCCGAGGGTGCTCCACAGACAACAGCATCTGATTGGAGCTTTTGACCTGCGGAGCTTTGACCCCAGTGACAGGTGCCAGGATCAATGAAATGTTGGTTTGTTAAATGGACAGTGACGTCCTCGCTGAGTCTGCAGTGGGGAAACTCAGTGTGACACTCAGAGCAAGAGAGAGAGTCCAGGGACCTCGGCTGGAATAAACTGGCAGAGCCCTATAGACTCCAATGGAGGGACGCCAGTTCACACCCTCTGGGGATCATCTGACCCATTGACTCCAGCAGGGTGATGCTGATTTACACCCGCTGGGGATCTGGCCCCAGTGAGGCTGCAGGCGTCTCTCCCACACGGTGCGATTCTCTTTGCCCTTGTTCCACAGGCAGCGCGAGCAGCAGGGGAGGAGCCGACCTGCACAGGTAACAGGGTATTGCTCTGTCACACCCTGATTATCAGAGCCCGGCTCTGTGCCCCCAGCTCTGACCTCAGGGCATAAAGTCTGAGCCAAACTCACCCGGGGCCCAAGGCCTGCCCCCACTTGGCTACCTCCCCCGAAAGCCCCACCCATACTCCACCCCCGGCCCCGCTCTGCCCCCACCCCTATCCGCCTCTCATGCCTCTTCCCCCAAAGCCCCACCCCCCACTAGGGTTGCCAAACTGTCTAATCCAGGGGTAGGCAACCTATGGTACGTGTGCCAAAGGTGGCATGTGAGCTGATTTTCAGTGGCACTCACACTGCCCAGGTCATGGCCACCGGTCCGGGGGGCTCTGCATTTTAATTTAATTTGAAATGAAGCTTCTTAAACATTTTAAAAACTTTATTTACTTTACATACAACAATAGTTTAGTTATATATTATAGACTTATAGAATGAGACCTTCTAAAAATGTTAACATGTATTACTGGCACGCAAAACCTTAAATTAGAGTGAATAAATGAAGACTTGGCACATCACTTCTGAAAGGTTGCTGACCCCTGGTCTAATCACACAAACCCAAACACCTTTGCCCTGCCCCCTGCCCCGCCTCTTCCCCAAGGCCCCACCCCCACGCCGCCCCTTCACCAAGGCCCTGCCCCGCTCACTCCATCCCCCCTCCCTCCGTTGCTCACTCTCCTCCACCCTCACTCACTTTCACCGGGCTGGGGCAGGGGGTTGGGGTGCGGGAGGGGGTGAGAGGTACTGGCTCTGGGAGGGAGTTTGGCAGTGGGAGGGGGCTCAGGGCTGGGGCAGGAGCTTGGGGTGCGGGAGGGGGCTTGGGGTGCTGGTTCTGGGAGGGGGCTTAGGGCTGGGCAGGGGCTTGGGGTGCAGCGGAGGGTTCGGGGTGTGGGCTCTGACTGGTCGGCGCTTACCTTGGGTGGCTCCCGGTTGGCAGCGCAGCAGGACTAAGGCAGGGTCCCTGCCTGCCCTGGCCCTGGGCTGCTCCCAGAAGTGGCAAACACAACCCTGCGACCCCTGGGAGTGGTAGGGGGGTCCAGCCGCTGCCCCTGTCTGCAGGCACCGGCCCCGCAGCTCCCATTGGCTGCAGTTCCTGGCCAATGGGAGCTGTGGAGTCAGTGCTCAGGGCGTGGGCAGCTTGCAGAGACCCCCTGCCCCCCCAGGGGCCTCAGGACGGCAGGGAGCCTGCCTTAGCCCCACTGTGCCGCTGGACTTTTAGTGGCCTACAATCTGCCGGTTTGGCTTCCGTAGCCTCTGGGAGATAGAGCCCGATTCCGGGAGACTCCTGGTGAAACCAGGAGAGTTGGCAAACCTACCCCCCACCCGCCCCTCTTCCCCCGCCCACCTCTCACGCCTCTTCCCTGAGGCTCCCCTGCCCACTGCTCTTGCCTTTCCCCCAAGGCTCCCCGACCCACCACTTGTGCCNTGCGGATACAGACTAACACGGCTATTACTCTGAAACAATAGTTTAGTTATATATTATAGACGTATAGAATGAGACCTTCTAAAAATGTTAACATGTGTAAGCAGAGTCAGGATGAGCTCTACCCTGACATCTGGTGGTGAATTATGGGGAGTGTGGAAAAGAACTTCAGGGGCTGATCTCATTTGCATAGGCACACCCACCCCGCCTAGCGTGAGCCGCAGCAGCCCAAAATGGTCACTTTGGAAGCTGTGGGATCCCCAGTTTCTCTGTTATTGGGGCAGGAGGAATAAAGTGTTGTTACCCTGAGTTACCATGGTTATGTGAATCAAGGCCAGTGGAATTGTTTGATGACAGAGGGACTCACCATCAACTAAGTAGCACTTGCTAGACAAGGGACATGGGTTCCAAAACCCATTGAAGGAAAAGAGGTTGGGGACAGGTATTTATACCTGATGAGATGGGCCCTCTTTGAGGGCCTGAAACACCAATTTCTCTTCCTCTCCCTCCCACTGTTGAATGTCAGAGCTAACTTTGATCCCATTAGGAATCTAGTTACAAACTGCTGAGCTGAATTTGCTTTGGGTCAATGGTGCACCAGCACTAGGGCTCAAGCTGAAATCACTAAGAGCTGAAATCACTGAGTGCTGTGTTAACCAGTGGGGGAGCCTGAAGCTATATTGCTAAACGGCTGGTGGAGTGGTTTGCGGGCCGGTTGGCATGGCCCACGGAACGGCAAGCGGAGCAGTTTGTGGGACGGTTGACGCTGCTTGTGGGACAGCGAGCGGAGCGGAGCAGTTCGTGTGACGGCTGGTGCAGCTCATGGGACGGCTAGTGGAGTGGAGTGGCTCATGGTGAAGGCGGCAGCAGAACCCCACGGAGAGGCGGGGCAGTTGGCCTCGGACTACGTAAGGTGCCCCTTAACACCCTGCGTACCCTTTCTCCCCCCCCCCTTCCACCCAGGCTGTGGGGGGCAAAAACTCTGCAGCTCTTGGCTGCACTGACCAAGGACAGAGACGCTTGGGTTGTTGGACTCAAGAGACTTTAGAGGTGTTGGACTTTGGGGTGATCTTTTGGGTTGTTGGACTTAAGACCCTGAGGGGGAAAAGGACACTGCCAACCTTACTTGGGGGTGGGTCTTTTGCTCATGNCTGACCAAGGACAGAGACTCTTGGGTTGTTGGACTCAAGAGACTTTAGAGGTGTTGGACTTTTGGGACTTTGGGGTGATCTTTTGGGTTGTTGGACTTAAGACCCTGAGGGGAAAAGGACACTGCCAACCTTACTTGGGGGTGGGTCTTTTGCTCATGGTTTGTATTATGAATCCTGTTTGTGGTGTTTCCCCAATATAATGCCGCATTGTTTCCCTCCTTTATTAAAAGGATTTTGCTACACTCAGACTCCGTGCTTGTGAGAGGGGAAGTATTGCCTCTTAGAGGCGCCCGGTGGTATGAAATTGTCCCAGGTCACTGGGTGGGGGCTCGAGCCGGTTTTGCTTTGTGGTATTGAAACGGAACCCCTAGATACTGAACCCGGCCCTTGTTGCTGCCAACTCAGATGGGCAGAAGGGTTACACATGTATTACTGGCACGCAAAACCTTAAATTAGAGTGAATAAATGAAGACTCGGCACATCACTTCTGAAAGGTTGCTGACCCCTGGTCTAATCACACAAACCCAAACACCTTTGCCCTGCCCCGCCTCTTCCCCAAGGCCCCACCCCCACGCCGCTCCTTCACCAAGGCCCTGCCCCGCTCACTCCATCCCCCCTCCCTCTGTTGCTCACTCTCCTCCACCCTCACTCACTTTCACCGGGCTGGGGCAGGGGTTGGGGTGCGGGAGGGGGTGAGAGGTACTGGCTCTGGGAGGGAGTTTGGGAGTGGGAGGGGGCTCAGGGCTGGGGCAGGAGCTTGGGGTGCTGGCTCCGGGAGGGGGCTTAGGGCTGGGCAGGGGCTTGGGGTGCAGCGGAGGGTTCGGGGTGTGGGCTCTGACTGGTCAGCGCTTACCTTGGGTGGCTCCCGGTTGGCAGCGCAGCAGGACTAAGGCAGGGTCCCTGCCTGCCCTGGCCCCGGGCTGCTCCCAGAAGTGGCAAACACAACCCTGCGACCCCTGGGAGTGGTAGGGGGGTCCAGCCACTGCCCCTGTCTGCAGGCACCGGCCCCGCAGCTCCCATTGGCTGCAGTTCCTGGCCAATGGCAGCTGTGGAGTCAGTGCTCAGGGCATGGGCAGCTTGCAGAGACCCCCTGCCCCCCCAGGGGCCTCAGGGCGGCAGGGAGCCTGCCTTAGCCCCACTGTGCCGCTGGACTTTTAGTGGCCTACAATCTGCCGGTTTGGCTTCTGTAGCCGCTGGGAGATAGAGCCCGATTCCGGGAGACTCCTGGTGAAACCAGGAGAGTTGGCAAACCTACCCCCCACCCGCCCCTCTTCCCCCGCCCACCTCTCACGCCTCTTCCCTGAGGCTCCCCTGCCCACTGCTCTTGCCTTTCCCCCAAGGCTCCCCGACCCGCCACTTGTGTCTTCACCCTCTCCCCCAAGGCCTCCAGGTGGGCAGAGTGGGGACGGGAAGAGACAGAGCGAGGCCAGGGCCTTGCGGGGAAGAGGACGAGTGGAAACTGGGCCTCCGGGAGGATCGCTGGCAGGGCCAGGGCCTGGGAATCCTTTCGGCAACAGCACACTCCAAAGGTAGGGTTGCCAGGTGTCCAGTTTTCGACTGGAACACCCAGTCAAAAAGAGACCCTGGCAGCTCCGGGCAGCACTGCTGGCCGGGCCATTAAAAGTCTGGTCAGTGGCGCAGCGGGGCTAAGGCAGGCTTCCTGCCTGTCCTGGCTCCGCGCGGCTCCCGGAATCTGCCAGCATGTCCCTGTGGCCCCTAGGTGCAGGTGCGATCAGAGAGGCTCCACATGCTGCCCCCGCCCCAAGCGCCGGCTCCACAGCTCCCATTGGCCAGGAACCACGACTAGTGGGAGCTGCAGGGTTGGCGCCTGCGGGCGTGGGCAGCGCGCACCACGCAGAGCTGCCTGTCCGCCCCTGCGCCTAGGAGGCGGACATGCTGACCACTTCCGGGAGCTGTGAGGAGCCAAGGCAGGTAGGGAGCCTGCCTTAGCCTCACTGCACCACAGACCGGGAGCCACCTGAGGTAAGCGCCTCCCGGCTGGAGCCCAAACCCACACCCACACCCCAACCCCCAGCCCGAGGTCAGAACCCCCTCCCGCACCCTAACTCCCTCCCAGAGCCTGCACCCCAACCCCCTGCCACAGCCCTGAGCCCCCTCCCGGAGCCTGCACCCTGCACCGCCTCCCACACTCCAACCCCTAGCACAGGGCCCGTTCCCACACTCCAAACCCCTTGGCCCCAGTCCAGAGCACTCCTGCACCCCAAACCCCTGATCCTCGGCCACACCCCAGAGCCCACACCCCCAGCTGGAGCCCTAATACCCTCCCGCAACTTAACCCCATGCCCCAGCCCAGTGAAAGTGAGGGTGGAGGAGAGCGACAGAGGGAGGGGGGATGGAATGAGTAGGGGCGGGCCTCAGAGAAGGGGTGGGGCAGGGGTGGGGCCTAAGGGAAGGGGCAGGGAAGGGGGCGGGACAAGGGTGTTTGGTTTTGTGCAATTAGAAAGTTGGCAACTCTATCCAAAGGTGGCAGGCTGGTTATTTGGGAAGGCTTAGCCTCCCCTGGCTTCTTATACCCACCACCCATGCCCCTGCGGCATCACTTACATCCCACTTCCACCCTTGTCTGAGCACACAGCTGGTGCCAAGACCTTGTGCTGTCCCTCTGCCCAGGACAGGGTCGCCCCCGCGGTGACCTGCCAGTCACACTGGAGAGGGGCAATAGGGTCTGGGCTGCTGTGTCTGTCACTGGCTCCTGTGAGGTCTTTGCACAGAAACCCGGTGCAGCCTGAGCAAACCTGGGCCGTTTCCTGCTCCTCCGACCCCTCAGGGCTGTGCTGGGCAAAGGGAGGGGCCTCCCCAACAGCCTCCATCACTTAGGCCTCCCGTCGGGGGAATGTGCCCCTCTGCAGCATGATCCCCCTTAGATCTAGGCCTCCGGGAGCTCACAGGGGTCTCTGCTACACGGCAGCTGCTCTGTGACTAGTGCTGGCCCTGCAGTCCCACACGCTGCTTTGCACACGGCTGTCACCATGTCCCTTTCCACATTGCAGGGCCGGTCATGTCCCTCGCCATCTGGGCCACTCGCTGCACCCTGGTCTTGCTCCTCCTGGTGTCTGCTCCCGTCATCACCTTCATACTGGAGAAATGGGGCCTGCCCGAGCCTGCGGGGCTGGAGGAGACTCCTCCGGGGAGCATCATCATCATGGGAATGAAAGGCCTGGGAATGGGAGAACCCCATTGACCAGCTGTGAGCAGGAGGCAGGGTGCGGATGGGGCCTGGGAAGATACCAGTTCCCAGCTCTGAGAGGGTGTTGGGGAGACACCAGTGGTCAGTGCTGCACAATAGGCCCCTGCAGTAACTGTCTTTGCCAAGGTAACTCCTGCAGCCTCCTTCAGTCCCCCCTCCCTTCCCCCGCTGGGATGCTGTCAGTCACTCTGCCCTGCAGCCTGCAGCCTTCTGCTCACTCCCAGCCAGGCCAGGGCCAGGCCAAGTTCTTACCCTACCAAGAACTGTCCCAGCCAGACAGCCCAACCCAGCTCCTTCCTTCTGTACAAATAATCCCTCCTGCAGAGAGGCTGTAAATTTAGAAAAGGAGGATGGGCTAGTTGTTAGGCACCAAGGTGGAACTTTTGGGAGATTGAGATTCGGCCTGTCACTGCCTCTCTCTGGGCCTCAGCGCCTCATCTTTGAAATGGGGACAATAATTCTGCCTTGTCTAAGGGGAGAATTTTCAAAGCCCCTAAGGGATTTAGGAGCACAAGTGTGTGACTGTGCTCTGTGCCCACTGCCTGGTGCTCCTAAGTCCCTCAGGTGCTTTTGAATATCTTCCCCTTAGTTTGGGAACTCCTCCGGGCAGGGGCTGTCTCTCACTAAGGGTTCGTCTGCACGGGAAATGGACCAGAAGAACTACACTGGTGTCATTAAACCACTGCAGTTATTCCAGGATAATGCTCCGTGGGGA
Source organism: Platysternon megacephalum (assembly GCA_003942145.1). Classification (NCBI taxonomy): domain Eukaryota; kingdom Metazoa; phylum Chordata; order Testudines; family Platysternidae; genus Platysternon; species Platysternon megacephalum. The sequence goes on from QXTE01000312.1 coordinate 1,222,375, forward strand.
CATTCTTAGTCCGGAATCAGAGAGCCTTGGTCAGGGTTCGTTTACACCATTTTCAAAGTGACATAAGCTAAACTGGACAAAGCCCCTCATACACTGGAATAAAGGTGTCTCCCCAGGGAGTTATCCAGGGATAGCTCTAGTGGGTTAGGTAGACCAGTGTGGTCCTGCTGGTCAATTTTCCCCATTCAGACCAGGCCTTAGTATCTGTGCAGCACCCAGAGCAAAGGGGCCCTGACCTTGGCTGGGGTCTCTGAAGGGTCCTTTTATATAAATAATAATGGCAAAATGCAGTCAGGGCTAACCTGTGTATGGTGCAGGGGCCTTTCCCACCACTGGAAGGACACATGGCTCCCCTGGGATGTCTCATGTCTATACAGGGCCTTCAGCGATACACACTTAGCTGCCTTTCACATCTGGGAACGTCGATGGTGGCATCAGGGTCCGTTGTGGGGTTTATAGACAACGCGCAATTCTTAAAATAAGGGAGCAGAGATAAGAAGAAACCCCTGGTAATGTTTCATCTCTGACCTCTTCAGCCTTTTCCAGGTGAAGGCACCTACCTACCCACTAGATGGGGCTTTGCAACAATCCCATTGCAAAACTCCACCTTACCTATTGTTTCCATGTGTTTCCATGCCCAGACTTGAAGAAGAGCTCTCTGCAAGCTCATAAGCTTCTCTCCCACCAACAGAAGCTTGTCCAATAAACGATATTACCTCCCCCACCTTGGCTCTCTATTTTTTCCAGACACACATTAATGCCGCCATCTACTGGCCAAAGCTATAAATGCAACTGTGCAAATTTGTCTTGTTTTTTGACTCTACATCAGGGTTTATTTCATGAACTTCATCCTGTGGATCTGACTGTAACAGACAGACTGTCTCACAGACACCTCCCCTGCAGTACCAGGTTTACCATGGCACCGGGCCCAGAGTCAGAAGGGGCCCCGGCCAGCCCGATCCCCCGGCCGGCACCCCTGCTCTGCCTCTTCCCACCCCCTGCTCTGCCCCCACTCCGCTTCTTCCCCCCCAAGCCCCCTGGCCCTTCCCCTGAGCTACTTGTCCCGGGGGACTGCAGCAGGGGTCGGACGCATCCTGCACTCACCAGGCGGCAGGAAGTGGAGTGACCTGGCCCCAGCCCGTGCTGGGCTCATGCTGGGGGGCGGTTTCTCCCCTGCCCCCCAAGCCTGGGGATTAGATGGAGCAGTGGGAAAGGGGCATGGGATGGGGAAGAAACGGGGATGGGGAAGCAGGGGCGGGGAAAGAGGCAGTGGGGAAGGAAGGGGGTGGAATGGGGAAGAGAAGGGTATAGGGGAAGCGGGGGCCCAGCATGCAGATCCCCTTAGCAGCAGCAGGGGCTCCCCTGTTAAGCAGGCCCATCAAGCCCTCACCCTGACAAGCCCCATCTCCCCTGTATCTGTACCACCCTGATGAGCCCCCCCAGACACCCTCCCCACTAAGCCCCAACCACCTGCACCTGGACCCCCACCCAAATGAACCCCACCTCCCCTGCACCCAGACACACACACACACACCCCGGCTGAGCTCCAACCACTTTCACTTGGTCCCCCCTGCAGACTCCCATTGCCCCTGCACCTGGAACCTCCCTGTGCATCCAGATCCCCCACTGAGCTGCCTGCCCCCAGACTGGCCCCCACAGAACCCTCTTACCCCCCACACAGAACCCTCTTAACCCCATCTGGATCCCCCCACACTAAGTCCCTCTGCACTTGGATCCTGCTGCCAGGCTGAGCCTCCCTGCCCACATCTGGTGTGCCTGGCGCAAAAGGGGCAGGGCCCCAGGGTGTTTCTGTGGCAGGCCTGGCCCTTGTGCTGTGTCAGGGTCAGGTTCAGCCTCACTGCCAAGTCCCTGTCCCAGGGGGGCGGGGGGGGCTGCAGGGTGATCTCCCACCTCCATGCAGCCAGTGGCCTGTGCTCCCCACTGCCATGATGGAGCTTCCGCATTTATTTATTGTAAAAAAAAAAGGTGCAGAATTTTAAAATATTATGCACAGAATTTGATGCAGAATTCCCTCAGGAATATGGGGCGCTGTACAGCTGTGATGGTGGGACTGTGAAGGGGGTGCTGGACAGTAGGGGATCTGTGGGTGGGGGAGCTGGGAAGGGAGTATGATGTGCAGGGTGCTGTGCAGTTGTGGGAGGTCAGCGGGAGGGGTCTCTAGGCAAGGGGTGCTGGGCTTAGGGATCTGTGGGGGAAGTCTCTGGGTGAGGAGGTGCTGGGCATAAGGGCAGGGGGGCACTGGGTGGAAGGGGCACGCTGGCCGCGCAGGGCTGGGCGGGCTAGTGTGCGTCTAGCAGTTGTGGGTTTGTAAACAGTGCCCTTGTGCTGGGCTGAGTGGGGCCACTGCCGCTGCGCCTCATTGCCCCCAACCAGCCCCTCGCTCTGCGGACCGCCCCCCATCACATGCCCTATTTCCCCAATGGGGGACCACAAATATGTTTGGCGCCGGGCCCACAAAAAGTTAATCCGGCCCTGCTCCCCTGCTATTAGCACCCACTTAATATCCCTGTGACCACCCCCACAACAGATTGTTCTGAAAGTCAGCATAAGGAAAGGGCTGGTTTCTCAACAGGAAAATGTTTTCCTCCCACTCTGGTTCTGTTCCCCTGTATCCCGACAACACCCTGACACCTCCACCCAGCAGGTAATCTCATGCCAGCCTCACCTAAAAACAGAGACCAGAGAGCCAGGGCTTCAACCCTCCAGTGTCAGCCAAAAATGAAACTTCAGTGTGGTTTGGGGGGCTCAGGGCATTGGGATACAGGGCTTTTTCCTTATAGGGGTCTCAGGCTCCGATCCAGCCCCATGCTGGGGGAACCGGCTAGTTAGAAATAAATCCCCAAGGTACAAACTGCCCAACTGGGCCCCACGAGCTAACAATAATGGTCCCAAACATGAACCCTTAGTCACAATAACCCCTCAATAGCTAGGAGCACATAGCAGCAGGTTTATAACACAGCAGCAGCAGGATTACACAGTGTTGCCAGCTTGTGGAATTTTATCATGAGTGTTGCAATATTTGATGTTTTTCTTAACACTCCAGCTCCTGGAGTTATGGGATTAAATGAGAACCTCAGTTTTCCTTTTTTAAATAAAAGCAAGTTCCTCTCCCTTATGGCTGTAAAAAGAAGCTAGAAAACATGAACCTACAGCTGTTCTACATGGAGACACTCACGAAAATTAATCCCAATTAACTTTTAAAGTGGATTAGTTAAACCGCATTAAACCCCTGTGTGGATGCTCTTATTCAGAATTTAAGTGGAGTTAATTTGATTTAGCTCTGTCTAGGTCAGGGGTCGGCAACCTTTCTGAAGTGGGGTGCCGAGTCTTCATTTATTCACTCTAATTTAAGGTTTTGCGTGCCAGTAATACATTTTAACATTTTTAGAAGGTCTCTTTCTATAAGTCTATAATATACAACTAGACTATTGTTGTATGTCAAGTAAATAAGATTTTGAAAATGTTTAAGAAGCTTCATTTAAAATTAAATTAAAATGCAGAGCCCCCCGGACCAGTGGCCAGGACCCGGGCAGTGTGAGTGCCGCGGAAAATCAGCTTGTGTGCCGCCTTCGGCACGCATGCCTTGGTTGCCTACCCCTGGTCTAGGTGCTCCAACCACCCCTCAGCCCCTGGAAATGGTTCAGGCACAAAAACTGGGCAATCTGGTCTGAGTCTTCCCACTCCTGGAGCTCCCTTCTGCATGTCTCCCTCTTCCTTGCTGTCATCAGGGGCGCCATTTAGGGGAAGGGAGGGGGCAAGTTTCGTACCACCAGCTGGGAGCAATGCTGCTTACTCCTCCCCCGTCCCCTCTGCGGCCAGGACCAACTGTTGCTTACTCCTCCCCTCCCGCACCCCCTCCCTTGGCTATTCTTTGCTCAGCAAATAGGAATGCAGAGGTGTATCTGGCAGAGCCAATAGCAGGCCTGGGAACTTCTGCGGCACTTTTTCAAATGTATTGACCACCTGGAATCTTTCCCTGCTGTGAAGAAACAAGCGTGTGCTGCCACCACCACAAATATTGATCAAATTACACTTAAAACTTTCTAATTTTTTCCAACTCTCTAATTTTGCGGTGAATGGCAGTACCCCAGTGTGGCCATTTATTCCGCCATTTAGTTCCACTTGTCTGTGGGAGTCTTTCCTTTGCCAGCAATGGGCTTTGGGGTCAGGTCCATAGACTGTGACACAGAAACACCAGTTCCACTGGGAATGCCTGGATTTTACCAAATCTCCCCAGAGTGGGGCTGCACTTTTCTAGGGCCTTTTCCCCAGATACCTTTTGAGTGGGGTGAACACATGTTCCATTTTTAAAGGGACGGTCCCTTTTTTGGGACTTTTCCGGTAATAGATGCCTATTACCCCCCACCCCCGTCCTGTTTTTTCACAGTTGCTATCTGGTCACCCTACTTTTGAGGAGCTGCTGCCCCTCAACTGCTGCCCTCAAGCAGCCATTTTGCAGCTCTCTGCTGTATCTGCTTCTCTTCCAGCTGGTAAATATTCTTATCTCCTGTGGTACTTACTGTTTAACATTTCTGAGGGTGGCAGAGTCTCACAAACTTGAGGACCATTCATGAATTTCATGGAGGTGACGTTTACTCTTTCAAATCCTCACCACAGCACACTAGAAACCTCCCTCCAACTTAATCCTTTGAATTTATCATAACTATTTGTATAAACCCTTCAGTGAACAGAATCCTGAGCCAACCTGAACAATTCATACGATTTGGCTGCCAAAATGTGTTTCTTATAGATCTATGCTGCTAACATCCATCATTTAATTACACTCTAGACAGTGACCCTTTTTAAAGGTACAGACCACAGTGTTAATAAAAACAATTGTTTAAATAAATAGATTGGGGTACTTTGGGGCTAGTTTTTAAGTGACTGGGGATTATTGATTCAGTAGAAAGTAGCCCCTGGAATCATGGTTAAAGTTGCCCTCCCCCCATCTGACATGGCGCCCCTGTCTCCACTTTGGGGGCACTGGGACCCCAGCAAGGTCTCCCTCCCCCTAGCCATGCGGGCTGCAGAGAAGAGCCAGCCAGAGGGTGCCCTGGGAGGCAGGGAGCCCTTTTTGGCTCTCTGGCCAGTCCAGCCCAAGGTGCAGATGATCTGGGCCTGGTTGGTTGCTGGGCTCCATCCCTCCCCTGTCCTGGCAGTCTCTTCACCTCAGCTACTACCTCCACCAGCCCCTGAGCTCTACCCCCCTCTCGCTAAGCCCCTCCTAGGCGACCCCCCTCACAATCATAGAATATCAGGGTTGGAAGGGACCTCAGGAGATGATCTAGTCCAACTCCCTGCTCAAAGCAGGACCAATCCCCAGACAGATTTTTGCCCCAGATTGCTAAATGCCCCCCTCAAGGATTGAACTCACAACCCTGGGTTTAGCAGGCCAATGCTCAAACCACTGAGCTATCCCTCCCCCCACACTGTGACTCTGCTGGTCTGTCCTGCCCCCGGGCCAGGCTGGGTGTCCCGAAGCCCCAGGGTCCAGTCCATGTCCAGGCTCTAGCTGGTCCCCCAGGTGTGACCCCCATTACTGGGTCAGGCCTCAAGACCAGACATGGTTCCACAGGGCTAGGCCTGTGGCCTCCACGACACCGAGCCTGGGCCATCAGCACCAGTGTCCTGTCTCTCCCCAGGGCCCCCAGTGGCGTGGCCAGGCCAGCTCGGGAAACAGTTCCATATTCAGGGCTGGTGCCAAGCTCTGCAGCAAACCATGCACATCCCAGTCCCAGAGCTCCCCGCTCTGGCCCAGACCAGCAGCTGCCATTGGTACAGCCAGGAATTGGAGGCTGCCAGCCTGTCCTCCCCATCCTGCTCTGTCCCCTCCCCACAGGGTCAGTGGGGCCAGGGGAGGAGCTGGGCTAATGCTATAAAGAGGGTTTGGAGAGAGACAGCTGCGAGCCCATCACTGGGGATCCTGTGTGAGCGTCTGTCAGCGAGTGATGGCACCCCCTCCTCCTGCCCCTGGAAACCCTAGTGAGTCCCCCCCGCCACCTCATCAATCATAGAATCATAGAATATCAGGGTTGGAAGAGATCTCAGGAGGTCATCTAGTCCATCCCCTTGCTCAAAGCAGGACCAACCCCAACTAAATCATCCCAGCCAGGGCTTTGTCAAGCCGGGCCTTAAAAACCTCTAAGGATGGAGATTCCACCACCTCCCGAGGTAACCCATTCCAGTGCTTCACCCCCTACTAGTGAAATAGCGTTTCCTAATATCCAACATAGACCTCCCCCACTGCTCTGTCATCTGCCACCACTGAGACCAGCCTAGCTCCATCCTCTTTGGACCTCCCCTTTAGGTAGATGAAGACTGCTATCAAATCCCCCCGTCACTCTTCTTTTCTGCAGACTAAACAGGCCTCTCCTCGTAAGTCATGTGCCCCAGCCCCGTAATCATTTTCATCGCCCTCCATTGGACTCTCTCCAATTTATCCACATCCCTTCTGTAGTGGGGGGACCAAAACTGGACGCAATACTCCAGATGTGGCCTCACCAGTGCCGAATAGAGGGGAATAATCATTGCCCATGCATCTGTGAGTCACCACTTCCCTCGATCTGCTGGCAATGTTCCTACTCATACAGCCCAATATGCCGTTAGCCTTCTTGGCAACAAGGGCACACTGCTGACTCATATCCAGTTTCTCATCCACTGTAATCCCGAGATCCTTTTCTGCAGAACTGCTGCTTAGCCAGTCGGTCCCCAGCCTGTAGCAGTGCCTGGGATTCGTCCGTCCTAAGTGCAGGACTCCACACTTGTCTTTGTTGACACTCATCAGATTTCTTTTGGCCCAATCCTCCAATTTGTCTAGGTCACTCTGGACCCTATCCTTAACCTCCATCGTATCTACTTCTTCCCGCATCTTACTGTCATCTGCAAACTTGCTGAGGGTACAATCCATCCCATCATCCAGATCATTAATGAAGGTATTGAACAAAACCGGCCCCAGGACCAACCCCTGGGGCACTCCGCTTGATACCGACTGCCAACTAGACATCGAGCCATTGATGATCTAGCCAGCTTTCTATTCACCTTATAGTCCACTCATCCAATCCATACTACTTTAACTTGCTGGCAAGAATACTGTGGGAGACCGTATCAAAAGCTTTGCTAAGTTCAAGGTATATCACGTCCACCGCTTTCCCCATATCCATAGAGCCAGTTATCTCATCATAGAAGGCAATCAGGTTGGGTCAGGCATGACTTGCCCTGGTGAATCCATGTTGACTGTTCCTGATCACCTTCCTCTCCTCCAAGTGCTTCAAAATGGATTCCCTGAGGACCTGCTCCATGATTTTTCCGGGGACTGAGGTGAGGATTTTCCTTCTTCCCTTTTTAAAAGATGGGCACTATATTTGCCTTTTTCTAATCGTCTGGGACCTCCACCAATCGCCACGAGTTTTCAAAGAGAATGGCCAATGGCTCTGCAATCACATCAGCCAACTACCTCAGTACCCTTGGATGTATTGCATCCAGCCCCATGGACTTGTGCATGTCCAGCTTTTCTAAATAGTCCTTAACCTGTTCTTTCACCACTGAGGGCTGCTCACCTCCTCGTCATACTGTGCTGCCCAGTGCAGCAGTCTGGGAGCTGACCTTGCCTGTGAAGACAGAGGCAAAAAAAGCATTGCGTACTTCAGCTTTTTCCACATCATCTGTCACTAGGTTGCCTCCCCCATTCATTAAGGGTCCCACACTTTCCCTGACCTTCTTCTTGTTGCTAACATACCTGTAGAAACCCGTCTTGTTATCCTTCACATCGCTTGCTAGCTGCAACTCCAATTGTGCTATGGCCTTCCTGATTACACCCCTGCATGCTCGAGCAATATTTTTATACTCCTCCCTAGTCATCTGTCCAAGTTTCCACTTCTTGTAAGCTTCCTATTTGTGTTTAAGCTCACCGAAGATTTCTCTGTTAAGCCAAGCTGGTCGCCTGCCATATTTGCTATTCTTTCTGCACTTCAGGATGGTTTGTTCCTGCGCCCTCAATAAGGATTCTTTAAAATACAGCCAGCTCTCCTGGACTCCTTTCCCCATCATATTAGCCTCCCAGGGCAAGTGAGGTGGGTATGGAGGAAGCAGATTCCCTGGCAGCAGGGAGAGGGCAGCAGCAGGGGTGGGCAGGTAACTTGCAGCACATGGGAGCTGTATTGGGCAGGTTGGGGGGCCAGCAGCTCAGAATGGGTAACCTTGGGCTGGGCAGTCTCCCCTCCTCCTTACCCATCCTGTTCCCCTCTCTCCATATCCACCTTATTTTTCATGCCACCCCAGCCTGACACCTCCACAGGGCCCATTTTCTTTCCCCACCTGAATCCCCCTGGGCATATCCTGACTGCAGCTGGATGCAGACTGAGGGCAATTTCATTGCTGTTAAGGCACCTACAATCCAGGCACGTTAACAAGGGAGCAGATTCCCAGGGGGAGAAAGTCCCCACCTCAGGCTCAGCACAGACCTGGCTGGGAAAGCAGCAGCTGCTCAGCCAGGGCTCCCCGGTCACACTGGAGGTAGCAGCATCTTGTGTTTCACAGAGCACCCACAGCCAGGAGCTGCCCAGTGTCTTGTTCTTTCTGCTTCCTCCCTGCCAGCACCCCCTGCTCCCAGCTGTTCCAGCCTCTTCCTGTCTCCTTCAATACCAACCTGGGCTGCAGCCTGCCACACACATTGGGACAGGGACTTTCTCCAGAGGGAACTAGCCCCCATCTCTGCTCCTCCTCCTGCATGAGAGTCCCAGAGCTGCTGCGTTACTGACACACACACCGAGGCTTTTGCTCCTGTTAGCCCTTGTAGGAGCTAATCCAGCTACAGGAGAGTGAATGCCCTGGGAACAGGCAAGTGACCAAGGCTGTCTCTACACTGCAATATAATCCTCAGGCTCAATGCAAACCCCACTTGCTTCCACACTGCAATTGTGCTAACCCTGAGCTTGAACCCAGGGTCCCAGGACCCTGAAGGGTTGGAAGTCTGAGCCCTATTGCTTTGCAGTGTAGACATGACCCTGGCTTGATTCAGGTCCTGGGAGTCTGCCGGATGTATCCCAGAGTTCATTGGGACAACTTCCTTAGTCCTCTCTGTGCCAGCAATCTGCAATGCACTCTATTGCAAACGGAGGCCGCCCTTGCGAATGGCAGCAAGTCAGCATTAACCCATTGTCTTCTGAGCACTGATCTGCAAGCACAGGATCAGAAATCCTCCAGGGTGTGCAATGGAGACTGATCCATTCAAGCCTTTTGTAAAGCGAGCTGCTTCCTGGTCACTTGAGCACAGCCAGATTTTGGTGAATCTGTGGTGTGAGGCCAGTAAAACTGTGGATTTCAGCAAAAGCACCAGGAATGACCACCTGTACCAGCAGATATCTAAAAAGCTGGCCGCTCTGCAGATTTTCCGGACAAGTGATCAGTGCAGGGAGCGAATTAAAAGGCTAAAGAGAGAATACAGGAAGACCCGGGATAAGAATCGCTCCTCGGGCAACTCACCGATGACATGCCCATTTTATGATGACTTTGACCAGGTCCTGAGCACTGTGCCCAGCACAGAGCCAACCGTGCTTCATGACGACCTGGTGAGCCGGGATGGTGCCCTGCTGGCCCCCGAATCCAGCCTGGGAACTGATTGCAGCCAGGATCATGAAGTGGCTTTTTTAATGCAACCAGTTCCCGAGCAGGCTGTGGATCAGGATCAACAGCAAATTCTCAGTCCCTACTCAGAAGAGCTGTTTGATCCTCCTGCCTCTGAAGAACAGCCCTCTGCCAAGCCTGCTGAGAACCTGGTGGAGACAGAAGCGGCCCTAGAACCCGCCGGTAAGTGTATGATTCCAATTAAAAGTGTATTATGACAGTAATGGGAGCGATTTCTGCTTTAAGAAGCAATGCAAAGCCAGTAAGCTACCCCCGGCTACCAGCGCTTGGCTAGTAATGGCAGATTGTATCACAGTCCCTAGGCATCCCCCCTTCCCCTCCCCCGTCACGTGGAGTTCACAGTGGTGACTTGGAATTTCGAACTTCCCTACAACAGCTGTAGTGGTTATTTTAAGTATTAAGTCACAGCGATTTGCCATGGTCATTCTTGTTTTCCTTTCAGTGATTAGAAATTTGCCACTCTGCAATCACTCCTAGGTTTATGCAGCTGCCTGTAAACAAACAATGAACGGAGTGTGTGTATTTGGGAAACAGTATTCTATATGTCCAAATCTAGTCCATTTCAGTTAGAGATAATCCATGCAAGGGCGGAGTACAGTTGCAGATTTCAGAAAATTTTGCATACAGTAATAACAGGATAAGCCATATGTGAGCTAACACAGCATCATGTTAATTCCCTCATGGATTCTGACCCAATCCTAGCTGCTCATAGCTGCAAACTTCTCCTGAAGCAGGAACTCTAGATAGTTTGTCACACTGCATGGAAGAGCAAATTTTCTAGCCCCCCCCACTCCCGTCACTATACATTTGAATACTTCTGCTGCTTACACTGCGGGTTTCCCTCCAGCAGCTTGGAATAACATCTCTCTCTGCCACTAGGGCACCAGAAGAACTGTTATTTTTGCCTTCTGAAATAGGAATGGTCTGAAACGACAGAAAAAGCCTTTTAGCAGCGAGGGCACTATACACCTCTCCCCCATATGGCAGTAAAAGATGAAGTTTTTATGAAGCAGAGTAAAGGTTTTAATTTTAAACTTACCATTGTTTCTACACATCTGTCACTGTGATTAACAAGGCTGTGTCAAGAGACAGTGTGAGGACTGAAGTGTCCCCTTCACAATATGGGTAGGTTCATTTCAGAACTGTTACATTTTATGTCCTTGGGATTCCTCAGTTATTGATTCTGTCTCCTCCGCTGAGCTAGTTTGGACACTAACCCTCTCTTCCTTGTCCTGTTTCAGGACCCTCAAGCTACACGGCCTGCTGTTCTTCAGGAACTCCATCCCTGGCCCAGCGAACCCTCGCGGACCGTTCCAAAAGAAAGCGTTTCCGTGACGAAGTTATGGTCCATGTTCTTCAGAGGGTAGAGCAGCAGGTGCAGTACCAGAAGCAGAGGGATGAAAGACTGGAACAACGGCGTGCTGAGAGGCAGGTGGAGAGGCTGAGGCTCGCCATCCAGCTGGAGGCGAGCGTTTCAGCCAGGGAGCAGGCACTTGCAAAGCAGTTCCTGGAACAGGAACGGCGGCTAAGGGAGGAGGACAGAGCCCAACAGAGAGAACTGTTCCAGCAACTCCTGTCTATAATGGCTGCAAGAGCACAGGCCCCTGCTGCCTCTCCCACACCACGGCATGATGCCCCATCAACGTACCCTCAGCCCAGCAGTAGGTGGGGACTTTCCCTGGCTGGAACCAGCCCCCTAGGGCAGCTCCCGGCTCTGCTGACTTCAACCCCTGAGCCGGGGACACCAGGTGATGGAGTGAAACTTCAGTGAAAGTGCTGGGGACTGGACAGGCACAAATGCTCCTGGAATGTCACATCTCACGGCCTAGGAATCTGCTCCCTTGTTGCTAATGCTCCTGCGGGAGTCATTGGAGCTGTGTTAACAACAGTGACGCTGTTGCTCTCAGCTCTTGCCAGGATCTGCTCCAGGAGCAAAACTGGGATTGTGGGGGGGAGCAAGGAGACCTGTCTCTAGTGGGTTTTCCCCTTTGTGTTTGGGGGTGGAGTTGTGAGGAAAGGAAGAGAGACAAAATAAAACAGAGATTAAAGGTAGAGGGGAGAGAGACATGTAGATTTAACTTTCTCTGTGTAGTCAGGAAATTACAGCGAGAGGAGAAGAGAACATAGAATAGCAGGGACAAGGGAGGATGAAATCACCTCAGAATTGGCCATTTCCCTCCCAAATACTGATGAAAATTCTCTCCAATTCTCCCCCATTTCTCTCTAATTATCGAATATGGAGGTAAAATCCATGTAGATTTCCCCCACACACTTTTTTCTCAAATTATTGACCCCTTTTCTATTCTCCTCAGGTTTTGCCCCATTTTCTCTCTAATTCTCCAGTGTCAATTTCAAATCTCCTCAGATTTTGGATATTTCCCTGCCCATTTTCTCTGCAGCAGATTGTCCTTGTTTAGGCAGGAAATTGTTGTCCTGTGTCATTCCCCAGATGGGAAGGGGGTTGGTGGGTGCTGCTTGGGAGAGCCTTGAGACCTGGCTGCCCGTGGGGTGGGATTGAGTGGCCATTCTCTGCCAGCCATCGAGCATGGAAGATTCACAGGAGGAGAAGGGAGGAACTAGAGTCCCCAGTGGAGACTGCCCACCCAGCCTCAGGTTACCCAGTCCCAGCTACTGTCCCCCCTCCCCCCACAACTGCCTAATGCAGCTCCCACCAGTCACCTGCCCGGCCCCTGATGCTGCCCCTTCCATGCTGCCAGGGAGCCGTCCTCCGTATTCCCCTGCCTTGTCCTCTTAAAGCAGCTTTTCAAAGGACTCCCTGCTCATCATGTGAATGAATGGGGGGGGGGGGGGGGGGGAGGGGGAAGGGGGGTGTTGTTTGGTTACAAACAGCCATATAAAATCCTTTCAAGTGTTCCCACTTTTCTCTCTCATTATTGAATATGGATGTAAAATGCCCTCAGATTTTAATGTTTCTCCCTATTATCAAATATTTAGTTTTTGACCCACTTCTCCCCAATTCTGATATAAAACTCCCTGAGATTGATATAAAATACCCTAAAGTCTTGCCCCATTTTCTCTCTAGTTATCTATTATTCATTTAATATCCCCTGTGATATTTCTATATCTCTCTCATTATAAAATGTTAACATTAAGATCTCCTCAGATTTTGCCCTTTCCTCAAATTCTTGAATATTTCAAGGATTGCGTATCAAATGTTGGGTTTTTTTTTCTCTCTATTGATAAAATACTGATAAGAAATTCATTCAAATTTTGCTTCTATTCCTGTTATGAACTATTAACATACAATTCCTCTCACATTCCCACTTTCCTCTCTTATTTGTGAAAATTGATTCAAAATACCTCCATTTCCACACTTCTTTCTTTAATTACTGAACATTAATACAAAACCTCAGATTTTGCCATTTTCTATATAACTATCAAATATCAGGTAAAAAATCCTCTCCATGTTGGAGGTATTCCCAGTGCCTTTTAATTACAGCAACGTCTCATGTTTTCGATGGAACCTGAGTCATTCTCCCTACTGGAATTTGCTGGGAGATTCAATTCCCCATGACCAACCTTGATTCATTCTCCTCGGGGGCGGGTGTGGGACTTAATTAGTTTTAAGAGAGAGCTTGACAAATTTATGAGTGGGATTGTATGTCAGGTTGCTTCTGATGAAAGGGGGTAGGGCTCGGCAGTCCTGGGGCTTCAATCCAGTTTATGTCTTATGTTCCTAAAATCTCATGCTTCAGGGCTTCAGCCAATCACCTGCAGGGGTCAGGAAGGGATTCCCCATAATATAGTCTTTTTTTTTTTTTGGTCTCCTTCCTTTAACATAAGAATGACCACACTGGGTCAGACCAATGGTCCATCTAACCCAGTATATGGTCTTCTGACAGTGGCCAGGGCCAGATGCTTTAAGGGAATGAACAGAACGGCAATTTTTTGACTGATCCATCCCCTGTTCTCCAGTCCCAGGTTCTGGCAGTCAGAGGTTTAGGGACACTCACAGCATGGGGTTGGGCCCCTGACCAACTTGGCCAATAGCCATTGATGGACCTATCCTCCAGGAATTTACCTAATTCTTTTTTGAACCCATTCATACTTCTGGCCTTCACAACACCCTCTGGCAATGTGTTTCACAGGTTGACTGTGTGCTTTGTGAAGACGTACTTCTGTATGTTTGTTTTAAACCTGCTGTCTATTAATTTCGTTGGGTGCCCCTGGTTCTTATGTTATGTGAAGGGGTATATAACACTTCCTTATTCACTTTCTCCACACCATTCATAATTTTATATATCTTCATCATATCTCCCCTTCGTCATCACTTTTCTAAGATGAACAGTCCCAGTCTTTTTATTCTCTCCTCATATAGAAGCTGTTCCATACCCCTAATCATTTTTGTTGCCTTTCTCTGTACTTTTCCAATTCTAATATATCTTTTTTTGAGATGGGGTGACCAGAAGTACACACAGTATTCAAGATGCAGGCGTACCGTGGATTTATATAATGGCATAATATTTACTGTCTTATCTATCCCTTTTCTAATGATTCCTAACATTCTGGTAGCTTTTTTGACTGCTGCTGCACATTGAGTGGAGGTTTTCAGAGAACTATCCACAGTGACTCCAAGATCTCTTTCTTGAGTGGTAACAGCTAATTTAGACCCCATCATTTTATATGTATAGTTGGAATTATGTTTTCCAATGTGCCTTACTTTGAATTTATCAACATTGAATTTCATCTGCCATTGTGTTGCCCATTCATCCACTTTTGTGAGATACTTTTGTGTCTCTTCACAGTCAACTTTGGATTTAACCATCTTGAGTAATTTTGTATTATCTGCAAACTTTGCCACCTCACTCTTTACCCCTTTTTCCAGATCACTTATTAATATGTTGAACAGCAAAGGGTCCAGTACATATCATTGGTGGACCCCACTATTTACCTTACTCCACTTTGAAAACTGAACATTTATTCCTACCTTCCCCCTCCCTCCCCTCCCCCCCACCATCTTTTAACCAATTACTGATCCAGGAGAGGACCTTCCCACTTGTCCCAGAACTGCCTACTTTGCTTAAGACCCTTTGGTGAGGGACCTTGTCAAATGCTTTCTGAAAGTCCAAGTACACTATATCCACTGGATCACCCCGTCCACATGTTTGTTGACCCCCTCAAAGAATTCTAATAGATTAGTGAGGCATGATTTTCCTTTACAAAAGCCGTGTTGACTCTTTCCTAACATATTCTTTTATGTGTCTGATCATTCTGTTCTTTACTATAGTTTCAACCAATTTGTCTGGTACTAAAGTTAGGTTTAGTGGCCTGTAATTGCCAGGATCCTCTCTGGAGCCTTTTTTAAAAATCGGCATTACATTAGCTATCCTCCACTCATCTGGTACAGAGGCTGATTTAAGCAGTAAGTAACATACCACAGTTCATTACCACTACAAACAGTTCTTTTTCTCTCCTGCTGATAATAGCTAACCTTAACTGATCACTCTCCTTATAGTGTGTATGGTAACACCCATTGTTTCATGTTCTCTGTGTATATATATATATATCTTCCTACTGTATTTTCCACTACATGCATCCGATGAAGTGGGCTGTAGCCCACGAAAGCTTATACTCAAATAAATTTGTTAGCCTCTAAGGTGCTACAAGTACTCCTGTTCTTTATACCACAGTTAGTAGTTTTGAAATTTCTTATTTGAGTTCCTTCAAAACTCTTGATTGAATATAATCTTGCCCTGGTGATTTATTACTGTTTAGTTTATCAATTTCTTCCAAAACCTCCTATTGACACCTCAGTCTGGGGCAGTTCCTCAGGTCTGTCACCTAAAAAGAATGGCTCACGTGTGAAAATCTCCCTCACATTCTCTGCAGTGAAGTCCTATGCAAATAATTCATTTAGCTCCTCCACAACAGGCTTGTCTTTCTTGAGTGTTCCTGTAGCACCTTGATAGTCCAGTGGCCCCACTGACTGGCCGCTTCCTGCTTCTGATGTACATTAAAAACAATTGCTCTTAGTTTGTGTGTCTTTTGCTAATTGTTCTTCAGATTCGTTTTCGGCCTCCCTGCCTAATTTTACTTCCCGTGACTTGCCACAATTAATATTTCGTTCTATTTTCCTCCATGGGATTTGATTTTTGTAAGAGACAGCCATGTTTGGAGATGGGACACTGGATGGGAGGCCCAGGCCTCTGAGGTGGCACTGAGCATTTTCTCTCTCAAGTGCTTGGCTGGCTGGTTCTTGTTCACCTGCTCAGGCTTTGAGTGGGTGGGGTCAGGAAGGAATTTCCCCCAGGACAGACTGGCAGTGACCCTGGGGGTTTCACCTTCCTCTGCAGTGTTGGGTGCTGGTCAATCACCAGGATTGTCTTTGTGTATCTCATTGAATCATCTCCCTGCCATTGTAGAGGGCTCAGACATCGGCGGTCCTCACTCCCTCCTAGTCTCTCCCTGTGGAACATAATAGTTAATTTTCCCGTGGGCTGTTATGCTGGGGTCTGATTTCAGTCTCTGGGTTAGTGTGATAGTGCTGCGTGGCGCAGGTGGTCTGATATACAGGGGGTCAGGCCAGATGATCTGCTGATCCCTTCTGGCCTTAAACACTATGACTAACCAGAAGTATCCCCAAAACCTTATGACAAATGGACTCCATGAGGGTTTGCTTTCCCCAGCGCTGAGATGCAGCCACCTCTGGGGTGGATCAGTGGCCACTGTTAGCCAGTGACGGCATGGACGTTTCACACCCTCCATTCTCGTGTTAAAAAAGAATCGCCCAGTGCTCCCTGTGTGAGTGGCCAGGAGGTGGCGAGCTAATGTTCTATCCTTTTAGCAAATACTGATACGAAATCGCTTTCACAGTTCAGGGCAACTGCACATGTCTCTCCATTGCATGGTCCACCAAGGGCACCCACCTTTAGGCTTCTGGCTCCCAGCCATCACCTCTCTAATGCAGTGTCCAGTGTTTCTCTTCCTCCTGTCCAGAGTGTTTCCTGCCTGCACAGCTCCCTGCCTACATTGTGATATCCCCAGCAAGCCACACTGCCTACACAGGCCAGTGTCTGCACTTTGCTTTGTCTCCAGAGGCTATCAGCAGTGTAAAAACAATAACAACTTACATGCATGCTCATAAGCTTACCAGAAATCAGCCCCCACCCCCAGCTCCAGCAGGGGCTCTAGTAGGAGCCAGGGCCTCAAACTCCACTAAGCGTTTTTTCGGTTGTTACAAGTTCATAACAGCTTTAACTAGAACCAGAACAACCATAAATAGTTCAGTCTTGCCTCTATACAGATTTGGCCTTTGATCTTGGCCTCAAATAACAGGTGGCCAGCAGACAAAGGCCCACTCCTCAGGGCATAGCTTCAGAAGGCTGGGAATTTGCATAAACTGTGGTGGGGGATTTGCATTCAAGATATTTCCCAGGAAATCCAGTTCACACATCTTGTCTCCAAAGACCATTCTTGTCAGCCACCTTGTTCAATATAGTCCTTTGATCTACCTGGCCCACAATAATATAGAACCTCTGCATTACATACAATGGTCTCCAAAGATCCTTACTTCATTCTGTAACACTTACCAAGGAAATTGTTTCAGGTTTCAGAGTAGCAGCCGTGTTAGTCTGTGAGATTTGTCACAATCACCACAACTTTTGCTGCACTGCCCCCTTCAGTACTACAGGAACTTCAAATTTTGGAGGGAAAACTTGCCCTGAGGCCTTATCCCAGATGTGACCTGTTTAAATGGATTCTGTCCTCATCTCTCCAAAGCCATGTTTCTTGTTTCACTGAAACTAGTGTTAATCCAGAGTCACTGGAGGAGTGACTCCAGATTAACATAGGGACAAATGAGATTAGCATTTGGTTCAGAGACTTTGTTCCTGGGAGGGTTTAAAAATGTCTCAGTGGGTTTAGTGCTGGTGAGAGGGGCCAGGTCTGCTCTGTGATAAAGCAACCAAGCATTTGCCCTGCATGGCAGAGTCGAGAACAGCTCTGCAGGGAAAGAGCCTGTGGGGAATCGTGAGGTAAATTGAAATAAAGTCTTTTCTGCAATCTGCCCACTTGCCCTTTTTGTCCTGACAGGCTGCAGAATAACATCCATGTTTCGCTCCTGCTCATCCCCTCTTCCCGGGCGACAGGGAAGGGAAATGGCTGCTGTGGAGCCAGTTCAGGTAGGGCTGATCGGGGCGTTGCTGGTGGGCTCCTGTGTGAGAGAGAGGAGAATACAGAGCAGGCGGGATCTGCTGGGCAGTGTGGCCTGGAGGTGGGAGAGGTGGAGAAAGGGAGGGGACAGGCTGTGACAAACCTGCAGGGATTGGTTTGACCTGGGGGCTGGGTCCTAGGAACAGACCCATGAGGTTGGGGGCATAGGTGCTGGAACTAGGGGGTGCTGGGGTGTGATAGTGCCCCCTGGCTTGAAGTAGTTTCCATCATATACAGANGGTGCTGGAACTAGGGGGTGCTGGGGTGTGATAGTGCCCCCTGGCTTGAAGTAGTTTCCATTATATACAGAGTTTACAGTTTGGTTCAATGGCTCTCAGCACCCCCATTATAAAAATTGTTCCAGCGCCCCTGTTTGGGGTACAAAAGCCCTGAACTATGGAACAGGAAACAACCCCCTGGACTGCACTGGGAAAACTCCCTAGCCTCTAAGTGCTGGAGTGTGAATCTACTAACCAGGGGCTGCTGCGAGATATGAAGGGGACCCCCACCAGTGAGGTGTAAGGGAGATAACCCGTCCCCTCACATCCAGCTGATGGCAATGGGAAGGGTGTTGGGATTCCTACCAGTGAGCTGTCCCTGCACCATGCTAGCAGCTAGATTTCCTGTATCTGCCTCATAGGCACCGACTTCATGGATGCTAAGGGACTGGAGCACCCACAGGAAAAAAACAGTGGGTGCTCAGCACCCACCAGCAGCCCCGCCGATCAGCTCCTCCCCCTCCCTCCCAGCACCTCCTACCAGCTGAGGATCAGCTGGTCAGTGGCGTGCAGGCGGCGCTGTGGGAGAGGGGGAGGAACGGGGACAGGAAGAGGCAGAGGAAGGTCAGGGCATGCTTGGGGGAGGGGGTGGAACAGGGCGGGGTGGAGCAGGCCCAGGAAGAGGCGGGGTGGGAAGAGGCGAGGCGGGGTTGGGGCCTTGGGGGAAGGGGTGAAGTGGGGGCAGGGCCTAGGGTGAAGCAGGGATCGAGCCCTCCTCCCCCAGGGAAATTAGAAAGTTGGCACCTCTGATCTGTCTCTGGCTAGTAGGTGTGTGATGAATGCAAAGACCCCCACCCCCTCTGTCTTCTGGGATGGGGAGGGGTCTCTCCCCACCCTGTCTCCTGGCTGCTGTGAGTGGGGTAGGGGTGGCACTCTGCTGACGGCCCACCTCCCAGAGCTTCCATGTGATTGGACCTTTCCTCCTGTGATAGGGGGGTTGTCACTGGGTAGCAGGCACTGAGTGGGGGACCCTTGCTCTTTCAGCGGCCGGTGACCTTCGAGGAGGTGGCCGTGTATTTCACCAGGGAAGAGTGGTCTCTGCTGGACCCCGCTCAGAGAGCCCTCTACAGAGACGTCATGCAGGAGAACTATGAGAATGTGACCTCACTGGGTAAGAATTCCTGTCCCCTCGGTTCTTAGAAGGAGAAATGAAGAGTTAAGGTTCACACCACCCCCACAGTGCAACTCCAGCTCTGCCCTGTTTCAGCAACATCCCCACGTACCAATGACTCATATACAAGCACTCTGCCCTCCACGCCGCAGAGCACTCTGGGAACAGAGCACAGGAGCACCATGGCACAGTCTAACACAGGGGTAGGCAACCTATGGCACGGGTGCCGAAGGCGGCACGCGAGCTGATTTTCAATGGCACTCACACTGCCCAGGTCCTGGCCACCAGTCCAGAGGACTCTGCATTTTAATTTAATTTTAAATCATAGAATCATAGAATCATAGAATCTCAGGGTTGGAAGGGACCTCAGGAGGTCATCTAGTCCAACCCCCTGCTCAAAGCAGGACCAAACCCAACTAAATCAGCCCAGCCAGGGCTTTGTCAAGCCTGACCTTAAAAACCTCTAAGGAAGGAGATTCCACTACCTCCCTAGGTAACCCATTCCAGTTCTTCACCACCCTACTAGTGAAAAAGTTTTTCCTAATGTCCAACCTAAACCTCCCCCTCTGCAACTTGAGACCATTACTCCTTGTTCTGTCATCTTCTATCACTGAGAACAGTCTAGATCCATCCTCTTTGGAACCCCCTTTCAGGTAGTTGAAAGCAGCTATCAAATCGCCCCTCATTCTTCTCTTCTGCAGACTAAACAATCCCAGTTCCCTCAGCCTCTCCTCGTAAGTCATGTGCTCCAGCCCCCTAATCATTTTTGTTGCCCTCCGCTGGACTCTCTCCAATTTATCCACATCCTTCTTGTAGTGTGGGGCCCAAAACTGGACACAGTACTCCAAATGAGGCCTCACCAGTGCTGAGTAGAGGGGAATGATCACATCCCTCGATCTGCTGGAAATGCCCCTACTTATACAACCCAAAATGCCATTAGCCTTCTTGGCAACAAGGGCACACTGTTGACTCATATTCAGCTTTTCGTCCACCGTAACCCCTAGGTCCTTTTCTGCAGAAAATGAAGCTTCTTAAACATTCTGAAACCTTATTTACTTTACATACAACAATAGTTTAGTTATATATTATAGACTTATAGAAAGAGACCTTCTAAAAAGGTTAAAATGTATTATTGGCACATGAAACCTTAAATTAGAGTGAATAAATGAAGACTCGGCACACCACTTCTGAAAGGTTGCCGACCCCTGGTCTAACACCTCCTTTTTGCAAAGGTCAAACTTGGGTTTGGGTCTGGTGTAGTGAATGGAAGATTCCTACACCTGGCCTGCCCTGAACCAGTGAGCCCAATCCACGCAAACCAGCTCAGACTTGCAAAATGTTGCCACCCCTTCACCCTTGTGTGTATGCCACCAAACTGCTGACAATCCCTGTGCACCTTTACTGACACAACCTACAATAATCAGCACTTAAATGAGGCATACCCGTTCTCTCAGGGTTGACATACACCTGTCTTTTATCACAGTCACAACTCTGCCAAGCTGCTCCACTAATCCCTCCACCCTTCACTGATCGTTGCCACTGACACGATGCACACAGCTGGAGGGCATGTGGAGAAATGCTGGTATTCCAATATCTATTTTAGATTTACAGATTTTAAGGCCAGGAGGGACTGTTAGGTTATCTAGTCTGACTTGTATAACACAGGCTATAGAACTTCATCCAGTTATTGCTGTACTGATGTCAGGGCTGGGTCATGGACAACCAGATCTAGTGGTCAGAGCTGGGGTCCACAGTCAGGATCCTGGGAGATCAGAGGCAGGACACAAACCAGAGTTCAGAACCACAAGTTGGTAACCAGCATCAGTCGAAGTCAGGATACCAGGTGGTCAAAGGCAGGCGACAAATCAGAAAGAACCACAACTCAGATGCCAGGAGCCAAGCCAGGTCAGGGCCCCCGGAAGTCAAGCCAGGGGAGTGGGCATGAGAGCCACAAGATACACAATCCAGAGCAGGGTGGATCCCAGTTATTCAGACAGCTTCCGGTTCCTGTTGCTGGTTTAAGTAGGGTCAGCAGGCCAATTGGCAGCTCTGGGACGCTGCCAATGGGATGTCAGGGGCGGAGCCTCAAACTGGGTCTCGGCTTCCGGGGTCCTGGTCAGCAGTTGTTAGCAGGCTGCCAAGTGGAAGGTTGCTTCAAGGCCCTGGCTTCAAGGCCCATGGTTCTGACCATTGATCTGAATAGCTTGTGCTTGACTAAATTATCTTCCAGGAAGACATCCAGTCTTGGCATGAAGACTTCAAGAGGTGGAGAATCTGCCCCTTCCCTTTGCATTGACATATTCCAAGTTGCTATTGCCAGCTCCCAGCTCAGGGGATGGGGCAGAGCCAGAATCTGCATGTGGATTTGAGAGATCTTTAAAATATTGCTGTTAACCCAGAAATTCTGGTATCAGTGCAAAATCTCCAAGACGAATTCTTGTAGAATGCAAGAAAAACGCATCACACACCTTGTCTGAAAGCTGTCCCAAGTTGGGCTCAGGCTAAAATGCCTGGGTGTAGCTCAGGTTCAATGGCCACAGCATGTCCTCTTCAGTCAATGAATTGCTTTGAGAGCTGATTGCTGGAAACTCTTTGGGGGTTGACAGAGCCTTAGATTTGCTGGACATGTGCATTTCAGTCTGTTGGACTCATCAGTTTGGCTCACCATCACCTGAAGTTCCAATTGTTGCGGTTTTTAGCCCCCCCAAAAAAGGCAGTGGGTGTGATGGATGCCAACTGACTGAGATCCATCAAGGAGACAATTAGAACCACTGTGGCTATTAGCCAGGCTGGGCAGGGATGGTGTCCCTAGCCTCTGTTTCCCAGAAACTGGGAATGGGCGACAGGGGATGGATCACTTGATGATTACCTGTTCTGTTCATTCCTTCTGGGGCACCTGGCATTGGCCACTGTCGGAAGACAGGACACTGGGCTGGATGGACCTTTGGTCTGCCCCAGTATGGCCGTTCTTATGTTCTTATGGGGAAAAGCAGGTGGAGGGCTCAGCAGTGGTGCTGTTGGTGGGGAAGGATTGAGTTGGAGATCAGGGTTACCCGGGAATGAGGAACACTCATCCTCCTTGACCTGTCAGCAGCCTTTGATACGATGAACCATACTCTTCTTCATGAAATCTTGCCTTCCCTTTTCTTCCCCTGATTCTCCTGCTACTTCTCTATTCTCTCCTTCAGCATGTCCTTAGGAGGATCCTCCACATCCCCACTCGGTCCTTGGTCCCCTTCTCTTCTTCCTCTATAACTTACCTCTGGGGAATCTCATCCACAAACACAAATTCAGCTACCATCTCTAGGCTGATGGCTCACAGGTCTACCTCTCTACTCCGGACCTGTCTCCTTCTGGCCAAACTAAAATCTCAAACTGTCTCTCTGACATTTCCTTGGGGATGTCTGGCCATCAGCTCAAGCTCAATGGCTAAAATGGCTAAACCAGACTCTTACTATTCCCCTGAGCCATCCCATCACCACCTTTCTCAGTCACTGCGGACAGCACCACAGCCACTCAGGCCCACAAACTGAGCAATACCTTCAGCATGGCTGTCTCTCTAGGTCCTAATGGTCAAGCTGTCTGGAGTGGCTCAGGAGCATGAGTTCCTGGCTCAGGGCAGACTATGAAGAAGCAGGGCACACGCCCCAAACTGGCTGTGAGTTCTATACTTAGATTTCACCAACCAAGTACAAATTCCTCAGGCACTATAACAGCCTAACCATGGAGTGATAGACATTCCCCCTGGGTACTCTGGTCTATTTTGCCATCCAGGCAAGCTTGCCTTTCTGATAGATGGTCCATTACACCAAAAATCACAATAATATTCAGGTTACTCCCAGTCCCAAAGGACCAGTCACTCATCCCAGGTCAATGGCACTTTAGATCTGACACCAAAGACAAGTCTTGTAGCCGATCCTATAATAAACTATTTACAAATGTATTAACTAAGAATAAGAAATAACAAAGGTTAAAGCAGGTAAACACACACACAGATAAGTAACAGTCTTAAGTTCCAAAAGGTGATAGAAGCCATTGTAATGTGCAAGCTTTATATGTCCTTTAGGCCTAACCCAGTCTAAGCAGCTGCAGATCCCTTGCTTATGCTTAGAAATCTTGCCCTCCCAAAGTCCAAGCAGCATAGAAATCCAGTATCTTCTTGTTAGGGAATTTTTATACCCTCCCCCCCACAAATTCAAGCTGATGGGATGAGTTCACATGCATGTCTCCTCTTTATGCAGGGAGGGGAGGAATGCAATTAACAAAATCTTTGTTCTTTGATGTTTCGTAATGGCTCATTTGGTTTCATTGGGCCTTCTTGGTGGGCAGGACCGAACACCTTCTGTCAGAAGCCAGCATTTTACATTAATCAGTGCTTCTTCCCTGTTTGATGTCTTAGTTACAGAGGATTACAGTGCAAATGCTTAATATCTCTCTATAACACGGGGTACAGATGTTATAAGTGAGATTAATACATGCAGCTTCCTACAAGCATTGCATAAGTTTGAACACTAAACACATTTTTATAACTCTAATACCTACTTTAACAACAGTAACACACAGGTGAGCCAGACTGGTTCCAGGGATGGGGTTGGCAGTGTTCAGCTGAGGTTTAGGGGCTTTGGCGGGAGCTGGCACCTGGTCTGCCAGTGTCACACTCACATCCAGGTGATGGTAACATCTTTCATTTTCTACAAATAGCCATTCAGAAGTGAAACCACAAAGCTATCTCCTTATCCTCACAAAGGAAAGGTTGAAAGAAATGGGCATATTTAGTTTATGGGGGACCTGATAACAGTCTTCAAATATGGCATGGCCTGTTATACAGAGGATGGTGACCAATTTTTCATCGTGTCCACCAGGATATCACATAAAGTAAGTGGCTTGATCTGTAGCAGGGGAGGTTTAGGTTGGATATTAGGAAAAACTTTCTAACTATAAGGATAGATATGAACTCCAGAAGGTTACCAAGAAACAGTGGAATCCTCATCAATGGCAGGTAAATATGCCCAATGGCCTGTGATGGGATGTTAGATGGGGTGGGATCTGAGTTACTACAGAGAATTCTTTCCTGGGTGCTGGCTGGTGAGTCTTGCCCACATGCTCAGGGTTTAGCTGATCGCCATATTTGGGGTCGAGAAGGAATTTTCCTCCAGGGCAGATTGACAGAGGCTCTGGAGGTTTTTCACCTTCCTCTGCAGCATGGGGCACGGGTCACTTGCTGGAGGCTTCTCTGCACCTTGAGGTCTTTAAACCACGATTTGAGGACTTAAATAACTCGGGCATAGGTTAGGTGTTTGTTACAGGAGTGGGTGGGTGAGATTCTGTGGCCTGCGTTGTGCTGGAGGTCAGACTAGATGATCATAATGGTCCCTTCTGACCTTAAAGTCTATGAGTAATGGATATTTTTAAGGACAGGTTAGACAAACACCTGTCAAGGATCTTCTAGCTGTACTTGGTCTTGCCTCAAGGCTGTAGGGGATGGACTAGATGACCTTTGGAGGTCCTTCCCAGGCCTACATTTCTATGATTTTATGATTCATTATCCTAGCCCTTTGCTTTGACCACGTCACCCGGTGGAGAAAGTGGGACGGTTTGGTAGTATTTTTTTTTAATGAAAATATGCATGACTCTGCTTCCACTCTCACTTTGCATTGTCATGCTCTGGGTGTGAAGGAGTTAATTCCTCTTCTGGGACATGGGAAGTAATGACTCTCACAGTAATGTAGGCTTGTCTAGATTGGCATAGATGCATTATCAAGAACTGTCCACATACAAATGGAGCGCCCTGAAGACACAATGGAAGACCTAGCTGTGACAGGCATGGCAATTTCCTGCAGTATCCTGGTCACACCTTATTGAATGAAATTCAATGTCTTTGGAGTCCATTGTATGAATTGTTTATGTATCCATGAGGAACAGGGACTGCATGTATTGCTATGAGGAAGGGTAGTTCCTCCAGGAACCGAGAGCAGTGAGCATTGCTTAGGCAAATTTATTCATGTTGTAACACCACCAGAAAAGCACCGCCACCTGCAGAGGCTCGCATATACCAATGCAAACTGGGGGGTTCTCCAGAGACCAACAGATGCAGTAAGGATTTTTGGATCAATAGCCTGAATTTAAACTGACTCAGGCCCTTCTTTCTCATCAAGAACACAGGAACTCTGGTCCAGGAGGGGCCCAATCCTTAGGGAAGGGTTGGAGGGCCTTTGGCCTACTGAGGCCCCGTACAGGGGCACTGGAACAATTTATGTAGTGGGGGTGCTGAGAGTCACCAAACCAAACTGTGAACCCTACATATGATGGAAACCACTGCAAGCCAGGAGGTGCAGCAGCACCCCCAGCACCCCTAGTTCCAGCACTTACGGCCCCATAAAACTGAGTGTGCGTCTTCTGAGTTTGTAACCACAGGATAAACCAGGGGTGGGCAAACTTTTGGCCCGAGGACCACATCTGGGTAAAGAAATTGTATGGCAGGCCATAAATGCTCACGAAATTGGAGCTAGGGTGCGGGAGGGGGTGAGGGCTCTGGCTGGGGGTGAGGGCTTCGGGGTGGGGCCAGAAATGAGGAGTTCAGGGTGCGGGAGGGGGCTCCGGGCTGGGACCGGGGGGGGGGGGTGGAGGGCAGGGGGCAGGGTGTGAGGGCTCCAGCTGGGGGTACGGGCTCTGGGGTGGGGCTGAGGGGTTGGGGTGTAGGAGGGTGCTCTGGGCTGGGACTGAGGGAGTCAGAGGGTGGAAGGGGAATCAGGGCTGGGGCATGGGGGAGGTGAAGGCTCCCGCTGGGGGTGCAGGCTCTGGGGTGGGGCTGGGGATGAGGGGTTTGGGGTGTAGGAGGGTGCTCCGGGCTGGGACCAAGGGGTTCGGAGGGCGGGAGGGGATCAGGGCTGGGGCAGGGGGTTGGGGTGTAGGGGGGTTGCTCAGGGGTGCAGGCTCGGGGCGGCACTTACCTCAAGCGGCTCCCAGAAGCAGCGGCATGTCCCCGCTCCAGCTCCTACGTGGAGGCACAGCCAGGCAGCTCTGGTGCGCGCTGCCCCGTCCGCAAGCACCGCCCCTGCAGCTGCCATTGGCCGCGGTTCCTGGTCAATGGGGGCGGCACTTGGGGCGGCAACAGCAAGTGGAGCGGCGCCCCTGGCTGCCCCTACTTGTAGGAGCCAGAGCGGGGACATGCTGCTGCTTCCGGGAGCTGCACAGAGCAGCCCCCAACCCTGCTCCCCAGCTGGAGCACCCGAGTGGGAGCTCGAGGGCCGCATTAAAACGGCTGGTGGGCCGGATGCGGCCCGTGGGCTATAGTTTGCCCACCCCAGGATAAACCTTTGGTGTGCATGAAGAAATGCTCACCAGCCACAGAGCTTGTTGGAGTTGCAGCGACTGATCTCTGGTGAGCTTATTAGCAGGCATGTAAGTTCTTTTACCGTTTTAATAAATATTTTCTCTGTATTGCTTTCTGCTTAAGAATTAATGCGCTTGCTTAGACAGAGCTGTGGGCAATTACACTGTTTACTATCTCTGAAGGGAAGGCAAGGCAGGCCTGCTTAGGCAGTGTGTCTTGCTGGGGAATTCAGAGCCTAGGCAGGGGATAGTGCAGCCTGGAAATACCCTTGTCAGGAGGCAGTGAGATGTGTGTCACTGCCCAAGAGAGGTGACAGCTGGGGAGCTCGAAGCCTGAGAGTGGGTGCCCTTGGTGGATCATAGACAGGGAATACAGGTGCACTCACCCTGAACTGCAATACCAACTGGACACTAATATGTAATGACTAGGAGACAAGGGAAGCAGAACATGGGAACACAAAGGAAGTGCAACCTGGGACAAAGGGACTGGGTGTGAACAGGAGTTTGCTGCTGCCCAGGAGGGCACAGGGACTGAAACAGGGGAGAGGGAAGGAGAGAGAGAGATGAAATTGAGGAGGATTTGGAAAAGCTGGGCAGATGATTCTGCCAACATAAATTATGATTTGTTTTGTTTCATCAGACTAACCTAATGACCTTTCCGTTCTGTATTCCAGTTGTTTAATAAAGGCCAGGTTCTTCTTGCGATTCTGCCAATACCTACTGCTTACGTCTCCTCCTGCAGAGAGAGAGTGTCTAGCAGGAATTTGAAATCATTTGGACTCCCTGGAGATCCACAATGAGAAAAATGGGTGTTGCTGCCGGGAGGCCTGGTCTCTGAATAGTAAAGCTGTGGGGGATGTCCTCAGAGAAAGTTACACCTACACATTACAGGTCTGGAGCTCAGGGCTGGGCTTGGGCTGGAGCTCAGGCCCTCAAGCCAAGGTCGGGACGGGTGGGCTTAAGAGCCCACGCTCCCCCAGACCAACCAGTCTGTGGACATGGGAAGCTTGGTCCCTGATGCAGTGGAGAGGTGCTCCCGAGAGAGACTGTATAAAGCAGGGGTCTCAAACACGCGGCCCGCGGGCCGCATGTGGCCCGCAGGGTTATTTTCTGCGGCCCGCGAGCTCCTCACAGCCCCCCCGCCCTTCCCCAACGTTTACCTAGAGCGGCTCCGGCCCGACCCGCACCGGGGGCAGGGCAGGCTCCCTGCCTGCCTGCCCTGCCCCCTGCCGGGAAGCGGCTGGAACCTGGGCAAGGAGGGGCGCAAGGGTGTGTGTGGCTGTTGCTTCAGGCACCGCCCCCAGCAGCTCCCATTGGCCACAGTTCCCCATTCCCAGCCAATGGGAGCTGCTGGGGGCGGTGCCTGAAGCAACAGCCACACACACCCCTGCGCCCCTCCNGCTGCACCCCTCCTGCACCCCGACCCCCTGCCCTGAACCCCCACCGCACCCCTCCTGCATCCCAACCCCCTGCCCTGAGCCCCCTGCCACACCCTGCACCCTGACCCCCTCCTGCACTCCTCACCCCAACTCCCTGCCCTGAACCCCTGCCACACCCCACACCCCTCCTGCACCCCCTGGGGGCAGGGAGGGGGCAGAGTTGGGGTGGGGATTTCGGGGAAGGGGTTGGAATGGGGGCAGGGAAGGGGTGGGAAGAGGCGGGGCAGGGGCGGGGCCTCATGGAAGGGGTGGAGTGGGGGCAGGGCCGAGGGCGGCAGAGGGGAGGTGTCAGTAAATGCGGCCCTCGGGCCAATGTACTAGTCCTCATGTGGCCCTCGTGGTCATTTGAGTTTGAGACCCCTGGTATAAAGGATGGTGCATATAAGACACTGACGATTCATGACAGAGCCCTTTCTTTGAGTCTCTCCACTGGCTCCCCTGCCTCTATTGAATCAAACATAAGCTGCTAATCTTAACTTTTAAGGCCAAATCTCGAGATGCTGACTTTGACCTCTCACCGGACCATGGTGCCATATTCCATCACCCACTTCAAACAAGCCCCTTTGTGCCTTCGCCACTGCTCCTCATGCTTGGGAGGAGCTCCTCAAAAGTATCCCCCAAGCTTCCTCCTTGTCCTCCTTCCCATCCCTCCCCACAACTCACCTTTTCCCTGGTGCTTACCAAAATATAACAATGGCTAGGATGCTGGTGTGCTAAGAGCACTGCCTGTCAGAGTGACCAACACGTCTCGTTGTTTCCTTCCCTGCCCACATCTATCTGTGTCCATCTGTCTCTCATCTTATTCTTAAATTGCCAGTGCTCTGGGGCAGGGCCTGTCGTTTTCTTCAGTGTTTGTAGAATGTCCAGCACAAGGGGATGCTGGTCCATTACTCAGGCTACTAGGTGCTATTAGGGGAGGGGCTGGATGGTGGCAGGCTGGGGTGGGGGGAGGCTTAGGGCAAACAGCACCAGTGAGCCAAGAGATCTGGGGACAGTGGGAAGGGGGGATTCCATGGGGTAGGTGCTGTAAGGAGTTGGGGTGCAGTGAGGGGCTGGGAGCAATGGGACAGTGCTGGACCAGGACCTCAATGAGCTGGGAGGGTTGGTGATAGTGAGAGTAAAGAGAGGGTGGCAGCTGCTCCAGGAAAGGGGGTGCTAGCAAGGGGAGGCAAGGAAGGGACACTTTTTTTGGCAGGATCTCCTGGGACTCTGGAGCAAAGAACACTTGGGACAATGGGAAGGTGGGGTGGAAAGTGGTTGGGGAGCCGGAAATTTGAGGGAACTGGTAGAGAGAAGCACTGAGAACAATAGGAGTGGAGGAGAGAACACAAGAAGTGGGTGTTGCTGGGGTCTCAGGAGCTGGGGAGAGCTGACAGCAGTGGGAGGAAGGGAAGTGGGTGTCAGAGTGAGTGACAGGGCTAGCTGTATCTCTATCCCCTTCCTGTTCTCTCTGAGCACCCCCCTCAGGTGTTAGGCCTCTGGTCTTTCCATCTCCTGAAGTAGAATTACACAATTTTCCAGATCCTAGACCAGGCCCCGGGTACAATACCCTGTATATCAACCATGCTTACCCAGCAAGTCAGGCTGAGTGCAGACACCTTTGGGAGTCTGGATCAGTGGTGTACAGGGACAGCCTTCTTCATAAGAACATAAGAATGGCCATGTTGGGTCAGACCAATGGTCCAGCTAACCCAGTGTCCTGTCTTCTGAGAGTGGCCAGTGCCAGATGCTTCAGAGGGATGAACAAAACAGGGCAATTACTGAGTGATCCAGCCCCTGTTGTCCACCCCCAGCTTCTGGCAGTTGGAGGTTTAGGGAAGCCCACAGCCTTGGTTCCATCTTGGCAAATAGGTATTGATGGACTTGTCCTCCATGAACTTATCTAATTCATTTTTGAACCTAGGTATTCTTTTGACCTTCACAACATCCTCTGGCAATGAGTTCCACAGGTTGACTGTGTGCTTTGTGAAGTACTTCCTTATGTTTGTTTTAAACCTGCTGCCTATTAATTTCATTCACTGACCCCTGGTTCTTGTGTTATGTGAAGGTAAATAACACTTCCCTAGTCACGTTTCCACACCATTCATGATTGTAAAGACCTCTGTCAGATCCCTCCCATGGTCATCTCTTTTCTAAGCTGAACAGTCCCAGTCTTTTTAATTTTTCCTCCTAGAGAAGCTGTTCTATACCCCTAATCATTTTCATTCCCCTTCTGCATACCTTTTCTGATTCCAATATATCTTTTTTGAAATGGGATGACTAGAACTGTATGCAGTATTCAGAGTGTGGGTGTACCATGGATTCATATGGTGGCTTTATGATATTTCTATTTTATCTTCCCTGTTCTGATTGTTCCTAACATTTGTTAGCTTTTTTGACTGCCACTGCACATTGAGCAGATGTTTTCAGAGAACTATCCACAATGACTCCAAGATCTCTTTTTTTTTACAGGTAACAATTAATTTAGATCCACTTCATTTTGTTGAATCACTGGGATTATTTTTTCCAGTCTGCATTATTTTGCACTTATCAATATTGAATTTCATCTGCCATTTTGTCACCCAGTACCCCAGTTTTGTGAGATCCCTTTGTAACTCTTCACAGTCTGCTTTGGACTTAACTATCTTGAGTAATTTTGTATTATCTGCAAATTTTGCCATCTCACTGTTCACCCCCTTTTTGAGATCATTAATTAATATGTTGAACAGAAGGTCCTAGTACAGATCCTTGGGGGACCCCAGAGTTTACCTCTCTCCACTCTAAAAACTAACCATTTATTCCTACCCTTTTTTTCCGATTCAGTTACTGAGCCAGGAGTGGACATTCCCTCTTATTCCATGACTACTCACTTTGCTGAGTGCAGACACCTTTGGGAGTCTGGGATCAGTGGTGTACAGTGACAGTCTTCTTCATAAGAACATAAGAATGGCCATGTTGGGTCAGACCAATGGTCCGGCTAGCTTGGAGTGGGAACTTGTCAAAGGCTTTGTGAAAGTCCAGGTGATATATGCTTGCTGACAACCTCAGAGAATTCTAATAGATTGGTGAGGTATGATTTCCCTTTACAAGAGCTGTGTTGACTCTTCCCCAATATATCATGTTCTTCTATGTGTCTGATATTTCTGTTCTTTACTATAGTTTCAACCAATTTACCTGGTGCTGGAGTTAGACTTACCAGCTGGTAATTGCCAGGATTGCCTCTGGAGCCTTTTTGAAAAATCAGCATTATTTAGCTATCTTCCAGTCATCTGATACAAAGGCTAGTTTAAGTGATAGGTTACATACCGCAGTTAAAACAATGAGGAGTCCTTTATTTGGGCATAAGCTTTTGTGGGCTTATGCCCACTTCATAACCCACTTCATCAGATGCATGGAGTGAAAAAAAATAGGCAGGTATAAATATACAGCACATGAAAAGATGGTAAGGCAACTCCCAAGTGGGGGTCAGTGCTAACGAGGCCAATTCAATTAGGGTGGATGTGGCCCATCCCCAACAGTTGCCACATCCACCCTAATTGAATTGGCCTCGTTAGCACTGACCCCCCACTTGGTAAGGCAACTCCCATCTTTTCATGTGCTTCCCTGGGACTAAGGTTCAAAGTTTGAGGGAATCATAGAAGTGTAGGACTGGAAGGGCCCTCGATCAGTCATCTAGTCCAGTCCTTTGCACTCATGGCAGGACTAAGTATTATCTAGACCAACCCTGACAGGTGTTTGTCTAGCGTGCTCTTAAACACCTCCAATGACAGAGATTCCACAACCTGCCTAGGTAATTTGTTCCAGTGCTTAACTGCCCTGACAGTTAGGAAGATTTTCCTGATGTCCAACCTAAACCCCCCTGTGACAGGTTGTTCCCCCCCCGGGGTGCCACCTGATGTACTGGGGTACCCCTGAGCCCGCTGGTTTCACCAGTCTGGGTTCCCTTACACTGCCCTGCCGAGCCAGGCCGTCAAGCCTCCTCCAGCACACACACAGGTAGGGCCACCCCCAGCTGCAGAAAGACACAGACCCTGAAATCAGCTCTGCGTGGGAAGACTCAGCTCAGGAACTGCCCAGCACTCAAATACACGCCCCCTCTGGGGTGTAAACCCAAAATTATATTGTCTTGCACTGCACAGGGAACTGTACAGCGTAAGCTCATGAAATTCGCTCCCTCCCACAATGTGGAGGAAGATATGCACAGCTCCCCCCCCCCCACCCCCCGTTATGAATTCCACAAATTGATTTATAGAAAACAAAAACAAGTTTATTAACTACAAAGGATAGATTGTAAGTGATGATAACAGATCAAAGTAGATCACTGAGCAAATAAAGCAAACACGCAAACTAAGCTTAACACACTAAAGAAACTGGCTACAAGTAGTAATGTCTCACCTTAAATGTTGTTTTAAGCAGGTTGCAGAGTTTCTTGTAGGCAAACTGATCTTGCTCGCAGCTTAAAACTCCAGATATTCCTTTCACAGGCCAGACACCTTCTAGCCTGGGTCCAGTCCTTTCTTCCCCAGATCAGTGTTAGGTGTTTTCAGCAGTCATCTTGGGCAGGGATTCAGTGAAGAACCGACCCTGATTAACTCACTCCTCAGCCTTAAATAGGATTTAAATATGGCGGGAATCCTTTAGATATGCCCTTCCGGCTTGACTGTGAACTCCTGATAACTATTCTCTGGGAAAAGTTTTCCAACCAGTTATGCACCCACCTCATAGTAGTTCCATCTAGGTTGCATTTCCCTAGTTTTTTTATGAGAAGGTCATGCAAAACAATATCAAAAGCCTTATTAAAGTCAAGATATACCACAGCTCCCGCTTTCCCTGCATCCACAAGACCTGTCAAGGAAAGCTATTAAGTTGGTTTGACATGATTTGTTCTTGACAAATCCATGTTGACTGTTACTTATCACCTTATTATCTTCTAGGTGTTTGCAAATTGATTGCTTGATTATTTGCTCCATTCGCTTTCTGGGTCCTGAAGTTAAACTGATTGGTCTGTAATTCCCCGGATTGTCCTTATTCTTGTTTCTATAGATTGGCACTCTGGTCTGGTCTACACTACAGTTATCAGTATAACTACATTGCTCAGGAGTGTGAAATACCACACCCCTGAGTGACACAGTTATACCAAACTAACTCTTCATGTAGACTGTGCTATGTCAACAGGACTCCTCCAGTTGACATAGCTAGTGCCTCTTGGGGAGGGGGATTAACTACTGGGAAAGCTGTCTCCTGTTGACTTAGAGCATCTTCATTAAAAGCGCTACAGCGGCACAGCTGTGCCAGTGCAGCATTTTAATTATAGACCTGCCCTATATTTGCCCTCTTCCAGTCCTCTGGAATCTCTCCCGTCTTCCATGAGGTTTCAAACACAATTGCTAATGGCTCAGATATCTCTTCAGTCAGCTCCTTGAGTATTCTAGGAGTAATTTTTAACTTGTTCTTTCCTTATCGTAGCCTCAGATCCGACCTCATTTTCACTGGTGTTCACTGTTAGACATTCAATTACTACTACACTTTTCGTGAAAACTGAAACAAAAAAGGCATTTAGCACTTCCACCATTTCCACATTTCCTGTTATTGTTTTTTCCTGGGTCTTCCTCTTGCTCTCAGATCAGTTCCTGATTTGTTTCCTCAGCTCTCAAGCTCTTATTTTGGTTTGTTCTCCCCTTTTCCATCCCTGCTTCTGAGGCTTTTCTCTCTCTGTTTCCCCGCAGGTGATGGGATGGTGAGTGAGGATGCAGAACAGAATTCTCAGCAGGAAGATGCTGAGCGAGTGGAACTGCACAGAACATTATCACAAAGATCTAAAGGGAAAGTGTCCAGGAGTCACAAGCAGGGAAAAACCTGGGAATGTCAGCACGGGCCAGGAAGACAGCCGGGAAACCAAGCAGGGGAGAAAGTGGATAAATCTGGTAATTGTCAGGGAACGCAAAAGGACCTCAAGGAAAGCAGAGCCCAGCAGAGAATCCCCAGAGGAGAGACAAACAACACATGCCTTGAGTGTGGGAAAAACTTCAGTCGCCACAATGGCCTTATTAGACAGGAGAGACTCCACACAGGAGAGAGCCCCTAGGAATGCTGGGAGTGTAGTAAAACCTTCAGTCCGAGCGCAAACCTTTTTACACATCAGAAAATCCACAAGGAATAGAGCCCCTAGGAATGCTGGGAGTGCAGTGAAACCTTCCCTCTGCGCTTACTCCTTATCGCATATCAGAAGAGCCACACGGGACAGAGAACATGTAGGTGCTTCTAGTGTGGGAAAAGCTTCCATGAGAGCTCAGCTCTTTGTCAGCAGAGAATCCCCCAAAACCTTGTCTAGAGCTGACAAAAGATTGCTTTTCTTCAGTGCCACAGTGACCTTTAAGGCTGTTTGCACTATTTGTGTCACTCGCAGGTCCCCCAGATAAGTTGCCCACTGTTCCCTTTTGCAGCTTGCCCTTCTTTCGGGTGAATCCCATGGTCCTTTCTATCAACTCCTTTGTCCTACCAGGAATGTCCATCAGCCACAGGTAGGAGAGATAAGGGTGACCTCAACTAACTACATGGGTCTCCACAAGGATTTTCCACGGCTCTAGCTGGTTTGAGTTAAATATCCCGTGGTAAAAACCCAAAACTTCCTGCAATAAAGGCATAGCCCATTTATAGTGGTTGGGGTTACTTAGCATGTTTCCTCATGACCTGACCTAACCGCCATCATTTTCCTAGTCTAAAGAAACCCATCGTATCTCATTTCTACTGTTCCTCCCACTGCTTTAGAGTCACCAAGTTCCCCTCTTGGGACAGGTTGTCTCATTCCCACTTGCACTGCCTGGAGCTGAACAGCAATTCTTTTGTGTACCCTTTTTATCATTTAAAATCTGTTTAAATATAACAAAGAGCAGGAACAGGGGCAGGAAGAAAAGTTTCAGTCTGTGTGACACCTGAAGGAGATCCCCACCTTCCCCATCACCACAGCAGTGTTACCTTCTGTCGGAGCCATGTGGACTTGATTTTCTTCACATCCTACCCTCCACTTCCCAAGCATCATATGATGCAGTCATAGGTGCCGACTCCGTGGGTGCTCCAGGGCTGGAGTACCCATGGAAAAAAATTAGCGGGTGCTTAGGACCCACCAGCAGCCAGCTCCCCACCTCCTCCCAGCGCCTCCTGCCTGCTGACGTCACCACCAATCAACTTCTCCCCCTCCCTCCCAGTGCCTCTCGCCCACCGCAGATCAGCTGTTCTGCAGCATGCAGGAGGCACTGGGAGGGAGGGGGAGGAGTGGGGACAGGGCACGCTCAGGGGAGGAAGCGGAAAGAGGTGGGGAAGAGGCCGGGCGGGGGTGAGGCATTTGGGGAAGGGGTGGAGTGGGGGGCGGCGTCTGGGGCTGAGTGGGGGTTGTGCACCCCCTGGGACACACACATGTGGCAATACACGCACTTCCCTACACAAAGACACACAGTNCTTCTCCCCCTCCCTCCCAGTGCCTCTCGCCCACCGCAGATCAGCTGTTCTGCAGCATGCAGGAGGCACTGGGAGGGAGGGGGAGGAGTGGGGACAGGGCACGCTCAGGGGAGGAAGCGGAAAGAGGTGGGGAAGAGGCCGGGCGGGGGTGAGGCATTTGGGGAAGGGGTGGAGTGGGGGGCGGCGTCTGGGGCTGAGTGGGGGTTGTGCACCCCCTGGGACACACACATGTGGCAATACACACACTTCCCTACACAAAGACACACAGTCTCGTACACACATACAGTGTATGCATGCACACACTTGCCTACACAGAGACACTTTTTCATACACTTTTCCAGGGGCTGCCTAAATCACCCAGCCGGGAAGGGAGGAGGGTGGGCTGGAGGGGAAAAGATGGGGGTTGGAGGAGAGAGGATGGGGAGGGAAAGAGGCCAAGGACAAGAGCAGGGTGGGGGTGAGAGGGAGCAAGGAAGGAGAGAGGAGGGGGTGTGGGGGGTATGTTACGTGTATGGAGATGCAGGGGGAGGCAGAAGGCTACAGGTGCATGAGGATCGGGGGGCACAGGGGTGTATAAGGACATAATGGGAGTGCAGCAGTGTATGGAGGTGAATGGGGTGTCGGGGGTGAGGGACATGGGGCTGGCAGCTCTGGGAAGTGGAGAGGATGGGTGGGAGAGCGCTGTAAGGGGTACAGGGCTGGGATGGGTAGGTGTGGGGAGCAGGACAGGATGGGATGGGAATGGGGGGATGGGGGGTGGGACAGGAAGGGATGTAGTGAGGGGGATGGAGGTGCGGGGGGGTTGGGGTAGGAACGGATGCAATGATGGGGGACTGAGGTGCAGGGGCTGGGGGTTGAGACAAGGAGGGATGCAGTGAGGGGAATGGGAGTTCAGGGGGGTTGGGGTGGGGAGGGATGCAGTGAGGGGGGTGGGGGGGTGGGACGGGGAGGGATGCAGTGAGGGGGATGGGGGGTGGGGGATGGGGACCGGGGGGGTTGAAACGGGGAGGGATGCAGTGAGGGGGATGGGGTGCAGCCCCATTCCCAGCACTCGAAACGGGGATACACATACCTCCAACTCCTAGGTGCCGGCGATGGGGCGACAGACAGACCGCGGTTCACTGCTGGGCACGTGCCGCAGCTCGAGCCCAGCCGCGTGAGGAGAAGGGGGCTGGGCATCAGCGGCAGAGGCGAATGCCACGCAACCCCTCAGCAGCCGCCTGCTGAGCGCTCACAAGTCACGCTTGCACTAGTTCCTCCCCTGCCCTGACCCAGCCAATGGGAGCTGTGTCTGCGGGCTGGGGGGCGGGGCAGCACACGGATCCCCCTGGCCGCCCCTAAGGCTAGGAGCCGGACATGCCGGCTGCTTCCCGACCTGGGAGCCGTATGGCGCGGCGGCTAGCAGGGAGCCTGTCAGCCCTGCTGTGCGGTGCGGCAGTGCCGCCAACCGGACATTCAACGGCCCAGTCAGCAGTGCTGACCGGAGCCGCCAGGATCCCTTTTTGACCGGGTGTTCCAGTCCAAAACTGGACAGCTGGTCACCCTATCCAAATTGTACGACTAATTACATATCGTCACAGTGTTGTTCAGTTGTTTACCTCAGTAATGTCACAGATATCGGAAGAGAATTCCAAAGTAAGTGGCTTTGAACTAGGCAAGATGCCCATATGTTTCATTCCCAAAGAAGTTGTGGCCCTGGGCCTACTGCAGGTTACTGCTGAAGCTATCTCCTAGCTAATCCTATGATTTGGAGAATGCTGCCCCTAACTATGCACATGTGGAGGAAATAGAAGTATTGTGTTTTTGAACTCACCCTTTGTAGTTGCTGTAAATGTGTATAAAATGAAATGTGTTGCATGAGATAGCTGCAGAAAAATAACTATTTTTGAATAGAAACTCCACCTCTGGGAGCTTCTAGAGCTGCTGATCCAGGCCTGTGTCCAGTTCCTAATTTAGACCTGTGCCACCCGATTAAAGAAATAAACCAGGAATGTTTGTAGAAGCCATTCCCCGCTACCACTGCTGACAGTTTGGGTGGCTTGGTAACGGATTCTATTCCAGAGAAGTGTAAGTTTAGCCTGAACAAGGCCAAAAATTTGGCAAGAACTCAGGTAGAAATAACAGGAACCTAGTTGTTGGTTTACACCCCAGCGAAGGAAACTATGGTGAACTATGGCCCAGGTAAAACTGTTTTTAGAACAGTTTTAGAACCACTCCCTACCTAGTTCATTGGCATTAATTACAATCCCAAAGGTTGCCATGGTTAGATTGTGAACAATTATTCTTTACCATTTGGATCCAAAATGTCATGTGACAAAGAGAGAAACAGTTGATTCCTTCAGAGAACATTCCTTCCCTATGGATCCCAATCTGGATGTCTTGTTGGTCAACAAGGATTTACCTGCCATCAAATGATGGTAACCAATGAGGAAATGATCTATCAGGCTCCCAGTTCAGACTGAAAGACACACATTTTGAGTTCTGATTCTATGTGTTTGTCTCTTGGTTTTTGCTCTTTTATCTTATGCATTTGCATCCCCTCTCCTCCACATCCTGCTACTTTGAAATATTACAAAGTGTCAAAATAGAACAGAGGTGTTTTTTCTCACAATGCAAACTTATTTTGATAGGTTTTAAAGTAAATTTCTGTTAAGAGGAAAATTACTTAAGCAGACAAGCTGTATAAACTTTTACCCGGTAAGACTGTAAGGGTCACTATATCCCCACTTGTCTTTCCTTACAAATGAGAGGTGACATCTGTCATGAAATGTCCACATTTGTTTTTAAGAATGGTGATGGATGCATGATGCAGTGGGTAGGTTTTTTTTGTTAAAAAGTTTTGCAACCAGTTATTTTGAGGAGTGCAGAGACCCCTTTTCCTTTTGAGGAGAACGGCTGTTAAAGTCTGAGGTCAAGCTATGGAAACCTCCTCAAAACTGGGCTTTTCTTTCTGTTTTGATACCTTTGGCGATCACACATCCATACTGAATATGGTTGGTAACAACAGCTGTATTAAGAAAACTTCTGAGTTAAGGGAGATTTTTCCAAACTGAGATTAGCCCAAAGTCTGCCTCATTCCCAATTGAATTGGGCCACATTGTCTGTCTCCAAGGTGTATTTCACATGCATCTGTGTTGATCACCTGTAAAATCCACGCAGGGAAGATGCCAGAAAGAATAGTTCCCCAAATCTAACTACTCCTAAAACTCTGCCCTACAAAATCATTGACGGTTTGCTCCTCATCCTGTGAAAGCTTCTAAAGAAACTAAACTGTCAGCTATGAACAGTTCAGTGAGAGCTGTTAAACTTCTGCTTATTAAAGCCTCACTAAGGTCTGTATCCGTGTTGGAGGGGGAAGGAGAAGGATTAGCCACACAATCGTGCAATCTAAGGAGGAAGCTTTAATTGGCTTTGAGATTGTAGTTTAAACATGAACAGTCATTTGGTTTCAATACTGAAATATTCAGCCAGTTCAGCGTGGATTGCACAGCCTGGATGAACTTTTCTGACAGGGGTTTATATCTAAACAGACAGCCGCTCCTCGGATTACTGTTTTAGGATTTATGAGGGTGGATTATCTGTTGTGTTATTCTGATCAGTTGACTAAACTGATGACTTGATTCCAATGCAATATCATTTACTGATTGATTTACTGATTTGCCCCTAGCTTGACAACTCTGTGTTCAACCCATAGTTAGTGTCATGGTGTTTATACCGGTTTAGCCTTAGTGCTATGTGGGCTTGATTTGATTTGTTTGGTCATATTTATAAAATGTCTCAAAGGGATATCGAGTCATATTTCTTTCCGTAAGAAACATGGGCCAGAACCATAAAGATGTGGGTGGAGATCAACCAGTCCATCCTGGAGTCTAATCAGCTCCCTCTAAATTAACTCTTTGGGTGTCACAGGGCAGCAGCTGAAGGAGGCACCAATACCAGCTCCAGCTGGCTCAGAGCTCCCGTAGGAAAAATGAGCTAACCCCACCCAGGCTTTCGTGATAAAGGGGCAATGTTGTTGAGTGAGACGGGGTTGGTGATATGTGTGGGGAATCTCGGGGTAGAAATGATGGGGGGCTGGCTCTGCAGTTCTTCTCATGGCCAAGCCCAGCCTGCACCCCTGTCTAGCTTGCCCTGGGGTTGTGCCTGGTCAGTCCAACTCCCCACTGAAGTTGGGGGTGTGGTTCAAAAGGTTGTAAATGGAAATGAAGAGATCGTACATTTCAACGGCTGTGGTGCTGGCAAAGGAAATGTGTTTGTGTTAAGGGGGGATATTGAGGCATTGCTGAAAGAGGGCAGAGTTAAGATGGTGTGGGTAACCTTAACTGTGTGTTTCCTGCTTTTAGAATTTTGAGATTTGCTGAAAATGAGATCTGCCAGGGGGCGGCATCCCAGCAAGCAAACTTACCTCTGTGTTCACAAAGATTTTGCCCTTTAATTAGTACTAGGAGGGGAGGCCCTGGCTGCCCACTAGGTAATAACCAGCTAGCAAGCCGACTCCAGGGTTAAGCTCTTAGAAACTGTCCCCTGGTGTAATGGTCACACTTTACCTCCTGTAATCTGAATTGGAGTCTCCATGAGGCTTAATCACTCTCTTTTTCTTTGCTCCTTGTTTGGATCCAACAGTTATTTGGGACAGAATCTCTTTCACAACCCAGATTGTTTCTCCTGAGCTCAGTGGGCAGGAAGAGCTCAGTTGTCAATGGGATCTGGGACTCCAGCCTCACTCTCCTCCAGCTCCACCCAGTCCTATTACGTGTGGGGGGATTCTGTGCCACTGTGCACACGCAGAATTTTTTTTCTCTGCTGAAAATATATTCTGCTGGAGAGGCGCTACAATTATGCCTTTCACCCACCAGGGGCTATGGTGGCGCCAGAACAGAGGGCAGCCACTCCCGGGCAGGAGCAGCCAGCTGTGGATAGAGAGGAGAAGAGGCTGCATTCTTCACAGCACGCTGCCCATGGAGCCAGGTGAGGAGTCATGGGATATGGGGGGTGGGGGTGGACAGCATGGGGCATGTGGGGCTCCTGAGGACTGGAGTTTAGAAGGGCTAGTCGGGGGGGAACAGAATGGGGTGAGGGATGAATGGGAGTGGGGTGCAGGGACACATGGGGACGGGGGAGAGGGGTGGCTGAGTGAGGGTGCAGGGTGTCACGGACTCACAGGACTCATGTTCTTTCTCAGCTGTATATGGTCCCTGGGAGGAACCCCCTTCAGTGCAACAGCCCTTCTTGGGGGTCCACTCTCTCTCGGGGGTTAAGCCGTAGACCTCGCCGCCTCCTGGAACCGCACCTCTCTGAGCCCTCAGCACGCCTGTCTCTCTCCGTGGGCCCCCTCAGGGAGTCGACTCGCTCTGGACCCCCAGGGCCTCCACACCCTGATCTCTAGACCAGAGTGACTCTCAGCCAGCACAAAACAGGAGGGTTTATTGAGCGTCTGAACACAGCATAGGAAACTCTCAGGGCCTCTGGCCTAGCAACCCTCAGCACAGGACATCTAGGTCTCTCCTGCCTCCAGGTGGGCTCTGGCTGCTCCCTCTCCCCAGTCCTGAAGCCTCCTCCTTCCAGTTGGGCATCCAATATCACAGGGGTAGGCAACCTATGGCACGGGTGCGAAAGGCAGCACGCGAGCTGATTTTCAGAGGCACTCACACTGCCCAGGTCCTGGCCACCGGTCCAGGGGGCTCTG
The DNA here is from genome assembly GCA_003942145.1 of Platysternon megacephalum. NCBI lineage: Eukaryota > Metazoa > Chordata > Testudines > Platysternidae > Platysternon > Platysternon megacephalum. The sequence continues at coordinate 1,263,490 of QXTE01000312.1, forward strand.
CATTTTAATTTAATTTTAAATTAAGCTTCTTAAACATTTTAAAAACCTTATTTACTTTACAATAGTTTAGTTATATATTATAGACTTATAGAAAGAGACCTTCTAAAAACGTTAAAATGTATGACTGGCACGCGAAACCTTAAATTAGAGTGAATAAATGAAGACTTGGCACACCACTTCTGAAAGGTTGCCGACCCCTGCAATATCATCTCCCGCAAGTCCCGCCTCTGTCCTTTGTTTTCTGTCCCAGGTAAACAGGCCGCTGGGGCTCCTCTCCACTCAGCCACTCCTCTCATCCGTCCTTTGTTCCCCACTGGCTGGAACCGGCTGGTTAGGTCACTAGGGTCCTCTCTCCGCAGCCCAAGAAGGGGCTCAGGGCAAGGGGGTTGGGGTGCAGAAGGGGTGCAGGGTGCAGGAGGGGGCTCAGGGCAGGGGGTTGGGGTACAGGAGGGGTGCAGGGTGCATCGGGGGTCGGAGTGCAGCAGGGGGCTCAGGGCAGGGGTTGGGGTGCGGGGGGCAGGAGGGGTTCAGGGTGAGAGCTCCGGCCCGGCACCGCTTACCTCGAGTGGCTCCGGGGTGACAGTGGCACGCAACGGGGCTAAGGCAGGCTCCTTGCCTGCCCTGGCTGCACGCCGCTCCTGGAAGTGGCCAGCATGTCCGGCAGTGACTCCTGGGGGTGGGGTGGGTGGCTCCACCGCGCGCTGCCCTCACCTGTGGGTACCACCCCTGAAGCTCCCATTGGCCGCGGTTCCTCCCAGGGGCCACAGAGACGTTATGCCGGCCACGGGGCCAGGGCAGGCAGGGACCCTGCCTTAGCCCCACTGCACCACAGGGCTGGCAATCCCGCGGGCTGGATTGAAAGCCCTGACTGGCCGGATCCAGCCCGCAGGCCATAGTTTGCCCTCCCCTGCCCTATAGGAACCCTTTTATATTTACAATAGTTGATTAATACAATTAACAAAGTCCCAAACACTCTAGCCCAGTAAGGTAAATCGAGATAATATAGAATGTACATCTGAACATCCATCTACTCACACCACCCTATGCAGAACAACCTGAAATGTTAGCCATCATCTTCCTCATCACCATCACCTTCCTCATCATCACTGGTGTGGCCATCATCCTGGCACCTCCCAAGGCCTACATCTGCCTCTCTTCCTGCACACAGGCTGGGATACAACTTTTATACCGTGTGACGCTGACACCACTACGTCTAATGCATATTCCGTAGGGGTTTCTCCCCTCTTCCTTATTTGTATTTCCTCACCCTACTAATATTGGGGTGTCCATCTCCTAGTGTCCTTCTCCTATTCTCCTTTTCTCCTTCTCCCATTGGTTAGTGTATTCATGATCTCAACTTGTTATCATATATGTCATTTTGTTGCCATGGCACTCTTGTGGTCAGACATCTGCAGATGTTCTATCCAAAAGCCAGTGTTAGCTCATGTTCCTGTGGTTGGCTGGTATCTTTATGGACCAAATTCCCCCCTACACACTCTATTCCCAGTTCCCCAAAACTTAGGGGTCGCCGTTAGGTGATTTATCTGTGCCAAAGGTCATTAGCCTCAAGTCTTATGCTAACTGATGAAGCCAATATCATACAGGATACAGGCCTGTAGGTTCCTGGCATTACTGCTGCATAAAACGAATGCTAACACTAACTCTCTGGACGACAGTTCATATTTAATTTACCACCCAGTAAGGTGTGTAGGTAGCTCCAGCTTTTCTCTCCCATGTGCTTTGCTTTGCATTTAGCAAGACAAGGCGGGTGAGGTCAGCTCTTTTATTGGACCAACTTCAGTTGGTGAGAGAGACAAATTTCTGAGCTACACAGAGCTCTTCTTCAGGAGAATATCCTAAAATAGCCAAACATTTTGCCCTGCTTCCTCCCTAGTTATCTGTCACTAATTTAATATTCCCTGAGATTTTCTCCCTGTCTCTCTAATTATAAAATATTAACATAAAATCGCCTTCGATTTTGGCTTTTTCTCAAATTCTTGAATATGAGAGAAACATTTTGCAGATATTTCCCCTTTTCTCTTGATTTCTCAAATAACAATATGAAATTCTCTCAGATTTTACCTCTTTACCTCCTGTTGACTATCGATATAAAACCCTTCCCATTTTTCCACTTTCTTCTCTACTTTGTGAAAATCGATCCAAAAGTCTCCAGATTTCCCTTCCTCTCTCTAATGACTGAACATTGAGCTCAGCTGTCAGATTTTGCCTTTTCCCCCTTTCGCTGCATTAAAATGTTTGCTGATGAAAGGGACTTGCCCCATATTTAATACACATCAAAGCCAGATCCCCCCCTCCCCGCTTTGGGGGAAAGAACAGTGTCTCCCAGCTGCTCACAGGACAAATGGCTGGACCGTTTTCTTCTCCCGGGCGCACAGGATGAGGGTTCACTTTGTGCCAGGCTCCTTGCTGCCCAGGCAGTGCCCAGAGTGGCTGAGAATCTCCATGCCCCTGTATTAGCCCCTCATTTCCCCTCACCATGTTCACCAGCAGTATCTCAAACCCCATGACGGATGGTCTCCAAGTGGGGTTGCTTCCCCCAGTGCTGAGATGTATTCGCCTCTGCGGTGCGTGTGTGTTGGTCATTATTTGCCAGTCACCAGGCATGGAAATGTCCTACAAATGTTGGCTCCTCCACACTGTCCATTCTCCTGTTCAAGAATCATCACCCAGGGCTCCCTCCATCTGTGTGACTGGCTGGCAGGGGCTGCTGATAACTTTCTATTTATCAAACACTGATGTTTAATCACCACAGATTTTGCTTCTCTGCCCCTTTTTAAAACTGCAGCGACTTCCGGTTTTGGAGGGAAAATTGTTGCTGTGAATCCTTCTCGGGAGAAGGAGAAGGGGAGGAGGAAAGGACTCTGGCCTCATCCCTTCTGAGCCATGTTTTTGGCCTCCCTGAGACCAGTGTTAACCCAGAGTCACTGCAAGGATAAAAAGGCCGGGACTCCAGATTAACAGAGGGGCAAATCAGATCAGGATGTGCATAGGCGCCAACTTTCCAATTTGCCGGGGGGTGCTCGACCCCCGGCTCTGGCCCAGGCCCCGTTCCCGCGGGGGGCAACAAAAATGATTATGGGGCTGGGGCACATGACTTACGAGGAAAGGCTGAGGGAACTGGGGTTATTTAGTCTGCAGAAGAGAAGAGTGAGGGGGGATTTGATAGCAGCCTTCAACTACCTGAAGGGGGTTCCAAAGAGGATGGAGCTTGGCTGTTCTCAGTGGTGGCAGATAATAATAATATAATATATGGAGATATACCTATCTCCTAGAGCTGGAAGGGACCCCCAAGGGTCATTGAGTCCAGCCCCCTGCCTTCACTAGCAGGACCAATTTTGCCCCAGATCCCTAAGTGGCCCCCTCAAGGATTGAACTCACAACCCTGGGTTTAGCAGGCCAATGCTCAAACCACTGAGCTATTCCTCCCCCCCCAGATGACAGAACAAGGAGCAATGGTCTCAATTGCAGTGGGGGGAGGTCTAGGATATTAGGAAAAACTATTTCACTAGTGTTAGCCAAACAGGGCTCGTTTCCCCCCGGAGCTTACCTAATTACACCAAGGAGGCACGAAGAGGCAAGAAGACGGGTACCAACATCTTTATTTAATCGATCAGCTGAGCCGGTGTGCCCTCATCGGCTAATGCCAGAGGAGAGACACACCCTACATGGCCGGACCGGCCCTTTTTATAACCATTAACAAACAACTTAGCCTTCATCCTTTTACGTCATTAGGCTGACCTATAGATAATAGGGTACATAGAATACATAGTTCATATTTGGGGGGGGGACACAAGAAACATCTGTTGCGGATACATTTGTCATTTTGAAGGGAAAACAAGATACATCCGTTGACCCCTTGCACTAACTACCTTGAAAATACATGGGAAAATAGCAGCATTATAATTGTAAGCCAAATGAGCCATTTAAGCTGATAGGGAATAGCTGACATAGTTATATACATGTCCTTAGTTCTATTGAGCTGTTTTCAGCATTTTCCTAACAGTTCTCCCCCCTTAAAAGCATTTTAAGAGCCTTACAGTCCCCGCTCTGCAGCTTCTGCTCCGACTGGCGGGTATAACACCATCATTTGTTGAAATGTAGCTTGGGTAGCCGGCCTTCAAATCATTGAAACTAAGCAAGGGGTGAAGCAAGCTAGGGTTAATAGGGTGATAACAAAAAATACAAAGAGGAGAAACCCTTTTCGTATCCATCCAAACTGTGGCAACCAGGAAGTAAACCAATCTGTGTCCCATCCACCCCAAGTTTGAACTGGGACATGGGCTATTTTCCTCATTTCCGTGGTTAATTGTTTTACTGCCTGTCCATTATCATCTATTTGTAAGCAGCAGTTAGACTCATTTAGTTTTGCACAAAGTCCTCCTTCCTTCGCCAGCAAGTAATCAAGAGCTATATGGTGTTGAAGAATTGCATTCCTCATTTGAGTTGATTGGTCAGCCAAAAGATCTAGTGCTGCGGCCGTTTGATTGGTTAATATTTCCAGGATAGCCTGCAGCCTAATAATTCGGTTTAGATTATATATGTTCTCTGGCTCCTGCCACAAGTTCATTAGGGTTCCAGGTGGCTGGTCCATAATGTTTGATGATTTTTTTTCCAGGGGGCCATTCCTGATCTTTCCAAGTTTGGGAGCTTTCGACCGCTAAAGTGGAGTCCACAAACCGTTTTTTCCCTAATTAGATCGTCATATACTTTAACCCCCAGCGTCTTTCCTTGGCTTTGAGGCCAATAGGAAGAATAGGGGCCTAATATACCCCACATAGCATATTCCTGACCAGTTTGGAGGCAACCTATGATAAGCGTAGGATCCACAGATCCAATAGTAGCAAAGAATCCCCTTTCAGGGCCCAAGTCCCATTAGCAAAGGGACCATCCCAGGTTTCAGAGTCTATTGCTTGCTCAAAATATAAAGAATGACCTCTTACAGGCCCTCCCACAATGGTTGACTCATCGTAAGAATCACAGTAGTTACACTTCCACGCCCCAGCTCCCGACTTTCAGACACAGTTGCAGCCTAGCTCCGGTTTATCAGTGGCAGACCAAAAAGTCTAAAACCCTCGACCCGGGTTTCATTATGGTGCTGAAACGCCCACTGAGACCGTCGTACCACGTGGTCCTTACTGGTGGTAGTATCTCGCTGGCAACTGAAAAAGAGGGCATCAAAGAACCCATCCAGTCCCACTGCCTTGCAACCTTCACCCCTATGATTCCAGTAGGAGCATCTTACCCAGCTGTTGTTAGTTAGTTTTACATGGGTTTGGTTCCACCGCCCTTGATATCTAGCACAGTCATACGTGTGACAGCTGGGATGATCATAGCAATCAAAGCCTGGAGAGAGAGTCCATAGGCATTTACTCTCTCCCACGTGCACTCCTTCCCTTTTTGTTCAATTAAGGCAGACTATACCCATCCCAGTAGAATAGAGCCGCCAAGGGTCACTATCCTCGGGCCATCTCCCTGTTCCATTACGCACTATACTTAAATTACTGACCCACCATTTGGGCTGGACAGGTTGGGCCACCCAAGGCCATTCATTTAATTCTCTTGGACCGCCACACACCCAACAATTGGTGAGGTTAAAGGAATTTGCTATTAACTCCCCGAGTTGCAAAAACCCATTTTCCCAACCATATGAATACTGGGATACATATAACAAAAACACAAGGAAGAGCTTCATTATTTTGTTCTCTTAAACAGTCCCTTCAGTCCCTCTAGTCCTTGATATTCCCAAGTGGAGTCTTCACCTGTGCCACCCCGGGCTTCTGGAGCCGGGGCGAGCAGAGGGCTGATGTCCTCTTCTGCCGATTCAGTTTCCAGGTTAGGGTTCAGGAACCGCTTTACCCGTGTGTGGTGTGTCCATTNTGCCACCCCGGGCTTCCGGAGCCGGGGCGAGCAGAGGGCTGATGTCCTCTTCTGCTGATTCAGTTTCCAGGTTAGGGTTCAGGAACCGCTTTACCCGTGTGTGGTGTGTCCATTTGTCGCTTCCAAGAATTTTAACCGCGGCCTGGCTGATGAGCGAAACAGTATTTGGGCCATCCCACCGTGCTGTGAGGGGATCACGCTTCCACTTTTTGACCAGGACTTGGTCACCGATCTGGAATGGGTGCACGGGTTGACCCAAGGGAAGAGTCTGGAAAGGCGCCGTGTATCGATGTAGCTTTGAGTAGTAACCAATAGGTTGCCATGTTGGTCCTGACCTCTGGCACAGGACTCCAGATGCCACCCCTCCCCACTCGTGCACGTATAGGGTGAATGGCTTTTGGGAATCCGGGAGAGCTAAGACGGGAGGTTGAACCAAGGCCTTTTTGAGCTCTTGAAATGCTTTTTCCTTTTCCTTGGTCCATGCCCAATGGAGCAGACCTTCCTTTTCCTGAAACAGTCGTGGTTTAGCATCATACAGGGGAGAGGTTACCAGCACATCACCCTGTCATGGGTTTTGCTTCTTCTAGAAAAATCCAAAGGCACAGTAGGTCTGTCAGTGGACAAGGGAGAGGTTACTAGCACTTCACCTTGTCCTTTTTTCCTGCTGTCCAGAAGGCAAAGCAGAGCTAGAAGGAGAAATAGGCTAATCATCAGTAGAAGAATCCTCCCGAGGTGGAGGGGTCTTTTTTCAGTGAGAAGCATGGGTCCAAGTAGGCAGTTCTTGGCACTTCACAGCGGTGTTGGTGGTTAACAGGACTTGGAAAGGGCCTTTCCAGCATGGAGCCAAAGCAGTCTTTCGTTGGTGGATCTTTTCATAGATCCAGTCTCCTGGTTCCAAGGAGTGGCAGGACTGCTAGGGTCTTTGGGTAGCACTTCTTTTATCTGTGAGAAAAGAAACCTAACACATTTCATTAATGCCTGGCAGTGTTTTGCAGATTTTACAGCTGCTTGGGCACATTCAAGCCCCCCCTTTTCTTGGTTGTCAGCCAAGTCTTAGCTGTGAACAGTGTCCTTGGATGGGGCCAGCGTCTTATCTTTGGACTGAGGTTGCTAGCTATAGTTTTTCAGTTAACTCATTCTGTTCTTTTTCCTTCTCCTCTTCTTGGCTTCTTTTAACCTACAAAGGAAACTTCCACTCTTCACTCATACACCTTTTCCCAACAATGAACACATACACATTGCCATTATACAGTACTTTAGTCTTATTATTCAATGTATGCCACATATACCCTTCCAGTAAAATAACTTTATTACAGAGCTTTGGAGCAACAAGTCAGGACAAGCACACCCACTTTTGAGGAGTCCACTCAGTACAACCTCTGGTGTCCAATAGCTTTCCTCCCTCCCCAGCCCTCTGGCTAGAAATCTGAGGTAGCCAGAAGGATCCCATGTGCAATATGGGGAGTGGGTTAACCTTTCATGTCCTTGCTTCCAAAGACTGTTGGTATGCAAATTTTAACAACAATTTTTTTAATTAAAAACAAATCTGGCCAATGAAGTTTCTTTTTCTTACTTAAGCAAATGGGTTAGACTTTAGTATATCACATTTTCCTGATTTATCCAAACACTTTGTATTCTAAGTTGAATAAAACAAGTATCTGCTTTTTGATTTAACCCTTCTATTTAGTTTTGAACTAGACTGTCTTATGAAAATATTAAACACAACAATTCTGGCCACGAGACAAACATCACAAGACAGGACATAAAACACAAAACATAATTCCTATTGTGCCAGTAAATGCATGGTATGTTGAATGCTGTTCAGCTGGCATTAGTTTTCTCTGATTATCTGAAAGACAAAAGAACAGAGGTCTACCCCCTCTGGGCAGTCAGTCTTAAAATATTTCCTTTATATACAAATACTCTTGTTGATTTCAGGCAAGACAGAGGAATTACCCCATATTTTCTTGTATTTGTTTCATAGGCAGCCCAGGTTTCAGTGGCTTTTACCTTATCAGTTAGATAATTTGCATTAACACAGATGCTTTCTGGCTTGCTTCTGGATCCAAAGCTATCCACAGCTTAAAGACTCTTACTTAAAAGGGACACAATTAACTTTTAACTCCTGTTTTCAAACACACAGCGATCTGAAAAAGACAACACAACCTATTGTGGCTCCCTTTGGAGTTCCAATATGATTTTAATTAAATAGCATGGTAGGTTTGCATTTCTTTACCCCTGCTACAATATATACTGCACATGTTCTGGGGAAAATGCATATTTCCTCCATAATTCAATTTCCACAACACTAGCCACATCAACTTCTATACAAGGTGTAACTGTTTCTTTTGTGCTTACAAAATCTCCATGCACCCCTAGTAAAGTGACAGCTCGACCACACAGAGCCAGGGGCACTGTCCTTCTCTCTCTTCTCCAGATCTTTTATCTGCTATTTTGTCTACCCTGCTGCAGCCACAACCTTTGGTCTTTATTTAAAACATTTTAAATCTTGTAAAGCATTAAGTCACCTTAAGAATTAACTGCTAAATACCATATTAAACAACACTAGTTTCCTGTGTCTGGCAAAAGTATTCTCGGTTTTTCAACTTTAAAACAATACCAATTCATCTCAAACTTATAAAACACAGATTGTACACAGCAGGAGTGTTCTTCAGCAAATTTGACTAACTTATTCATAGTCGAATAATTCCACTTAAATAACCTCTTGCCTGGATTACTTACCGACATTCCTACCAAGTTTTACTGCTTGATTCCCTCTAGCAACTACAGAGTTAACTTCTTTCCCTATTGCCTTAAATCACTTGCTTGTCTCCCAAAACAACACCCAATCAACTCAGATTTTATCATTCCAATTATTGTCCTGGGGATTTAAAATCCCCATGCTTATAATTACTTACTCCTTTCCTTCCACTATGCTCTCAAAGTTTCCAACCTGTTTTCCAATCTCTCTGTTGCCCGCCGCTTGGGCCCGATCCTGCATTTCTCGCTGAACCGTCCCTTCCATGCGCACCGGCTTGTTCCACTATCAATTTAGCTAGGAGGGTGGGCTTCTCAACTAGCCCCCACCCTTCCTGGTCTCTTCCCTTAAACATTCTTACTCACAAGGCTACCCGAGTCCTCCCTTGTGAGGCTTACCACCTGGACAAAAACGCATGGTCCATTGGCGTTTAACTATTCAATTTTCTCTTGTGACAAACTGCCACACTGCTGTTACAGCGTATGCTGAGCACAATGGTTAAATATTGACAAGTCCCTGAAGGACCGGTACTTGCTTAGCCAGTGCTTCCTTTTCTGTCTGGAAGTCCTGTCTCAAGGCTTGCAACTTGCCCTGGGCGTAGGTTTGAGTTGCTGCCTGGTTCATGATCCATGCTCTTAATTGCTCAATTCTAGTTATCAAGTACACATCTTTTTTCTCCAACTTCTCTATTGCCCATCCTGAGTTACAATTTTATGTACAGCCTGCACAGTTTCTAATTTAAGTGTTCCCCCACTTGGCCAGGCTACCCCAAATGTTGTCCATTCTATAGTACAGAATTTCACTAGGTCATCTTTACATAACACAATTCCGTAATCAGCCTGGCGTCGAAACGCCTTCCAATTCATCAACATACATCTTAAGGGTGTCCCGGCATACATACTTTGTCCGGACCCCATTACACACGTGTTTAATTTAACCTGGTCACGGGTTCGACCGACCCCCCTTGCGATCAAGATGTCCTGGTCACGGGGTTTCCCCTCGCAGGAATCTTGGGGCGGCTAGAGTCGGTTTAAGTCCTAGACCTGGTTATTACAATGTTGGTTTCCAGCATATCATTAAAACAAAAATACCCCTATCGAGAATAGGAGCAGGCCCTGTGGCTGCTCCACATTGCTCATTCACTTAATAATAACAAGACATTCATAGTACTGTAACAATATCTAACCTTAATATACCTTTCTGTGCACAGACCGCCTAAGGGGTTTCCACCGTCCAACCCACACCTCGGGGGCGTTATTCCTCAAAACGCAGGAGGTAAACGCACTTACCGCCCGGAGTGGCTGCGTCCAGCGGTTGGACTTCCCCTCCTTCTGGTACCGTCTTGTCTCCGTGTCGTGTGGAGTTCTCTATAGAGGGAGCGCAGCCGTCCCGGCCGATTGCGGCGACCCAGAGCCCGAGCAAACCGCTCGAGGTGGCCACTCTCTAGAGTCGTCCTCGGCCGCCGGTCAGTGCCCCCTACAGGGAGAGAAGTCCCGGCGGAGTCGCCAAATTTGTTAGCCAAACAGGGCTCGTTTCCCCCCGGAGCTTACCTAATTACACCAAGGAGGCACGGAGAGGCAAGAAGACGGGTACCAACATCTTTATTTGATCGATCAGCTGAGCGGGTGTGCCCTCATCGGCTAATGCCAGAGGAGAGACACACCCTACATGGCCGGACTGGCCCTTTTTATAACCATTAACAAACAACTTAGCCTTCATCCTTTTACGTCATTAGGCTGACCTATAGATAATAGGGTACATAGAATACATAGTTCATATTTGGGGGGGACACAAGAAACATCTGTTGCGGATACATTTGTCATTTTGAAGGGAAAACAAGATACATCCGTTGACCCCTTGCACTAACTACCTTGAAAATACATGGGAAAATAGCAGCATTATGAGTGTAAGCCAAATGAGCCAGTTAAGCTGATAGGGAATAGCTGACATGGTTATATACATGTCCTTAGTTCTATTGAGCTGTTTTCAGCATTTTCCTAACACTAGGAGGGTGGTGAAGAACTGGAATGGGTTACCTAGGGAGGTGGTGGAATCTCCTTCCTTGGAGGTTTTTAAGGCTGGGCTTGACAAAGCCCTGACTGGGATGATTTAGTTGGGGTTGGTCCTGCTTTGAGCAGGAGGTTGGACTAGATGACCTCCTGAGGTCCCTTCCAACCCTGATCTTCTTTGATTCTATGATTCCTACCCCTTAATCCAGGGCCCCTCCCCTGTTCCACCTCTTCCCCTCCCCGCCCCATTCCGCCCCCTCCCCCCACCGTGCCGCACCCTCGCTCCTCCCCCTCCCTCCCAAAGCTTCCTGCATGCCGCAAAACAGCTGATGGCGGGCGGGAGGCGCGGGGAAGGAGGAGGAGGCAGTGATCAGCGGGGCCACCAGTGGGCAGCAAACACTGGGGGGGGGGAGCTGACGGGGGGCTGCCGATGGGTGCTCAGCACCCACCATTTTTCCCCGTGGGTGCTCCAGCCCTGGAGCATCCCCGGAGTCGGTACCTATGAGGTTGTGTCCCTGTTGGGAGGGGGTTTCAGTTGTTGCTAAAGGGGGGAAGCGCTCAGTCATAAGGTGCCACAGGATTCTTTGCTGCTTTTACAGTCTCTGTCTGTCTCTCTTTCTCTCTCTCTGCTCAGGATATTGGGGGTGAGCTTCCTGGTTGGACGCTGCTGCCTCCACCATCATCTGGGAGCCCAGGCTGAGCAGCAGCTGCTCCCCAGTGGTGTCTGGGCCAGGGAGTGACCTTGTGTAAAGCCTCCCCTGTTCCCAGCCAAAGTGAGGACTTTCTCCTGCTGCAAGTAGCCCCCTAGGCCGGCCCTAGGCTCTGCCCACAGCAACATCTGAGCCGGAGACTCCAGGTGATTGATAGAGACCTCAGGAAATGTGCTGGGGATGGGCCTGAAAGTGACTCTGCACAAGCAGCCCCTCTCCCCCCACATCTCTCCTCCCCTTAGCAATTGCAGGAGCCGATCCAGCCCTAGGAGAGCGAACACCCAGGAATGGCTGTCGGTAGGCCAGGGGGGAGGGACAGGGGAAGGGAGACTCAAGGAGAAAAAGGAGAGAGAGACTGAAAGGAGCAGTGGGAGAAATAACTGGGGAGAGAGATTCCCAGATCTCTAACCTGCCCTGCAGCATCCCTGGGCAGATTCACTTTCCTGTGAGCAAGATGAGGTGCATGGGGAGGAAAAGCCAATTCCTGACTCTCCCTGTCCCCCTGCTGTCAGGTAACTAAGGGAAGGGAGTGGGATTAGAGTGCGGGGTGGGTTGCTGGGTTCTATTCCCAGCACTGGGAGGGGAGTGGGGCCTAGTGGTTAGAGTGGGGAGGGCTGGGAGTCAGGATTCCTGGGTTCCATTCCTGCAGGGAGGCTTTTGTGGCCAAGGCCTGGGACTGGGACTGGGTAATGCGTGTTCTGCTCCAGCTCTGGGATCCCTCGGTCCCTGTGTGACCTTGGGAAGTCCTTTCCCTGCTCCTTGGCACAGTTTCCCCATCAGTGACATGGGTCTGGCAGCCTGATTTCCAGCGTGGGTTGCCAGGCGTAATTCACTGGGGTCTGAAGATTCTGGGAGGAAAGGAGACGGGGAAGCACAGTGCATTGGGATGGGGTAGAGCAGGGGGCTGGGAGTCAGGGCTCCTGGATTCTAGCCCCATCTCTGGGAGGAGAGTGGGGTCTAGTGGTTAGAGCAGGGGGTGGAGCCGGAGAGGGAGGACTCCTGGTTTCCATTCCCAGCTATGCCACAGTTTCCATGACCTTGGGCACGTCACTTCCTTTCTCCGTGCCCGTTTCCCCATGTGTAAAATGGAGATACCATCCCCCCATTATCCCATTTTGGGTGAGGGGCTTAGGCTGCACCCATCTGCTCCATTAATCCCTCCCGTCTCTCTCTCGCACCCCCTCCCCCCCGGCACTGGCATTGCAGTATCAAACAACCTGGGATCCCCTGCCCCTCCTCACTCGAAGCAGCAACATCTCTGAGTGGGACCCCGACACCCCCACACTGTCATGTCACCCATCAATCCAGAATGGTGAGTCTGGGCTGCCAGAACCAGGGATCGCGTGGATGGAAGGAGGTAGGAGGTGGGGGGGATGCTGAGCAGAAGGTGACTGTTGTGTGCAATGAGTTGGGTGGGTCTCAGCCTGGTTCCTAGAGGGCAGCTGTCCCCTTTGCATAAACAACCACGGCAGCTGGCATTGGTTGCCCACCCTGTAATTCGGGGCACGAGGGGGAGATGGGAGAGCCCCTGCAGGGGATGGACAAAGATAGAAATCAGCCCCATCCTGCAGCATCGTACTGTGTGTCCCCCCCACCCCGCGGTTTCCCGACCTTGCGCCCCTGCTAGATTCTTGGCTTGCCCTGGCGTAACGAAGTGGGGTTTTATTCATCTTGTTATGTTGCATGTGAGTCTTACTGTCCTATAGTAATACTGTGTGTACCTCCTTTCCCTGTGTACTGCACCAATACTTAGGTGGTGGGAATTGGGTGATTTTGCTGAGGCCCTCGGGGCAGGTGAGACTACCCAGCTATTTGCACCTATGTAACCTGAGACCCAGGAGGGGGGTGCGACCAGGTGACACCTTTGGCCCGGGAAGCGAGACAAAGAGAAGGAAGAGGGGCATGAAGGGGGGTGTCCGAGGTCCAGTGGCTGGAGGCTGGCAGGCTGCGTGGGGGGACTGGAAGAGGGGGAGTCCAGGGCATCTGGCCCAGGATTCCCAAGATGGACTTGGCTGAAAGTCACTGATGTCTGTAATAGCAAGTTCTGTTCTACGCTGTGGTCCTGTCGACGAATAAACCTTCTGTTTTACGCTGGCTGAGAGTCACGTCTGACTGCGCAGTTGGGGTGCAGGGCCCCCTGGCTTCCCCAGGAGCCCCACCCGGGCGGACTCGCTGTGGGAAGCGCACGGAGGGGCAGAGGATGCTGAATGCTCCGAGGTCAGACCCAGGAAGGTGGAAGCTGGGGAAGCTTCTTGGCCTGGAGACAGTCTGCTCACAGAGAAGAGGCTCCCCCAGAGTCCTGACTGGCTTCCCAGGGAGTAGTTCCAGAGCATCGCCCGGGGACTCCGTGACACCTGGCTCTGAGGGCTGCCCGCCTACACTGTTCACCTCCATTTCCCTGGTGCTGTAACTAGTTTAAAAAGGGGGGGGGGGCACATCATGTTGTTGGGGGGGAGGGATTTGTCCTCAGAGGAGATGTGGGGCATTAGCAGATGGGGGGAAATATTGGAGGAGTCTGGAAATGTGCCCAGGTGTTGGGGGTTAATGTGCCCAGATGTGCTAAGCACAGATCTCTAAGAGAAGGGAAGGGGCCCCGTTGGGGGGAGGTGTCTATATGCATATAATGGGGAGCTCTGTATTCTCTTGGCAGACATTAGAGGGGATGGGGACAGTTGCTGGGGTCCTCAGCACTACGGCGCCCCACCAGCCTTTTGAGTGGGGTGATGTTGCCCCCTATTGGCCACCCACAGCGACTACAACCACCCTCGTCTCCCAGAGCCACTCTTTTCTCCAGCTCGGGTGCTGGCAGCTCCCACACTGGGTCTGCAGTTCGATCCCTATAGCTGGCTGTTTGGCTGTGGCGGAAGGGGAATGGAGGAGTTACTCAGCTGCTAGAATTCCCCCTCCCCCCCAAGGCATTTCAGGGAGTCACCCTCCCCAGCAGTGACTACTTGTTCAAACTCCTCCTGATCGGCAACTCCGGGGTTGACAAATCCTGCCTCTTGCTGGGCTTTCCTGTGAATATCAGAGGTGATTGTTTATTAGGTGTATTACGGTAGCGCCCAGACACCCTGGTCACAGACCAGACCCCCCATTGTGCCAGGTGCTGTACATTTGTATTACTATTAGTTGCATTATGGTAGCACCTAGGGGCCAGGTCGCCCACCCCCAGGGCCCACCTGGGCTAGACACTCCTGACCCTAACAGCTCTTCCCCTCTCCAAGCCCAAGGAGGGAGAGAAAGTCAAGGGTCCTGCTGAAGGAATTTCTCCCCTGAGCCCATCGGGGGGGGGGCAAGAATGATAGGTGGGAATAGAGTCTAGTGGGTTAGATCCAGGGGTGGGAGTAGTGGTGGTGGGGCTGGGAATCAGGACTCCTGAGTTCTATTTCCACCTCTGGCAAGGGAGTGGGGTCTAGCATGGAGCGGGGTTGGGAGTCAGGACTCCTGGCTCCTCTTCACAGCTCAGTCAGCGTTTTGCTGTGCAACCCTGAGCGAGTTGCTGCCTCGCTCCCTGCCTCAGTTTCCCCATCTGTGACATGACAAAAATACTGTATGGCTTGAATGTGAGGGGTTGTCAGGGTTGGGGGCCTGTGCATCTTACTGGGGTAAAGCCACTATCCTCTCCAGGATGGAATTGGAACTGCTCATCTGTGTGTCCTAGCCCCTATGCTGCTAAGAGCTGATGGGGATTCTCCCTTAGCTCCACTGGCTAGGCTTTTGGAGCAGGGGGAAGCAGGTTCTAAGCCTTTTGTTGCTGTGAAGTTCCCAGGGGCTGTGGGGTGGCCAGCACAGAGATACCATGTTGGCTGTGGGGGCGGGCGGTGCAGTGTTGAGGGTGACAGAGGCAGGTGCCTATGATCTGGTTAGGGGGAAGCACTCAGTCTGGGGAAGGCTGGGGTGTGCTGCTGGACTCCCCCTGCCCCATCACTCACTGTCCGTCCTCTCTTCCCCAGGATGACAACAATCTGGACAGCTCCATCAGTACCACCGGGGTGGGCTTTAAAATCCGGACCATCAAGCTGGAGGGGAAGACTATCAAACTCCAGATAGTGAGTGTGCGCCGGGCAGAGTTGTCATAAACAGATAGTTAAGGGTTAATGCCTCTTTTACCTGTAAAGGGTTAAGAAGTTCACCTAGCCTAGCTGACACCTGACCAAAGGAACCAATGGGGGGACAAGATGTTTCAAAAGGAAGGAGGGAAGTTCCCTTTGTCTTGGGTCAGTTTCAGTTCTGGCCGGAGAGGAAAAGGAATCAGGAATCAAACAGGGTAGTGAGTATTTAGTGAAGGAATTAGCTTATGTTTATTTTCTTTTTGTAACTTGTCTTGGGCATTATAGGAATAATCAAATTGGCTATTTCTTGATGTACTAAGGGTTTTGCCCAGGGGAACATCCTCTGTGTTTTAAATCTGTTGTCTGTGAGATCAGCTTGTATGCTATCTCCCAGAGGTTTTTCTTTTACCTTTCTTTTCTTTAATTAAAAGCCTTCTTTTTAGAAACCTGATTGATTTTTCCTTGTTTTAAGATCCAAGGGGGTTGGATCTGGGCTCACCAGGAATTGGTGTGGGAAAGGAGGGGGGATGGTTAATTTCTCCTTGTTTTAAGATCCAAGGGTTTTGGATCGGTGTTCACCAGGGAATTGGTGGAGGAGTCTCTCAAAACTACCCAGGGAAGGGTTATAGTACTTGGGAGGGAAAGATTTTGGGGGAGAAGACAGTTTCCCAAATGACTCAAATATTTGGGTGGTGGCAGCATACTGATCTAAGCTGGTAATTAAGCTTAGGAGTTCCCATGCAGGTCCCCACATCTGTACCCTAAAGTTCAGAGTGGGGGTGAAACCTATGACAAGAGTCCATGGCAGTCAGGGGTGTCAGGACTCCTGGGTTCCATTCCCAGCTGTGGGAGGGGAGTAGGGCCTGGTGGGTTAGAAAATGGGAGCGGGGGAGGGCTGGGAGTTGGATTCCTGGGTTCTATGGCCTCTGGGAGGGGAGTGTGGGATCTAGTGGCTAGAGCTAGGAGCCTGGTTCAGAGGTTCAACACATTGAATGAACACAGACCCAGCTGCAAATCTGAGAAGCCCCTCCACAGCTCCTGCGCCCCCACCTCTCTCCCCCACCCATGAGATCAGGGAGTTGGATCCAGACTCAGCTGAGGCCATGACTCAGGTTTGATGGCACCTCACTCTTGCCAGACCGATCTCATGATGCTCCTGCCATCCTGACTGGCTAAAATCTCGTGGGATTTCCCCTGTGTTCTCAGATTATTTCAGCTGCCCCCTGAGCAGGGGTTACGGACTCTTACCCATTGCAGAGTCTGAGCCGAACCTGGCGCTGGATTCAGGTCAGGCCCCACCCCTAAGGGAAGTAGGGGTGGATCCGATGTTGTTTTCTGACCCATCTCAGCACTCCCATGAGGAAGGTGGGGGAGACCTTAGAATTGTTTAGGGTGTCCCTGTGGGGGGGAACCCTGTCTGATGCACGTAGGAAATGGAAGGAGGGGCATGTCACCCAGGCGTATACATGGGAACAGTGCGAGCTTCAGCCAAGTCCATCTTGGGGGGGAGGGGAGCCCAGAGCCAGAGCTCTGGTCCTCCCCCTGCGCCCCAAGCCAGATGAGACTGACTCGCTTCCAGCTGCCTGGCCCCTGCCCTGCCCGTTGTTCCTCCTCCGGCCTTTGTCTCGCTTCCCAGGCCAAGAGTCACCTGGTGGCATCCCCCTCCTGGGTCTTAGATTACGGAGGGGCGGCTATAGCATCAGTGCAGGCAGCTGGAGCAATCCCCGCAAAAGTCACACATGCCTATTCCCACCACCTAGACATTGGTGCAATACACAGGGAAACTGAGGCACACACGGCATTCATTCAAAACAGTAAGAGTCACATAGGCTCAGATACAACATAACAAGGGAAAGTGTAGGGACAAAATCAGTAAAGCCAAGGAATGAGCTACAGCTGGCAAGAAATGTTAGCGACAACAAGAAGGGGTTCTTCAAATACATCAGACAGAAAAGAAAGCAGGGATGGTGTGGGTGCGCTGCTCAGTGGAGAAGGTGAGCTGGTAACGGAAGATGATAGGAAGGCAGAGCTGCTCAATGCTTACTTTGCTTCAGTGTTCTCACAAAAGATAACGTGACCGGACAACTAGGGAAGTTACCACAGACAGTAAAGGGGAAGGGATGCAGATCAGAATAAGTAAAGAACACGTCAGAGACCTTATGACCAGTGTGATTGAATTCCAATCAGGGAGGCTAGCACCCGAGGGTACTGAAGGAATTAGCTGAAGTAATCTTGGAGCCACTGGCAATAATATTTGCAAACTCATGGATGACAGGAAAGGTCCCAGAAGACTGGAGAAAGGCTAACTTCATGCCCATCATTAAAAAGGAGAAAAAGGAGGAGCCGGGGAACTATAGACCAGTCAGCCTGACTTTGATACCTGGGAGCTACTAGAGCAGTGTTGTGACAGCGTACCCCATAAAGGTTTATGGGGGGGGGCTCATAAATGTATGTATAATATAACTGGAATAGGGTTTTGCTACATAGGCCATGTAACATATCTATGTAAAGGTTATGATCTACTGGTTATGTTCATCCTAGTTGTATGCAGGCACCATTTGTGTGTTCAAAGTTATGAACATTGGCTATATAATTGCTTGATTTCTAAGTGGCCTCAGTTAGAACATTTGATCACTTCTTGGGAAAGGAATGTGCAAATTAAGTGTTCAATCAAAGGGCACTTAACAGACAAAAGAGCTTGGAAGACTCCAATCCACATAAGAAGTCTACCTGAGGACGTTCAAGGTAGCATGTGGGTAATGGCTGCTACCTGCAAGTCCTGAGTCATGCATGGGCATGTGACCTGCCCATGTGATTCCGAATCTCCATTTTGTGACTGGATTCTACAGAGGGTGAGGAGGGGGTCTCCACCCACAAGAGACAGTCTATTTAAACCCGTGGGAGACCCCTCCATTTTGTCTTCAGCTGGCTAAAGAAGAAGCCTCTCCACCCCCCCAGGATACTTGAAGGAAACTGAAACAAAGGACAGTAACTACAGGGGGTGTGAGTGATTGCTGGACCCAGGCTAAAAGAAGATTAGCCTGTAAAAGGGAACATTTTGGAACTGGTGAGGATCTTATCTATATTTAGTGCAATTAGACATAGATTTGCGCATTTTATTTTATTTTGCTGGGTAACTTACTTTGTTCTGTCTGTTACTACTTGGAATCACTTAAATCCTACTATCTGTATTTAATAAAATCACTTTCTACTTAGAGTATGTATTAATACCTGGGGGAGCAAACAACTGTGCATATCTCTCTATCAGTGTTATAGAGGGTGAACAATTTATGAGTTTACCCTGTATAAGCTTTATACAGGGTAAAACGGATTTATTTGGGTTTAGACCCCATTGGGAGTTGGGCGTCTGAGTGCTAAAGGCAAGCAGACTTCTGTGAGCTGTTTTCAGGTAAACCTGCAGCTTTGGGGCAGGTAATTCAGACTCTGGGCCTGTGTTGGAGCAGACGGGTGTGTCTGGCTTCAGCAAGACAGGGTGCTGAAACCACTGAGCTGGCAGGTAAAGCAGGAACAGAGGTAGCCTTTGCACATCGGGCGGCAGCTCCCAAGGGGGTTTCTGTGATCCAACCCGTCACAAGTGTATAAAACATTCCATTTGGGAATATCTGGAGGATGATGGTCACTAGCAGCCAGCATGGATGTACCAAGCAGAAATCATACCAAACCAGTTTGATTTCCTTCTTTGACACTGTAACCGTGCCTTCTTGGGCCTCAACTGAGAATGCCAAATTCAGGACAACCTGCTGAGAAATAGGGCAGATACACCCCAAGACTGGTGGCTAATCCCCCATAGGATATATCAAACCAGCAACAACAGCAAACTTCTGTTTCACCACACTGGCTAACAGGAAGTCATAAAAGCAGTTTTCTCAGGCATTCCAGTTCTTGTATTACCACCGAAAACACTATGAGATGAGTGGTCCTTTAAAACCAATCTCTTCAAATAAAAGGTTCTTCTGATCCCAAAGGACCAGCCACACACCCAGGTCAATATATCTTACCGAAAAATCACGCTGTTGCCAATCCTTTAGTATCTAATATCTAAAAGTTAATTTATAAAAAGAAAGAAAGAAAGGTAAGAGTTAAAATTGGTTAAAGAAATCAAATACATACAGTAAGTGCGNCAAAAATCACGCTGTTGCCAATCCTTTAGTATCTAATATCTAAAAGTTAATTTATAAAAAGAAAGAAAGGTAAGAGTTAAAATTGGTTAAAGAAATCAAATACATACAGTAAGTGCGAAGTTCTTGGCTCAGGCTTGTAGCAGTGATGGAATAAACTGCTGGCTTAAGTCAAGTCTCTGGCTGCTTCCAAATCATTGGAAGGACCTCAGTCCCTTGGTTAGACTGTTCCCATTAGGATAGTCCATATTCCAGAGGTTTAAGCAGGAAAGAGGCAAAATGGAGGGGTTTCCAGGGCCTTTTATATCTTCTGCCCTGTGGTGGGAAACCCATTGTTTGAAACAAAGCCCTCAGCACAACTAGTGGAAAATTACAGGTGACAAGATAGTGTTTGGAGTCACATGGGCAAGTCACATGTTCACACATTAAGGTTTGGACACAGTAGAAGCCATTACCTATACCCCAGACAGCAGGTTTGCAGGACAGGCCATTCAGTGTAGATGGGCGTCTCCCATGGTCTATTGTCAGTTGTGTTTCTTGATGAGCCACTTAATTTGACTAAGTCCCTCCAAGCTATGCTGGGTGTTACCTCCTGGGTGTAACCCCAGGAGCCAACATTTGAAATCCAGGTATAGAGCCAATACTCATAACTTCAGATACAAAAAATGATCTATATGGTCATATTTTAAGCAGATAACATCACACATTCCATTTGGGAATATCTGGAGGATGATGGGTTAATCACTAGCAGCCAGCATGGATTTACCAAGAAGAAATCATACCGAACCAGCTTGATTTCCTTCTTTGACAGGGTAACTGGTTTGGTGGGTAGGGGGAATGTGGTGGACATCATATACCTGGACTTCAGCTTTTGACACAGTCCCACGTGACATTCTGATGAGTAAGCCGGAAAAATGTGGGTTTGACGGAACTACCATGTATTGGATACATAATTGGTTAAATAACTGCAAACAAAGAGTTAATGGAATGATGTCAGATTGGAGAGAGGTTCCACAAGGATCTGTTCTGGGTCCGGTGTTGTTTAGCATCTTTATTAATGACCTGGATGTAGGAATAGAGAGCACACTGATCAAGTCTGCAGATGTCACAAAGCTGGGGGGGTTGCCAACATTTTGAAGGATAGAGCTAAAATTCAGAGGCATCTTGATAAATTGGAGACTGGGCTATAGACAACAAAATGAACTTCAACAAAGACAAATGGAAGCTGCTACACTTAGGGAAGAAAAACCAAATGCAGAATAGGGGATAACTGGCTTGGCAGCAGCACTGCTGAGAAAGATCTGGGAGTTGTTGTGGATCCCAACCTCAACATGAGTCAGCAATGCGATGCTCTTGCAAAAAAGGCAAATGCAATTTTAGGTTGTATTAACAGAGGCATAGCCTGCAAGTCATGGGAGGTGATAACACCGCTCTACTTGGCGCTGGTTAGGCTTCAGCTGGAGTATTGTGTCCAGTTTTGGTCACCAATGTATAGAAAGGATGTAGAGAAACTGGAAAGGATCCAGAGACAAGCGACAAAGATGATCAAAGGGATGGAATGCAAGTCATGTGAGCAAAGGCTGAAGGAATGGGGTATGTTTAGTTTGGAAAAGAGGAGATGAAGGGGGGACATGATAGCGGTCTTCAGATACTTGAAAGACTGCCATAAAAAAGATGGAGATAAATTGTTCTCCCTTGCCACAGAGAGCAGGACAAGGGGCAGTGGGTTCGAACTACAGCACAGCAGATTCAGATTAAATCTCAAGGAAAACTTCCTAACTGTAAGAACAGTAGGACAATGGAACAGATTGCGGACGGAGGTTGTGGAAGTTCCTTCACTGGAGGTTTTCCAAAGGAGGCTGGTGCCATCTGTCTTGGGTGGTTTAGACACAACAAATCCTGCATCTTGGCAGGGCTTAGACTAGATCAGGGGTAGGCAACCTATGGCACGTGTGCCGAAGGCAGCACGCGAGCTAATTTTCAGTGGCACTCACACTGCCCGGGTCCTGGCCACTGGTCCGGGGGGCTCTGCATTTTAATTTAATTTTAAATGAAGCTTCTTAAACATTTTAAAAACCTTATTTACTTTACATACAACAATAGTTTAGTTATATATTATAGACTTATAGAATGAGACCTTCTAAAAACGTTAAAATGTATGACTGGCATGTGAAACCTTAAATTAAAGTGAATAAATGAAGACTTGGCACACCACTTCTGAAAGGTTGCCGACCCCTGGACTAGATGATCCTTGCGGTGCCTTCTAACCCTATGATTCTATGATCTCTTCAGCAGAGGTGCATGATGGGATTGGGGTCTGTTTGGGAGTACAAGGGGGGGTCTATGGGGTGCATGGCAGGGCATCAAGGATCTGTGGGGATTGGGACACAGGGTGGGGAATCTGGGGTCCTTTTTGGGGTGCAAGAGGAGCTAGGGTCTATAGGGGATCTGGAGGCTGTGTGGATCCAGGATAGGGGATCTGGGTTCTGTCTGTGTGGCCTAGGAGCTGGAATGCAAGTTGGCAGGGCTGGGGCTGTGGGGTTCAGAGTGGGGGGCTGGGGGTACAGGAGATCTAGGATCAGTTTGTGGGGCCCAGGATGTGTGTGATTGCCTATTAGAACCTGCATTTTACTAAACTGTAAACCAGGCTGCTGGGGCTGATTCCCCTTTTGCCCCGTCAGGAAGCAAACAGCGGGGCTCATCCCAGAGTGGGAAGGAAGCCTCCATTCCCCCCATCAGCCCCATGGGGCCTGTCCAGCTCTGCTCAGACTCCCCACAGAAGAGCCGGCCGAAATGAAACTGACCGAGGCTCAGAACCACTTGGCGTTTTCAGGCCGGAAGCAGGGGCGGCTCCAGGCACCAGCGCACCAAGCGCGTGCCTGGGGCGGCAAGCCGCAGGGAGAGGCCTGCTCGCCGCCGTGAGGGCGGCAGGGAGGCGGCTTTCGGCAGCGTGCCTGCGGGAGGTCCGCCAGTCCCGTGGCTTCGGCAGCAATTCGGCGGCGGGTATGCCGAAGGCACGGGACCGGTGGACCTCCTGCAGGCATGCCGCCGAAAGCCGCCTCCCTGCCGTGCTTGGGGCGGCAAAATACATAGAGCCGCCCCTGGCCGGAAGCAGCCATTTACCAGCTGTGATGGGCGCAGCAGGGTCTGTCCAACAGCTGATCCCGCCCTCAATTCCCAGCCCTGTTCCCCGGTGCCCCCTACACCCCCCAGGACACTCAGCTCCTCCCTGCTGGCTGCTGAAAAGTTCCCTCTGTATTAAATGTGCAGAGGGCCCAGAATGTCCAAGGCTCCTTGCTGATCCCCGTCCCTGCCAGTCCCCCATGCACAGGGCTTGAATCTCACTCACCTGCCAGCCCCTTTGTGCCAAGCATGGCCCCCTGAAACTCCCCGCCGCACAGGGGTCCTCCCATGCCGGTGGCATAAGGGGCCTGCTCCCAGCCATGGGGCACTGCATGGACCCTGGCTGAGACTGGGTGGCCCCCTTCATGCTGGGTTCTGCACCAGCCCTGACCAAGATCGGGCCACCCCTAATGTGCCAGGTGCTGCACAGACCCCAGGTGAGGTCAGGGGGTTCAGTGAAGTCAGGGGGTTCCCCTGTCATGCTGCGTGCTGCACAGACCCCAGGTGAGGTCAGGGGGTTCAGTGAAGTCAGGGGGTTCCCCCCATCACACCGGGTGCTGCACAGACCCCAGGTCAGGTTGGGGGGTTCAGTGAAGTCAGGGGGTTCCCCCCATCACACCGGGTGCTGCACAGACCCCAGGCAGAGTCAGGGGGTTCCCCCCGTCGCACCANAGTGGGGGGCTGGGGGTACAGGAGATCTAGGATCAGTTTGTGGGGCCCAGGATGTGTGTGATTGCCTATTAGAACCTGCATTTTACTAAACTATAAACCAGGCTGCTGGGGCTGATTCCCCTTTTGCCCCGTCAGGAAGCAAACAGCGGGGCTCATCCCAGAGTGGGAAGGAAGCCTCCATTCCCCCCATCAGCCCCATGGGGCCTGTCCAGCTCTGCTCAGACTCCCCACAGAAGAGCCGGCCGAAATGAAACTGACCGAGGCTCAGAACCACTTGGCGTTTTCAGGCCGGAAGCAGGGGCGGCTCCAGGCACCAGCGCACCAAGCGCGTGCCTGGGGCGGCAAGCCGCAGGGAGAGGCCTGCTCGCCGCCGTGAGGGCGGCAGGGAGGCGGCTTTCGGCAGCGTGCCTGCGGGAGGTCCGCCAGTCCCGTGGCTTCGGCAGCAATTCGGCGGCGGGTATGCCGAAGGCACGGGACCGGTGGACCTCCTGCAGGCATGCCGCCGAAAGCCGCCTCCCTGCCGTGCTTGGGGCGGCAAAATACATAGAGCCGCCCCTGGCCGGAAGCAGCCATTTACCAGCTGTGATGGGCGCAGCAGGGTCTGTCCAACAGCTGATCCCGCCCTCAATTCCCAGCCCTGTTCCCCGGTGCCCCCTACACCCCCCAGGACACTCAGCTCCTCCCTGCTGGCTGCTGAAAAGTTCCCTCTGTATTAAATGTGCAGAGGGCCCAGAATGTCCAAGGCTCCTTGCTGATCCCCGTCCCTGCCAGTCCCCCATGCACAGGGCTTGAATCTCACTCACCTGCCAGCCCCTTTGTGCCAAGCATGGCCCCCTGAAACTCCCCGCCGCACAGGGGTCCTCCCATGCCGGTGGCATAAGGGGCCTGCTCCCAGCCATGGGGCACTGCATGGACCCTGGCTGAGACTGGGTGGCCCCCTTCACGCTGGGTTCTGCACCAGCCCTGACCAAGATCGGGCCACCCCTAATGTGCCAGGTGCTGCACAGACCCCAGGTGAGGTCAGGGGGTTCAGTGAAGTCAGGGGGTTCCCCTGTCACGCTGCGTGCTGCACAGACCCCAGGTGAGGTTGGGGGGTTCCCCCTTTGTGCTGGGTGCTGCACAGACCCCAGGTGAGGTTGGGGGGTTCCCCTGTCGCGCTGCGTGCTGCACAGACCCCAGGTGAGGTCGGGGGGTTCAGTGAAGTCAGGGGGTTCCCCCATCACACTGGGTGCTGCACAGACCCCAGGCAGAGTCAGGGGTTTCCCCCCGGTCGTACCTGGTGCTGCACAGACATGGAGTCCCTGCCCCAAAGTCCTGACAGATGAAGTAGCCAAAGAGAGGATTGTTCTCCCCATCTAGCAGCTCGGGTGGGGGCTGAGATGCAGCGACTCACATGGGGAGTTGGGGCAGAGCTGGGAATTGAGTCTGGGGCTTTCACGCCAAGGCCAGCCAGTCGGGGGGCTCAGCAGCGCCCTCTGCAGAACTAAGAGCCAGCGCGCTCCTGGGTGTCCTCGCTGGCTGCTCCCTAGGGGTGGTGGCCTCTGCTTGTTGCCATGTGTTGCTCCCCCATCCACCCCCCACGTCAGCTTCCCCACAGCTGGGGCAGTCCCGGCCCAGCAGGGACGTGGCTGAAAGCAGAAAGCTGATGCTTTCCCTGCGTTGGCCACTTATCAGAGGTGGGAGGGGGGCATTTAGTGGTTAGAGCAAGGGGCTGGGTGCCTGGGCTCCTGGGTTCTCTCCCAGGCACTGGGAGGGGAGTGGGGTCTAGTGGGTAGAGCAGGGAGGAATGTTGGCCAGAGGCTAGAGCTGGGGGTTGGGAGTCTGGACTCCTGGGTTCTGTGGTCTAATAGAGCAGAGGACTCAGAGCCAGGACTCCTGGGTTCTGTCCTCAGCTCTTGGAGGCAGTATTGGGCAGGGGGCTGGGAGCCAGGATTCCTGGGTTCCCCTTCTGGCTGTGGGAAGGAGCATGGGCTGTGTATCTTTCTTTCCCTGCCCTGCAGTGGAACACAGCTGGCTGGGAGCACTTCCAGCTTGTTACCTCCAGTTACTATGGAGGATCAGCATGTATGTTGTAACGGACCAGGTGAGTCTGACCATGGAGCCCTTCCTAAGGGAAGGCGTCTGCGTTACGCTGGGAATGGACTTGCTGTAGCCCTTGGTTTAAAATGGCTGTGGCTAATCCTGAAATATTTCACAACCTGTATATAGCCTTGGGGTGGGACATGGCAGCTGTTTATGCCAGGATCAGATCACCCAACACTGAGATGCAGCCACCTCTGGGGTGGGATGTGGCAACTATTTATAGTGCAATTATGTTGCCCAGTGCTGAGGTGCAGTGATGTGGCAGCTGTTTATACAGGGATCGCTCACCCAGCACTGAGATGCAGCCACCTCTGGGATGAGGCACAGTGGCTCTATATACAGGGATCATGTCACCTAGTGCAGAGATAAAGCTACGTCTGTGTTGGGATATGGGAGATGTTTCAACAGCTGTATAGAAACTGCATAATTTTAAGGTGTGGAAGGAAGGAGAATCCAGTATCCCAATGAAATGGCAGGGGAACGTTTAATGGTAACTGCATGGGGATATAATTTTTAAATGAACTGTCCTTCTCTTTGGCTTCTCTGTAGAGAATACAGACCTGGCTGCCTTCTGCCATGGGCTGATCTCAAATGCAGGATTTCTTCAATGAAGCAGTGTTCTGCATGTTGTTTAAAACAGCTGCCACATTCCACCCTAGAGGCAGCTGCACGTGTTTGGTGGGCGACCTGAGTCCTGGATGCAAATGATCTTTGTATTCTCTCTGAGCCCCTCAGTGCTAGCCAAGGGCTCTGTATAAATAACAACACAAACTTTGTAAAGTTGAGGGGTAGAAATCAAGTCTCACTGGACATTTAAATGAATCTTCTGGGCTGAATCCCAGGAGCTGCGTAGCCAGGAGTGTCTGTGTCTCTTTAAGAGAGTAGCTGCTCTGAGACTGGTTAGCTCAGCTGCTTGGGGATGGGGATGGGGCTAGGGAGCCTTTCCCTCCAGGCTGTGGGGGTCTAATCCCATAAGGGGAGTAATGACTGACAGTCACTCCCACTTAATGGCCGCTCTGGGGGACTCAGTCTGTGGGTCTCAGTCTGGTTTGGATGGGAAGGCGTACTGCATTTAACACAAGGTGCCTGTGACGAAGTGGGACTGTTCTTAATGTTTCCTCTGAATACTGTGTGGGTGCCTCAGTTTCCCCTATGCATTTCTTAAGTCTCTAGGGGTTGAGATTGTTGCAGAGCAAAGGGCCAGTGTGCCTAAATGGCCGACACTCTGTCTCCTGGCAACTAATGGCCGGGGCCCTTCCCCCCTGCAAGGAGATAGCTAAAGGTGCTGGAGAACAAAGGGATCAGGTGACCTCCTGGCCTGGGAAAGGAACAAAGCAGAGGAGGAGGGGCTGGAGGGTGGGTCAGTTTGGGGCTGGCTGGGGACGTGGAGTGAAGTGCAGACGTGGGTGTCTGGCTCACTGCCCCCCAAAATGGACCCAGCTGAGGGGTCCTGTTCTCTGTACCTACAAGCTCTGTTTTAGACCGTGTTCCTGTCATCTAATAAGCCTCTGTTTTACTGGCTGAGAGTCATGTCTGCCTGCAAAGTGGGGGTGCGTGCAGGACCCTCTGGCTTCCCCAGAAGCCCCACCCGGGCGGACTCGCTGTGGGAAGCGCACAGAGGGGCAGAGGATGCTGAATGCTCCGAGGTCAGACCCAGGAAGGTGGAAGCTGGGGAAGCTTCTTGGCCTGGAGACAGTCTGCTCACAGAGAGGAGACTTCACCAGAGTCCTGACTGGCTTCGTAGAGAGCAGCTCCAGAGCATCGCCCGGGGACTCCATGCCAGTGCCATATTCTCCCTCCCAAGGGGGAAATGGACTTGTAGAGGACAATCCCACTCTGGCTGGGGATGGACTAGGTGAAGGCTGATGGGGCTGCTCCCATCTGTAGATGGGCATTAGATTGCAGGCGATGCTCTTGCCTTGATTCCCCAGCAGCAGATCTTCCCAGGGGGAAGAGCTGGGCTCTGTGGAAGTGGCTGCAGGGACTGGGTGCTCTCGGAGCCTCTCCCAGGACTCATTCAGCAAATCAGCAACGTGCACCTGTGGCTGGAGGAGACCAGCTGCTACGCCGGCAACAAGGTGCTGGATTACACCACCACCAAGGGCAGGCCCTGGGAGGGGCAGATTAGTGCGCCCCTCACACCCTGAAATCCCAGGCCACAAGCACCAATAATCCTGGGGGAGGAGGGAGGGGAGGACTCCCGTGAATAACAAGGAGATCCTGGCATAAGACATGGTCAGCTGGGGGGGGGGGGGGGGGGAGATCTACATGCCCCCTTCCTAGCGCCGTAGGGACGCAGCGGCTGAGCGTGGAAAGCTCTTTGCTACGCCCTGCAATACTCAGCAGGCACCAGGTAGCAGCCCCCACTCTGCATGGCCGGGGAGGGGGCAGCTGTACCTACGCACACCCAGCAGCTGCCTGGCACACCCTGTGGCCTTTCGCGTGCCCCCAGGGCAAGAAGATGCGGACGCGCTGGAGGTGCTGTTCCTGGAGACCAGCCCCAAGAACGCCACCAATGTGGAGCGAATCACCATGGCGGCCGAGCTCAAGAACCGGGTGATCCCCCCGCAACGACAACCACAAGCCCAACCCCCACACCCAGAGTGCCCCCCTGCAGCAGGGCTGGGCTGGCACAGGGAGCGCAGAGATGGGGGCATGGGTGGCTGTTAGGGAGGGGCTTTTCCTCACTCCCCAGTGGGGAGCTGCTCTGTGTCTGGGACTACGGCTGGGGGCCAGGACTGCTGGGCGGGGGGGCCTTTGCAGCACCCCATTTATTTGCAATAGATTTTTCTAGGCTCCCCCCATCGCTCTCTAACCACGTGGGTGCACCTCTCCCCTCTCCCCCCCCCCCACTAGCCACAAGGTGCACAGGGCTGGCTACTAATCTGGGCTCCTGGCTGAGCTATGCCACGATCCATCTTCTCCTCCCACAGCCATTCCCAGCCTGGATGATCCCCACTGCACCGCTGCGTGCACGGGCCATACAGCCAGCCCCGCTCTGCACTCTTCAGGCCTTTGGAGGGGCTCGAGCTGCTCCAAACCATCCGGGAAGGAATCCCTGAATGCTGGAGTACGCGCCGTGCAGCACCTTCCTGCGTGGAGTTGGAAGTGGCTTCTTGTTAAGGAAATGCAGCCACGCAGCCCAAGGAGCGAGGCCCTAGGCTGCGATGCCCAGGACAAGCAGGAATCTTCTCAAGCTGCTCTGTAGTCTGCATCCCCTCTTAACGCAGCCTCACGGGAGCCTAGATCTGAGTTCGTGTCTTGGATCGTCCGAGGGATGAGTCTCAGACATGGCCCTGGACTTTGGTTCTTCCTGTAGTTGATGTGAAATGGAATTGGGGTGTGTGTGTGAAATTGTCTTGCCGGTTCAGGCTACAGCGTTGGCGTAGCTGTGTTGGTCCTGGGGCATGAGAGGGACAAGGTGGGTGAGGGAACATGGTTCAATGAACCAACTTGCGCTGGTGAGAGACTCTGCAGCTGGCCTGACGGGGAGCTCCGTGGAGCTCCAAAACCTCGAAAGAATCATAGACTCAGACTTTAAGGTCAGAAGGGACCATTATGATCATCTAGTCCGACCTCCTGCATAACGCAGGCCACAGAATCTCACCCACCCACTCCTGTATCAAACCCCTAACCTATGTCTGAGCTATTGAAGTCCTCAAATCATGGTTTAAAGACTTCAAGGTGCAGAGAATCCTCCAGCAAGTGACCCGTGCCCCACGCTGCAGAGGAAGGCGAAAACCCCCCAGGGCCTCTGCCAATCTGCCCTGGAGGAAAATTCCTTCCCAACCCCAAATATGGCGATCAGCTAAACCCTGAGCATGTGAAGTGCGTCAACGAATGATATTCCTGCACCCAATTTGTGTCTCTTCACAAATGTCATTGCAGGCAGAGCACGAATGCTTGAATTTCTCCCCCTCCCCGCCCCCGGCTCAAGGCTGAGTATGGCTGGAAGGGTAGCTTGAAAATTCAAGCTTGGGTCGAAACTCGAAAGGTGAAGCGATGTGGGTGTTGCCGGACTGCAGCAGCAGGTGATTTCTGACAGCAGGGGCCTTGCTAATGCAGAGTGAGAGCCTGTGACTGGGGAGTCTCAGCTGGGAAATGGGGTGCAGGTTTGTAACACGGTGGGTAAGGAACCATTGGAACAGCTCAGAGCCAGGATGGATCCCTCCCCACTGAGAGCTCCTGTGGAGGGACGAGGCCCTTGCTGCATTAATTGGCTCATGCATGATCAGAGCGGGACATGGGGGATTTAAGGGATGTGTGTTTGATGGGGCCGGAGGTGATGGGTGTTGGTGGGGAAGGGCTGGAACGGGCAGCTGGATTAATGGACTTCCTGGTAAAATTGTTCTTGGTATTTATCTTATTGCCTTTGAAATAAAGTTAACGCTCTGAACAGGAGCTTGTCTGCCAGGGCTTGACTGT
Source organism: Platysternon megacephalum (assembly GCA_003942145.1). Lineage (NCBI taxonomy): Eukaryota > Metazoa > Chordata > Testudines > Platysternidae > Platysternon > Platysternon megacephalum. The sequence goes on from QXTE01000312.1 coordinate 1,293,358, forward strand.
CACCAGCCACCACTGGCAGTAGGTCGTAGGGCCCAGAAATGGCACATGCTGGCATGGGCCAGCAATTTATTCTTAGTATTTAACACCGCTGAGATTTGCAGGGCTTGCTGGTGCCTTATGAATCAAAGGCTCCACCTATCATGGATTCCTAGCTCTCAGCTACACCTGTGCATCAGTCCAGCTCAAAGCACTTTGCAAAGCCTGTCAGCAGCCTTGTCTCTAGTTTACAGATGGGGAAACTGAGGCACAGAGCAGGGAAATGACTCACCCATGGTCCCCCAGCAGGCCCAGGCGTTGCGCTAGGAATAGAATCAGCTGTCCTAACCCCTGGACCATGCTCCCTCCTGCCTGCATCGCATTCCCCAGCCAGCAGGCTCCAGCTCGCTCCTTGAGGTTCTTGCGTTTCTTAAGGCCAGACTTCAGTGACTCAAACAACCCCCAGCAGCTTTGGAGCAGAACGAAAGGTTAAAATAAATGGGCCAGTGAAGCGAGTCATGCACAGCTGCGGAACGGGAAGCCAGGCAGGAGTCCAAAGCACAAAGCTAACAAAGGTACAGTCCTGAGGGGCCAGGATCTCAGCTTGGCCACCCGGGAGCCTTTATTTTATCTAGGGAAGAGAGAGAGAGACGCGACGGTGTCATGGATTCAGCTCCCAGTGTGGCCGGAGCAGCTCAGTACAGCTGTTGTCCAAAGCATCTGATTGTGGAAGGGCCCCGACCCTCCGCATTGAAGGTATTTAGGCACGTACCACTTCTTGGTGTGTCCCCCCTTCCCCCCAGCATACAGCCATGCACCCACACATACTCCCCCAGTGTACCATGCCCCCCATCCTATTGATTTCAGGAGCCAGGCCAAACCCTCTGAGCACAGGGAGCAGCTCCATAATATTCAATGCGAGGGCTCACGCTTTGCTTGCAACCAGTGCCGGCAGCTAAACGGGCCGGCCGGCCAGCCAGCGCGGGCCCAGAACCGCACACATGCAGCCGGCTCGGGGTGGGGCTGTAGCCTGGCGTGCCACGGGCAGCAACCGGATTGCGCTGCACCTGGTGGCAGACCATCGCACAGGTGGACTTGGGTGAACAGCCAAGGGGGATCCTGTAGGAGCAAGGACGGGGAGTGGGACCTCTCAATGCAGCCCGGGGCACACGTCCTGTTCTGATGGACACACTTCAGACAGGCGACGGACACATTGGAAAAGGCTCAAAGAGCCACGAGAATGATTCCAGGCCTGGAAAATCTGCCTGAGAGCGAGAGCGCCAGCGAGACTAAAAGCAGCTCAATCTAGGTAATAGACGAGTGTAATTAACTACTGGCCAAGGCTGATACAGAGGGAGCCATTCTGGGCTAAACGCACTGACACTAACCCATCCGTGAAAGCAGGTTGGCAGCTGCTCTGCGCCAACAGGGCTGAACCAGCCGGAGCACTCCGGGGGATCGACAGCCCTCGCAATTCAAAGAAAAATCAAATGAAAAGTCACAGCCCTGGCCCCTCCCCCCTGCCGCATGGCAAACAGAGTTTAAAAGCCCTAACCCCAACTCCCGAAATTTGCAACAGTCTCTAGATTTTACTCCTTCCCGGCCCCCCCCTCCCCCTCAGGGGCATTTCCGGGAGGCAGGTGGCCAGACCCCCCGGGGCTATTTCACTGCCTAACCGGTGAAGTTGTCCACCAGGTGCTTCTGAGGCCACTTGCCAAGACCTTGGGAGGTCAGGTGAGCGAAGAGCTGGTCCTTGGCGCTCTGGTAAGACTCAGCCTGGGTCTAAAGAGGGAGAGAAAGGCACACTGTGAACTGGCCAGGGCATGGCGCAAAAGGGTTTAGGCCTCGCGGTCAGACGTGGGTGAGAATCAGCCCCATGTTACAGAGCCGGAGCTGGGGGGGACAGAACGGGGACTGAGGCATAAACTGGGGAAGTGATCTGACTAAAGTCACATGCAGAGTTAGTGGCAGATGGGAACAGAACCCAGGAGTCCTGACCCCAAGTCCCCATCCCCCTCCTCCTCTTCTAACCACTAGACCTCTCCCCCCCCACCCCACCCTCCAGTGTCTTCCCTTCCACACTTGGCAGCCCCCCACCTGTATAACATGCCCCCTTCCCCACCCCTGCCCCCCGCAGCGCCCAACCTTGGCTTGGTGGTAAGTGGGCAGCGCCAGCAGGACATTCCTGTTCATCTGCTGCGCCACCTCCCTGAAGTATCGCAGCATGGCGGCTTTGCAGATCCGGCTGGGGAAGACCTGGTCCTCCGCGGCAGGGTTTCTGGAGGGAGGGGGGGGAGGAAGGAGACGCTCAGATAGAGGGGGCAAGGGCAGCTCCAGGTGCTGATCAACAGCCGTGGGTGCTAGTGACCCGGCTTTATCCACAGACTGGGGACAGACACACCTCTGCCCTAGTGCCCCACCACCCATCCGCAGCCACCCACGGAGGGGCCAGTTACCACCGGGGCCTCGGCTGTTCTCGGCCATTAGGAACGGAGACGCTCGCTCGTGTCACACATGGGCTGGGGCGGCTCTGGGCGAACACCCAGCTGCGGCCGCACCGGAGGGTGGACTAGGCTCCAGTGTCCATTTCCTGAGCCCCCCAGCTCCGGGCGGATACAGGTTTGGACTGGGGAGGGGGCTTAGATGGGGGGCACTGCAGGAGGCAGAGACACCATCTGGGGTGAGCCCAAGCACTGTGTTCATGGGGGATCTAACAGAGGAGCCTGGCTTCGGAGAGCAGCCCCCGGGGTACAACCCCCACCCCCGTCCATTGGGGATCATCCCCCAGCATCCCCCATCCTGCTGGCACTAGAGGACCAGTCAGGGGACTCGGGGGACCCAGGGGACCCAGAGATTAATTACCCCCCCCCCCAGCACCGTGATCCCCACCCCCCCACTCACTTCAGCACGGCCAGCCCAGTGGCACCGTCCACCCACTCTGGGGCTGCGTCCCCGCGGCACCAGTTAAGGCTCAGCCTGCAGCACTCGGCGCTGGAGCTGAGGGGGCCGACGCGGGGCCCCAGGAAGAAGCAGACCTGGTGCTGGGCATAGGGGGCTGGCAGGCCGGCCTCGGGGCCCAGCTGCAGCCGCTCGTTGATGACCCAGTTCAGGGCGGGCTGGTCGGGGCCGGGGTCCGCTGGGCAGGGGGAGGAGAGAGGCAGAGGCAGCTGCAAGGCCATTGCTGCGTGGCCCCTTCCAAGGCATTGAGCCCCTGCCCCGCTCCCTGCAGCACAGCGCCCCCTTGTGCCATGCTGGCATCAGCGCTGTGCGGGGACAGCGCCCCCTACTGAGCCCCTGCCCCACTCTCTGCGGCACAGCGCCCCCTTGTAACACATGGAGCTCAGCGCTATGCAGGGAGAGCACCCCCTAATGAGCCCCTGCCCCGCTGCGTGGGGAACAGCGCCCCCTTGAGCCACGCTGGGGTCAGTGCAGCGTGGGGAGAGCACCCCCTACTGAACCTCCTACTGAACCTCCACCCCACTCCACAGATCCTCTCCCGACTGCACAGTTCACCCGCTACTGAACCTCCACCCCACTCCACAGATCCTCTCCCGACCACCCCCTCCCCCACTCCCTCAGCACAGTGCCCTCATCAAGCCCCCTCCATGCTCTGCTCCCTGCTGCACAGTGCCCCCTACTGAACCCCCCTGCACCATCCTGCTCCCCACTAGCCCCACCCCCCCTCCCCCCCTCCCCCCCTCCCTCAGCACAGTCCCCTCATCAAGCCCCCTCCATGCCCTCCTCCCTCCTGCACAGTGCCCCCTTCTTGAACCCCCTCCACCATCCTGCTCCCCGCTAGCCCCCCCCCCTCTCCCTGCAGCCTGGCACTGCTACTGACCCCCCCCACATTACGCCTCCCCATGAGCCCCCTGCAGCACAGCACCCTCCACTCAGCCCTCCTGCCCACGGTGGCCTCAGTTCTCACCTAGGATGATGCTGGAGAGGTACAGCGGCTCCAGGAAGTGGCTGAGGAGCGCCCCCTGCAGGCCCAGCACACTCCAGCGGCTCAGCTTGTCGCCGCCAGAGGCGCAGCAGACGCAGGCGGCCAGCAGGCTTGGGGGGCAGCTGGAGACGGGCGTCAGCACGCCCTTGGCATGGACGTAGAGGCCGACCGAGGGCTTCCTCCCAGGGAACGGGATGCTGCAGTGAGCAGGGCGGGGGGACGGGCACGGCAGGTCACAGGGGGGCAGGGGCACTGGGCTGGGGGCAGCTCGGGGTTTATCAGCCACTAGAAAGAGGGCTGATTTCTAGGGAGAAAAGACAAACAGTCCCCAGCCCCACAGCAGCACCCCCCAGCGTCAACCCACACCTCTGCCCCTCAGCAGATCCCCACCATCCTGAGCACCACACCCCCAGCACCTCTCTGCCACCCCACTGCCCCTCAGCTCCACCCCACTGCCCTGCCACACCCTAGTACTACTCCCCAGCTGTGCCGTGCTCCTCTGCCCCATGGCAGCACCCTGCCCCCTACCTCTGTCCCACTCCTCTGCCTCCATCACCGCACTGTTGATCCCCAGCTCTAGTCCCCCCCAGCCCACCCTCCCACAGCAATGCCACCCCACACCTGTGTCCCACGGCACTGCCCTGGCACTCCCCAGCACCGCCCCACACCCTCGACCCTTCTATCCCCAGCCCCCACACTCACGGGAAGTTCGCGGAGGCCCCTGTGGGTGTGCGGCTCAGATACAGGTGCACAAAGACCTTTGGTTTGAGGGTCAGCAGCCCCCCCTCCGCTGAGGGCTGGAAGATGCATTTCTCCCGGTCCGCCGGCTCCTTCAGGCTGCACCATAGCAGCAGCTGTTTGTACAGGTACCTGTTGGACAGGGGAGGGAAGCAGAGAACCCTCATCACGGCCGGGACTGGTCCCACAAGAGCTCGGACCCCTGCCTCCGCCCCCACCCCCACAGGACCGACCTGATCTCCCCAACCTTCACATCTGTCCATAAAAACCCCTCAATGGGACATAGGACACCCTAAATTCATCTCCTCCCTCAAGGACTCATCCATCCTGTCCATACAGTGGGTTACAGAAGGGGAGCTCGGAGGCTGGACTCCTGGGTTCTATACCCAGCTCTGGGAGGGGAGTGGAGTCTAGTAGTTAGAGCAGGGGGGCTGGGAGTTAGGGTCTGATTCCTGCCTATGGGAGGGACAGAGTCTCCTATTACAACTGCTAGGATCCATCCTCGATAAGGAGGATTGGGGCCCCTCCCTGACTGCTATGGGCTGGCTCCTCCAGACCCCATCGGCCCCTCCCCATCTCTAGCCCATCCAGCCAGCCTCACATTGCAGCTTAGTGACCAGAGCACATCTCACCTCTGCAGTGCCCGGCGAGCCACCACCAGGCCGTGCGTGTCATGGAGCCGCCAGCCACTGAAATCCAGCCAGCCACCGTAGCAGGTATTGCCAGTGCCCAGCGCCACCAGCTCAAAGCTCTCCCTGCAACCCTGCTGCGTGTCCATCACCTCTGCAGGGCAGGGAAGGGTTAAACCACAGTGCTGGGGCACCAGGAGAACAAAGACTGAGGAGGGAGGGAGGGAGGAGGCAGCGGGGCCAGGGGTAACCTGCCCTCACCACTGCCCCAGCCTCAAACTACTGTGACTCCTCCAGTGTAGTGATCAGAGCCGGGGGGCTGGGAGCCAGGACTCCTGGGTTCTATCCCCAGCTCAGGGAGGGGAGTGGGCTTTAATGGTTAAAGAGGGGAGGGGGCTGGGAGCCAGGCCTCCTGGGTTCTATCCCCAGCTAAGGATGGGGAGTGGGCTCTAATGGTTAGAGAGGGGAGGGGGCTGGGAGCCAGGCCTCCTGGGTTCTATCCCCAGCTCAGGGAGGGGAGTGGGCTCTAATGGTTAAAGAGGGGAGGGGTCTGGGAGCCAGGGCTCCTGGGTTCTATTCCTGGTTCTGGGACTTCTGCATCACCTAGAATTTGGAAGAAGGCAGTGGGCAGGTTTCCTAGCTTATATTCCTGGCTCCGCCCCTTAAATGACACTCCCCTTTGAAAACTGGGGATAGAACCCAGGAGTCCTGGCTCCAAGCACCAGGGAACGCACCAACCCATTTATGATCAGCCACCCATTTGTTCTTTCATTTGCGGAGGGTTCTCCCCAGTCCATAGACCCCAACCTCCCACCCCACAGGGCTGGGTGCATCTCCCCTGCCGGGGAGAGCGCCACCTCTGTCCAACACACACCACAGTGCAGCCTGGGTCAGCCCCCTGCAGGCCATCAGCTGCCTGGCTGCATCTGCTCAACGGGTTCCTTCAAGGTGCCAGGGGAAGGGTGAGCTTCTCCTGCAGCCATCCAGCCTGGGGTAGTGGGGGGGGGGGGGCAGGCAGGGCCTGGCCAGCCAGATGCTCCTCACCTCGCTCCAGGATGAAGGCTGCCACACTGCTCTTACAGCTCCAGTACTGCGGGTCCCCTGCCAGGAGTCGGTTGAAGGTGTCGCTGGTGAGGGCCGCACAACGATGCACGTGGGAGAACACGTTTTCTGCAGCAGGGGGACGGGGAGTGTGAAGAGAGCAGATCTGGTCCCTGGGCATCGAGGGACTCGGCCCAGACGCTGCAGTGATGGGCGTCAGTGTAACCCCCTTATGCCAGGTGGGGGTCAGACCGGGCACACGGGGGAGGGGGAGCAGTGCGACGGAGTCAGACCGGGCACACGGGGGCAGCAGCAGAGGGACTGGGCACATCAGGGGGAGCAGTGCAACGGGGTCAGACCAGGCACACGGTTGGGGCGGGTGGCACCTGGAGATCCGGGAGGGGGGAAATCATGAACAGGGCACAGAAGCATGTGGCATGACAGGCCAGAGGAGAAGGCCTGGGAGAGGGCAGGGTTCAGAGCGACGCAATGGGGTTGGATAGGGCACGTGGCATGGGAAGCAGCGTGATGGGGCCAGACAGGGATGCCCAGGCCTGGGCACAGCTGGGGGAGATGAGTTAGGGGGTCCCCCAGGACTGGGCCCGGTGGGGCCAGACAGGGCTGCCCGGGGGCACCTGGCTCTTGCCTGTGACCAGAGGTCTCAGGAAATAGGCCTTTGGCCGCTGCTCTGAGGCTACAGGACAAGAGAGAAAGTGTTGCCAATCCCAAGGGGCAGCAGGAGCAGTCGCTTTAGGGAGCACCAGAGCATCCCCTGCACAAGGCAGGACCCCTGGATTCTATTCCCCCGTTCTGGGAGGGGAGTGGGGTCTAGTGGTTAGAGCAGTGGGCTGGGACCCAGGATTCCTGGGTTCTATTCCCCAGTTCTGGGAGGGGAGTGGGGGGTCTAGTGCTTAGAGGGGGGGGGGTCAGGGGGAGGGCTGGGAACCAGGATGCCTGGGTTCTACTCCCAGCTTAGCCACTAACTCCCTAGAGATTAAAGATCTTTGATGCTCAGCATTATCAGCACAGGCTGGGGATTCTGGGGTCCCCACCTGGCTTTATGGGGCCAGCTGCCCAGTGCTGCTCTGCTCGGAGTCACCTTCACACTCACCTGGGTTCCCCGTCTCCATATGGAGCAGCTGGCTCGGGGAGCACTGGATGCACTGGCTGAGCAGCACCCTGGGGTTTCTGGCGCACGTCCTCAGGAACGGCCACTCACAGGGGACACAGGGCGGAATGGGCCCAGACAAGGGCTCTGCAAGGGGACTGACACCAGGGATGGATATTGGCACAGGGTAGTGGGAAATGCAGGCATGAGTCTCTCCAGCTAAACCCACTGCACCCCGGCCTCACTGCCCACCCCACACAAAGCCATCCAGCCACCCCCTGTACCCCACCTCCTGGCCCCCCACGCTAGGCCATGCCATCCATCCAACCCCAGCTCTTTCTACCAACCCCACACTACGCCATGATGTCCAGCTTTCCCCCCACCCTGCAGCCACACACCCGCCCCACTCACCCACCATGGCTCCCCCCGCTTACTAACAGGGTCCACATTTCAGTCTCGTCTGGTTAAACTGTACTGGGAGCTCCCTGCCATGTGCCAACCTGTCCCCAAACCACCAGGGGGGATGGCAGAGGCCCCCAGCTCCCAGAGTCACGAGACCCCAGCAGGATCTCGCCTTGCACCCAAAAGCAAAATACCGTTCTTGTGGTTAGCAAGAAAAGCTCAAAAAAAATGTAACCCGAGCGTAACTGAGGTGACAATGTTGCCTGAGCCCATGGCTGCAAAGGGGGAGCTGCTCCGGATGTGACTGCTGCTGCCTGAGTCTGCGGAGAGCCTGAGCCTATCACTGAGTGTGGGGGAACTGCCTCAGCTTCACTGGGTGTTGACTCCCAGCCCTACTGCTCCAGGGGGCCTGGCCAAGCCCACCCCTTGGGAGCTGTGTGTGACAGGAGGGGGAGAGTGCCTGCCACACCCCAGCAAACACACCCCAGCTGCTGGGGGTAGTATGGCCTCCTGCAAGGGCTATCAGCCCTGCCACACCAGAGAAGAGAGGACCTGCTTCCACTCCTGGGGATAGGGTCCCATACCAATGCCCCTGCCTCTCGGGGAGGGGAGCCTCACCCGTCACTTCAGGTGGGGCAGAGACACAGCAAGGGGGTCAGAGCCCAATGCCATGATGCACCTAGGACTCCGGACTGGCTTAATCCAGCCCTGATATTTTCTCAACCCAACTCATGCCCACCAGCTGCCCCCTGGCCAGGAGGCGCAACCTGGAGAGCCGGGCTCGGGCTGGGGATCCTTCCCTCCGAGCCCAGGCACTCCCACAGGGACAAGGGCTGGATCCAGAGCGAAGTCACCAGCCGGGGTTTTCGGTGACCATCTGGTGGAGCCCCCTCCATGCCAGCTGAAAGGAGCAAGAGCCCAGCCATGGGTCAGACAGCAGAACAGGGAGTGGGGGGGCTAGGACGGGACCGGGGGCTGGGATTAGATCTGGGGGAGATTAGGAGGTTAGAGCCAGGGGTGGGAAGCAGAGTTAGCGCCAGAGGGAGGGGGAGAGAAGGGGGCAGGATTAGAGATGAGTCCTGGGGAGGCAATTAGAGGAGGGGGCTAGGTTCGGGGGGGGGGAGGGGTTGGAGGAGGTGGGATTAGTGCCAGAAACAGATTAGGGAAGGAGGTGCGATTAGAGGAGGGGGCAGGTTTATTGCCACGGTAAAGGGAACAGGCAGGTTTAGCGGGGGAAGGAATCAGAGGAGGCAGGATTAGCGCCAGAGGCAAATTAGGGTAGGAGCTGAGATTACAATTGGGGAGGGATTATTTATTCGGACTGGATAAATAACACTAGAGTCCAGCCAGCCTGTGGAGGGGGCAACACATTCGCCCACCCAGCTCTTGGGAACCTTTCTGGTTCCTTTCATCTCTGCTAGAGGAGGAAAGAGGGTGGGCAGGGGGTCTAGAGGACAGAGGTGCTGGGGTAGATGTTGGGGGGGGGGGGGTGTCTAGGTCAGTGGTTTTCAACCTATGGTACGCGGCTCCCTGGGGGTCTGCAGAGTACGTCTGAGATTTCCAAAGCGGTCCGCACCTCCATTTGAAATGTTTTGGGGGTCTGCAAATGAAAAAGATTGAAAACCCCTGGGCTACAGGAAAGGATGTTAGAGATCAGGGTAGGTGTTGGGGGATATAGAGGGAGAGGAGGGCAGGTGTTGGGGGGGTCTAAAAATGGAGGAAGTGGAGGGGTCATGGTATTTGGGAGGGTCTAGAGGGAGTGCTTGGGGGTCAGGGTAGGTGTTAGAAGGGGGTAGAGGCAGGGCTGGGGCAGGTGGGTAGAAGAGGGGGGAGGAATATGGAGGCAGGGACTAGAAGAGGGGGGAGAATGGGAGGTATTTGGGGCGGTGGGCTAGAAGAGGAGGGGGTGGAAGGCATTTGGGGGTAGAAGAGGGGCAGGATGGGAGGTATTTGGGGCGGAGGGGCTAGAAGAGGAGGGGGTGGAAGGCATTTGGGGGCGGGGCGTAGAAGAGGGGCAGGATGGGAGGTATTTGGGGCGGGGGGACTAGAAGAGGAGGGGGTGGAAGGCATTTGGGCAGGGGGTAGAAGAGGGGCAGGATGGGAGGTATTTGGGGTGGGGGGACTAGAAGAGGAGGGGGTGGAAGGCATTTGGGGGCAGGGGTAGAAGAGGGGCAGGATGGGAGGTATTGGGGCGGGGGGGATAGAAGAGGAGGGGGTGGAAGGCATTTGGGGGGAGCTCAGGGGGACCCCCACCGCCTTTACCCTCTCGCGCGCCAGGCCGCTGCACGTGCTGCTCAAGAGCCGCCTCCCGGGCGCCTCGGGGACCCCTGACGCCCAACCCCGCCCTGGGAAGCTCCGCCCCTCCCGACACAGCCAATAGGAAGAGGAGATAGAGCCCTGACCAATTAGAGCGCAAGAAGAAAGCTCCCTCCTCGTGTTTGGCTGGGTCGGGGCTGCATGCAATGAGCCAGACACCCCTCACCGGAGTGCAGCGGGGGGAGTGGGCTGCAGTGTCCAGACACCCGCTCACACCAGGGATGCAGCAGGGAGGGGGGGTGCAGAGACACAGGATCTGGTGGCACTTTGTGCATCCACTGCTGTGATGAGTTGGTGAGTCTCAGCCTTGAGGGCCAGGCTTCCTGGTGTCACCCACCCAGGGCCGGCTCCAGGCACCAGCGGAGCAAGCACGTGCCTAGGGCAGCAGATGCTAAGGGGCGGCATTCCGTCCAGTCTTCGGGCGGCACAGTCCGGCGGCTTTTTATTTATTTATTTATTTGCACTTCGGCAGTTTGGGCGGCTGGAGTCTGAGCGGGGTTTTTTTTTTTTTTTTTTTTTTGCTTAGGGCCACAAAAATGGTAGAGCCGGCCCTGAAGGGGCGGCCCTCCGGCCCTTTGGGGGTGGCTTTTTTCAAGGGGCGGCACTCCATTTTTGGGTTTTTTTTGTTTTTGTTTGGGGCGGCAAAAAAGCTGGAGCCGGCTCTGCACCCACCTCCCAGCTTCCCATCCTATCTAGGGGGCGCCTTCCCTTTACCCCCTCCGCCGGAGGAATTTGTTTCCCTTATAACCACTTTGTGGCCTGGACGCCTGGGTGCTGTGTAGTAGGCCGTGGTTCTGTAGCAGGGGCCATGCTACCAAAATAATCCCTTGCACCAGACTCAGTCAATCCTTCCTGAGGACTTTATTCTGGTGACGGGGACCCTGATTTCCGGCCTTCCCCGGGGGAACTTTCCCAAGTGGGCTTTCTGCTGCTGAGCCACAAGACCCTCCCACGCTGCACCAGCATAGGCAGGGGTCCCGTGGGTTCATCTGGTTTGGAGGGAAGTAGAAGATGCGGGAGGGCCAGATCCTCTCATAGCTTCTGTAGATGGCCTGGGAGTGGAGCAGGAGCTCAGCTCAGGAAAAACATACAGCCCTACCCAGCCCCATGTCCCCATTCTCTGCGACCCCAAATCCTTGCTTGGCCTCAGCACCCACAATCCCCCATTGCTCCTGCACAACTCCTGCGTCCCATTCTTTGTTACCCAGAATCCCCTGAGGCTCTGCCCAACCCCAGCACCCCAGTCTCTGTTTTCCAGAATTCCCTGTAGCCCCTGCTCACACCCAGTACCCCATTGTTTATTACCCAGAATCACCAGTGTCCCCTACCCTGCCCCACAGCTGTCGCCTGCAGGCCCCTGGGGAGCACAAGAAAGCCCATGGGTCACGCACTGCAGCTCATGCTCCTTTCCCATGACGGGAACGAAAGCCTCCTGAAGGGAGTGGAGCTGCAGAGGCAGGATGGGATAAATCAGAGAGCATGACACTGGAGTGGTGACAGGGGGAGGTAGGAATTCCCCCTCCACAAACCATCAGCAGCTAAGGGCAAACCCAGCCAGAAAAGGCCAGGGATCCCATGGGGTGGGGATGAGCCGAGCCCCTCACACCAGGGACGGAGCCCCAGAGAGCCTGTAGGGCAGGAGCACAAGGAGGTACCTGGTAGCTGTGATTGCAGGACGGGAGGATCCCAGCTCTCTGGAACGCTCTGTGCAAAAGGGAAATGAATTGGGGTCAGCCGGAGTGGGGGGAGGTAAAATCACCCCATGATGCCAGCACTGCAGTGCCACCAGCCTCCTCCATGAACCCCTACCCCACCCCATAGAGCACTGCCCAGAGAGAGGGAGCCCCACCTTCCCCATAGGCAGAACCACCCCCTGACAGAGTCCCCATAATCATCCCCCTGCGAGAGAGTGCTGACCTGCAGATCACCCCATTATAGATCCCCTGATCGAGAGACCCCACTACTGTACATCGATCCACAAAGGAGAGCTGTACCCCTATTACAGATTGTCTCAACCCCTCTCTATACATCCCCACCACTGAGAGCCCCTCACTAGAGATCCCCCACCAGAGAGATCCCCTCACTAGCTATCTGCACCACAGAGAGATCCCCTCACTATGGATCCCCACCGAGCGATCCCCTCACTAGAGACCCCCAACACTGAGAGATCCCCTCACTATGGATCTCCAACACCGAGATCTCCAACCCCTTACTAGAGATCTCCTCACTACAGAGCTCTCAGATGAAGATCCCCTAATAATAGATCCCCACCCTATAGATCCATGCATGAGAGATCCACTCATGATAGATCCCCCCACAGAGTCCCACCTGCCCTATGAGGTGTGGCCCATAACCAAGAGAGTCCAAACCCCTCTCCAAGCCCCTGCCCCAGTGAGAACTTTGCTGTCACCAAGGAGTGTGGGGTGGGGTTTGGAAGTGTCCCCCCCAAGGGGTCTATTCTCTCTTGCTCGCCCACCTGGCTGCCAGGCTCACCTGAGGTGCTGTACAAGCTGAAGAACGTCCGGTGAGTGCCCCCATGCACCAGGGCCCCGAGCCCAGGCTCAGCTGAAGCTACGTTTCTCCCTCCCTGCAAGCAAGCTTGAGCTAGGGTGGGCACCTCTGAGGTTCGAAATCCAGGAGAGCCGGGATGATCCTGAGCCCATGACCTGGCCAGCTGGCTGTGTGTAATGGAGAACTCTCTCCAACTGATTTCCCAGCCTGGTCCTGGGAAAACCTGGACACGTGGCCTGGACACAGTGTGAGCCTGTCAGATCATCTAGTCCAGTGGGTCTCAACCTTTCTTCATTTGCGGATCCCTCTGGAAATTTTGAATGGAGGTGCGGACCCCTTGGGAAATCTGTCTGTATATACAGCTGAATTCGGTTCAGTCTGTTTTTAACCTGTCCTTTGTGGACCCCTTAGGCATAGTCTGTGGTCCCCAGGGGTCTGCGGACCACAGGTTGAGAACCACTGGTCTAAGCTGTGCAGGCTCCAGCCCAGGCAGACCATAGGTGGGAGAGCTGCCAAGAATGCTCTGGTGCAGCAGGAATGGTGGCCCTGGTTCTCCAGTAGGGAGCACTCTTCCCTCTTGGCTGATACAGAGCTAGTGCTCCCCAGGGCAGGGCAGCTGGAGGCAGCCTCTGTCGGGTGAGAGCAAATGCCCTTATGGGCTCATGGTGGGGACGCAGCACAGCGTTAGTCCTGGCTGAGTCCCGGCAGTGTTGCTGTGAGACTATTGCATCAGACAGACTCTTCCCCAGAAGTGGCTGTGTTTGGGGTCGGAGAGAGATCTCTGTCCCTAGGGGTGACAGCTTGTGGGCACTGGGATCCTGGAGCAGGGTAGTGTCACTGGAGGCTTGACCCTCTGGGGCAGCTTCCACTCCCCCATGCATTGAGATGGGGGGTGGGGGGATGACCGACAGAGCCCGCCTAGCCAGCTGGGCTCTGGGCGTGTGCTCTGGCCCATGGGATGCAGGAGCTTGGGCTAGGCCCCAAGGGCCCCTCATGACATGAGCCCCAAGTCCCTGCCATGAGTTGCTGAAGGCTTTGCTCCCCTTCTGCCCACCATGACCCGCCCTTCCTTGCAGGGTGCTGGGCCATTTTGAGAAGCCGCTGTGCCTGGAGCTCTGTAAGCACATCATCTTCCAGCAGTTCCAACGGGGCGAGTACATCTTCCAGCCCGGCCAGCCTGACATCAGCATCTATGTGGTGCAGGATGGCAAGCTGGAGCTCTTCCTGACCCAGCAGGTGAGGGGGGCATGTCCCAGCCCACCCTGCCGTGTCCATCTGCTGGAGGCACCTGTCTGCTCAGCAGCCACCAGCGACCCCTCCTGCCCCAAGCCAGCTGGGGAGGCTGGTTGTGGCCCCAGTGCTCTGCACCCCTTGGCTGGGTGGTCCCCTGCACCTGGGGACACCTTGGGGCAGAGGGGCATACGGGACACAATGGCTGAGGCCAGCTGCCAAGCAGCCCTGCCCTTCGGGATCACCGTGGCTGTAGGCATGGAGGCTCCCCTGGGGCTGCCTCCCTTCCAGGGAGGGGCTCATGGAGCAGGCCTCCACAGAGCCTGGTGCCAAGCGAGTTCTGGTGGCAGGGATGGCGAGGGTGGGTGATGGGGCTCCCTAAGGAGGGTGTTGCTGTGTTGCAGGATGGGAAGGAGACCCTGGTGAAGGAGGTGTTCCCCGGGGACAATGTGCACAGCCTGCTCAGCATTCTTGATGTCATCACGGTACCAGCCCTGCCCCTCCGCCTCCTGTTGGCCAGCTGGCCCCATCCCACCCATCCCACTCCCCTGCCCCTCTGGTGCTGGAGTGAATAGTCCAGCTCATTGAGTGATTGGCAGCCATGGGCTCCCCCCAGTTCTGCTCATGCCCCTCAATCCCAACCCGCAACCCCCTGCTCTGCTAACCCTGGGTCCCTAATGAAAGGCTAAATCCGGGTAGGCCCTGTGGGATGTGTGTGCTAAGCCCACCTGACCCCCCATCCCGTGATGGGTTTGCAGCCTGAGTCCCAGGTGGTGACATGCCACCATCACCCTGCCCCGTGCTTGCCACCTTGCCGCACATGAAGTCTAGAGGAGATGAACCTTTCCTCCAGAGGGCCTGGGTCTCGGCCTTAGCTGGCTGCTGGGCTCGGGTGAACGTGGCTGTAGGCTGCTCTCTGGACCTTTTGGCCTGAAGCCGTGGGGTAGCCCCCCAGATCCCTGGCTGTCCTTGGCAGTGCCCCCCACTGGTAGGCTGCTCTACCCGAAGGAGGAGGTGGGGGCACCCCAGCCTTGGTGCAGGGACCCATGGGTACCCGGTTCTCACACAGGGGCACCAGTGGCCGTACTGGACAGTGTCTGCGTGGGCGGGCGAGGACTCCACAATGCTGCGGCTGCCGGTCGAGGCCTTCTCTGCCGTCTTCGAGAAGTACCCCGAGAGCCCGGTGCGGGTGGTGCAGGTGAGTGCGGCCTCGGCCCCCGTCCCACGTGCTGACGCCCTCCCCTCCCCCGCATTGTGCCCCACGCTCAGACTCTCCCCTTCCCTTCCAGATCATCGTGGTGCGTCTGCAGCGGGTCACCTTCCTGGCCCTGCACAACTACCTGGGGCTGACCAATGAACTCTTCAGCCACGGGAGTGATGGGCCCTGCCCTGGAGCTCCGCCCATGGGAGTGGTGGGTCCTGCTCCCTGCACCAGAACCTTCGTCCTTCCCATCCCCCCTTCTTCCTGCCCATGGCAGTTTGGGCCAGACTTGGGCCAGTGTCCAAACCCTGGTCCCACTAGCGGGGCTGGAGGCCGGCACCCGGCTGGGGAGGGGACGGAAAGAGCTAGAACCCCCCCGAGCAAAGCCCCTGTGTCTGCAAGGGGGGGATCCCGGTGCAGCAGGGATGGAGCAGGGCCTGGCAGGGTGCCCCCTGCTGACAGCAAGTCACAGCGAGAGGCCTTAACACCCGGCCTGGCGGCTCTGGAGAGGTGGAGAATCCTGCGCCCAAGCAGCCCCTCCCCCTGGCACAGCCCTGCTCTGCCCTCAGACTTGGCTGCTGGAGCAGCGTTCCCTGCCTTGCTGGGTGGAGCACCTGGCTCAGGGTGGAGCCAAGGCCTCTGGGAACAGCCGGGTCCGTCCTCTGATGCCAGAGGAACTGGCCCAGCGTTCAGATGGGTCACTGGGCTGGTGCTGTGACCCCCTGCGCCCCAGCTGCCAGGGAGCCAGCAGCCCGAGAGCCAGCTTTGCAGGGCCGTCATGTGGCAGCAGCACCTGGCGCTCTGGGCTCAGCTGGGCTCTGCGCTCTCCTTGTCTACAGTGGCACATCTGGCCCCTCCCACGTTACACAGCTCCGTGGACACGGGTCTCCCCCACACAAGCCATGCGGCTGCTGGCGTGGAGCATGTTTCCTCCTGGGCCATCAGCCAAGTGAGGGGAGCCAAGCCAACCCTGTGCCCGTCCCCGTCCCTGTCCTGCCCACTCTGCCTCAGCTCTGCTCTGGGGTGGGGGCAGGACTGACTGGGGGAGGTGTTGCCCCCTGTGTGATGGGGGAGGTCAGACAAGATGCTCTGAATGGCCCCTATTGGCCTTGAGTGGTGGGTGTGGCTGGTCCCCAGGCTGGCACTGCCCAGCCTGGCCTGGTGCTGATGCCAGCTGTGTCTGTGGAGGAGATGCAGCCGCTGCGGCTCTTTCCCCAGCCCAGCCATGCCTCGCGCACCAGCCCTGTCAGACACAGCAAGCGCGTCATCAGCGTCTCCTCCACAAGGAGAGCTCTGGGAGGCAGCCAGATGCCAGTGCCAAGGACCTGGGTAAGGGTTGCCCTGGCTCAGGGAGGGGAACGCAGCAGCTGTGCTCCCCCTCAGAGCAACTGAGCTGGGCATGGACCGGACAGGGGTGAAAGAAGTCAAGGGTGCAGAAGGGCTCAGTACAAGGTGCTGTGCTGCAGGGAGCGGGGTGGAGGCCCGGGCACTCCCCGTGCATGGAACTGGTCCACACCTTCCATATGCCATGACAGCTGTGGAGTGGCTCTCGTCACTGCCCATGAGCAGGTTGAGAGAAGTTAGACAACCCCCAACCCACTCCCCTCATGAGTGATGGGTCTGATTCCCTGCCACAGTCACCCCTGGTCTGGGCCCTGATCCCCCATACCCCTCTGGGACCTGGGGCAGGTCCTTGACCTGGCCCTGGTCTCTCACTGCCTCCAACTGGTGGGGGGTGGGGTTGCTGATGGCGCTAACCCCCATGCCCAGTGACTACAGAGGCAGGGCGAGTCTCCGAGCTGGGCCGGAGGAGCAGGGTGCGGGAAGGGTAGGAGAATGGGGCTCTCTCAGCCCCTCCTTGTCTCCTTTCACCCTCTAACAGGGGGTGGGGACACAGCCACTGCACCCCCAGCTGCTGGCACAGGCTAGAGGGTGCCAGAGGGGAGGCCTGGCCTGGCTGGCGGGACGAGCCTACCGCAGCTGCTCACACAATGCAGGTGCCAGCGCAGGAACAGGGCCCCAAGGGCTGGGGTCCAGCAGCAGCCGGGGTGGCGGGACCCTGGGGCAGCTCTAGGCACAGGAGGATGGAGGAGGTGGGGGTTGGGGCAAAGGCCAGGCCCTAGAGGGGGAGCAAGGAGGCAGGTGTTCTGTCCCAGATCTGAGCGGGAAGCGGGGGCTAGTGGTTAGAGCAGGGGCTGGGACGCAGGGGGCTGGGTTCCAGCGCTGATTCCGGGAGGGGCAGGGTGGGTATGGTTCCCTGTGGGGGCCAGCCTGTGGGCTGGGCTCTGGTGCTTGCTCAGTGCCTGCCCCAACCCCACACTTGATGGGGACCCTTATAGCTGGCTTGGGGGGGCTCCTGGGGCTCCCTGCTGGTCCCTCTGGCACACGGACCAGAGAGGCAGAACAAGGGAGTCGGGGCAGTGGGACACGGGGAACTGTGTAGGTTCTGGGGCACGGCTGGGTGAGCCAGCACTGCACCAGCAGGGGGCGTCCACAGGCCAAAGCAGAGCTGCCCCCAGACCTTCGTCCAACACTCCAGCTACTGCCCCACCCTCCTCCTGGGGGCAGAAGGGGGGGAGGAGGCAGGGCTGGCCGGGTGACTCGGAGCCAGGGACCTGCAGCAGGGCCAGAGGGGGATCTGGGGAGATCCCGCTCCCTGGGCCCTCAGCCACAAACCCCGCCCCGTCCCCTCCCTTCCCCTTCCCCGCCTGTGAACAGCAGCAAAGGCCTCGGCCAGCCTTTGGCATCGCACTTTATTGGCCCAGGAACAAGCCCAGTAGGGCAGGAGCAGGGGGCTGACTGTGTGATAATGGGGACACACACACACACTCTCTCCTCTTTACCACCCTGGGAGGTCACTGCCTTTACCTGGGGTCACTCCTGCCAACGCTTGCCCCAGCACAGCCCTGCTGGCGGGCAAGAGGGAGGGGGCCTCTAGGGCCCGTGGGATGCAGGGGGCGAGGCTTGGCTCAGGGCTGGATCAGACCCAAGGGGGCTGGAGCTGGCTGCCTCAGATGGAGCTGGGGCTCCAGGTGCCCAGGGGGTGGCTCTGATACCCAGGGAAAGGCACTGGGGAGGTGTCTGCCACTGGGCAGGGGCATTTGGTCCAGGCCCATTGGGGCAGCGAGCCCGTCCTGCGGGGACCTAGGTGCAGCCCGGCTCTGCCCAGCTGCGGACCAACCCTGGACGCGCCTCCTATGCAGTCCTGGCTCCACCCCCACTTGGGCACTGACTGCAGCTCCTCCTAGGACCCCTCCCCCCTTCTGGAGCCGAGGTCCTCACTGGGGGACAGGGCCGGGAGGCCAGGGTGCCAGGCTGTGGTGGGAGGGGTGCAGGGAGCCGGGGCTGGGCCAGCACCCCAAGGCGGTGAAGGGGAATGATATGGGGGCAGAAGGGGGGTTCTCTTTAACCCTTTGCAGACTGGACAGACAGCCTGGGGCTCAGTGGCTGGATCACATCCCCCCCAAAGCCAGACGCTGGTAGCAGCCTCTGTGCGCCCCCCATCGCTGGCAGAGGGGTGACAGGAGAGGGAGGGGGAGGGGCTGTGCTTTGGGTCCCAGGGAGGGGAGGTAGGAATGGCTGAGGCTGTAGATAACGGAGCCTGACTCTTCCCCCATCCCATCGGGGCAGGGTGGCCACGGGGCACAGAGGGCCACAACCCTAGACGCTTTGCCAGAGGGAGGGAGCCTGGCCTGCCCCCTGCCCTAACAGCCAAGCAGCGTGGGGGTCCCGTCCCCTCTCCCATCCCTCCCCCAAGAACTGACACCGCAGCCAGGAGTAGGGGGGAAGGTGCCTTGTTGAGAAGAGCAGGTGGAACTGGGGGCAGCGAGCTGTGGGGGGCAGAGTCTCTGCGGGGAGGGGGCTGCTTCTAGGCCTCCGCGGGGGCCTCATTGTCGAGGGCTTGGACATCATCCAGGAAGCGCTTGGGGGTCAGGATGTGACTGGAACCTGGGGGGGAGAGAGGTGGTTGGCAGCGGTGGGCACAGTGGGGCGGGCATGAGGCTGGCATCACCATCTCCCCCATCCTTGCAGCTGGACCCTGCTCTAGTGCAGGGGGGAGGGGCTGTCTCCTGCCCCCCGTGGCCTGGCACCGCACCCCTCGTGCTGCTGTAGCCTGCACGGCCAGGCAAGAATCCACGCGCTGATAGCGTTCCTCACCCTTGGG